>JAKSZT010054489.1:4086785-4526175 GCA_026826555.1 Tolypeutes matacus
TATCTATCTATCTATCTATCTATCTATCTATCTATCTATCTATCTATTGCCTGTCCATTCTGTTTCTTTGGAAAACCCTACTAATAAAAGTACTATATTATATAAATTATAGTAATGAAAATTGTGGTAAAATTGGATATAAAAGAAAAATTCAGTGTCTTGATATCCTTGATAATAATGTTATATTAAATATAATTAAAGTATTTCTAAATATGAAAAATAAGTTAATAATAAGTTAATATTTTTAAAACTATAAAATATGTAGTTGAAATATGCTCAAGACAGAAGCTTCCTTAATTGTACTCTGAACATATCTCATTATGTAAACAAATTTTAATAATTTTATAACTTCAAGAACAATTTCAAAATACTAGTCTCATTGTCTCTTCTCATGTTCAAATTAATAAATAGCTACTGACTGAATGCTTGAAAATAGAGTATGGTGCTGAGTACATTTCCTAAGGCATAATGAAAAAGTCCACTAAATTGCATAATATTCTTTTGTCAAATTGGGTGATATGGTGCTTTATCAAATCTCAAAATGCATTTCTGTTCAAAATATACAGTTTATTGAAGCATTTAGACTTATTTGAAAAAATTAGTGTTCTGTTACTAGACGCTGTCTTCCTTTTCGAAGTAATCAGTGAGGTTTCATATTTTCTCAGCAATGATAATGGTATGTATGAACTGTTGCATACAGAAACAATATTAAAATTGCATAATGAAAATTGAATTTTCACATACACACAGATCAATTTATTCCTATTTTAAGAATTGTCTTTTCATATTGCAAGCAACAAATAATTTCTTTTCTATGAACTTGAGATGCAGAAATGCATGGATTGCAAACCCAAAAGGCTTGGAATGTCTTTTTGGAGGTCAACTCCACCATTTGAGGACCTAGGGTGAGACTCAGGGGATAAAAGGAATGGAGAGTATTGAAAGACAAAAAGGCCTTGAATTGCTGTTTACAATATTTAATTCAGGACACTAAGATTACTACAGCAAGAAAACCAATCACTTATAAAAACCAATCACTCACGAAAGTGAAAGCAGCTTCTAGGCTCAGGAGTTTGTGGGTAGTTTTATAAACAGAAAAAAGAAGTTGGCCTGGTTCTGCTGATTGGAGCAGAGACCTGTTAGTCTTATAGGAGTGGGTTAAGTGTAAGTGAGCTTTATTTTTTAATTGGATTAGATATGCTTAACTGCAGGCTTAACTGGCTTTCAGGGTCTTTGGTAAGGACTTTCCAAAGAGGATGTTTGTCACATAATTCTATGTTAATTTGGAGAATTTAACTTTTGTGTTGGTTTTGAGAAAATCCATTTTTGATAATATTTATCAAGAGGATATGTTAGCCCAGTTTTGTCCAGGCCTTAAGGAACTTGATCTATTTTCCCTCAGCAATCCAATATTAAAAGTAAGTACCTTGCCAGAAGGGATGAAGAATGGGCCACTCAGCTTCCCCAAAAGACCTAAGTTGTAAAAGGAAGTCCAGCCCACCTTAACATTAATAAATACACAATATCAATATAGTAATAATAAAATAGTTATTATGGCTAAAATCATAACAAGTTACATTCATTGAGCACTTTATATGGGCATTGTACTAAGTATGCATAATGATTGCATTCCCACTAGGGAAGTGAAATAAGATTAATATTCAAAAAATAGTCACAGTCCAAAGAGAGAAAAAGCTAAGAGAGAGTAATTGAAGCTTTTGTAGGATAAATAGGTATTTGTCAAATAGAAGGATGGAAGATTTTCCAAAGACAGAAACAAAGAGAATTCACAAGAATATATAAAACATATTGTGAAAAGACGAAGAGCCCAATTATCTGTGTAGCAGGACTAAGAAATGGGCATATGTTTAATGGGACTGAAAAAGCATGTTGAGTACAAGCTATGAAGATATATGCACTATTGAGAAGTGTCAGCTCTGTCCTCTATCTTCTGGGTTTCTTTAATCAAGTGAATAACAGGACTCATAAAGAAAAGCTAAAGATCATTTTGAAGGTGTTAGTTCAAGATACCATCTTCATGGTAAATACAACTTCACACTGTATATTTTTGGAACAAAAATAGGGCCAAGGAAGCCAAAATGGGCAATGCCAATGATTTAAAAACAATGGGATTTAGGAAAAGCAGCAAAGATAATTTAGAAGGAATGGTTGGAGAGTTGAAGAAACAGACTGGCAAAAGCAAGAAAATTAAGGTTGGAGAAGGTCTCAGGGGTATCAAAGAACTATACAGAAAACATGTAAGCTCATGATGGAAAATAGAACATTAGAGTTTAATTAGGACCTTGACAATCTTATTTCAGTAGTGTCAGGGCAAAAATTCGATTATGGTATTTTGAAGAGTTAATAAACTTGTATATGATCAAATACCAAAATACTTTAAAAACTCTGGATTCACATTTTTGCCACATTTCTACTTTACCTCTTTCTTGTACTTCTTTCAGTATCACCTTAGCTCTTGGAGGGAATGCTTCATGTGGCCTTAAGTCCTTTCTATTATGGTAATAAAAAGAAGTTAGGTACTTTATTTAGGGCTTTGTGATGGCCTTATGTGATATGTATATTAGGTACATTTCTGTTTCAAGGGCATGATTTCAGGTGAGGTCAATGCTCACCCCATCACAAAGCATAGCATTCATGAAGCCAGTCTTGGACACAATCTACCCTGTTACAGGACATAGTTAAAGAAGTCAAAGGGTTTGATATAAAAAGTCTTATTAGTACATGATTAGCCATTTATAGGATTAAAACTGTAAAAGGGAACTATGTTTTTTTTAAAGGTCCCCATACATTTAAATATATATGCAAGCACATACATACACATATATGCATACATATCTGCATACATTTGCATATACATATACCTATACATATATGTGCATTTATACATGCAAATATACATGCATGCATATATATATATATATATATATATATATATATATATATATGCTATATTTGCAATTTTATACCATAACCTTTGTAAAGGGAGTGCCCATGACCTTTATATTTACATACCTATATACTCAATGGGAGACTTCAACTCTGTTTTTAAGCAACCGATGGTGCTATATAACTGGCCCATATGAGGCTGTAAAGTATAATTTCCACATTGGCTTTGCTATATACATATGCAAAAAAGGGAAATGAACACCATTTCCAAATAACTAATAAAGAATAACAAAATAAAAATGATTATTTCCTTTTAGATATAGTCAGTAAAAATATAGTTGAATGAAATAATCAACCAGCTAGTTAATCAATCATATATACAGCCATTTGTCCCTAGTTAAGTTCCTAGAGCCTTAATTTATACATTTTTTTGTTATTGAAAAAAGCTAATACATGTTGTACTCCTGGTGGAGAGTTGGTTCTATACCAGCAATGACTTTGCAAATCTCAGAATACTGAATAGACTGTACTTGCTATCATTATATCATTTAGCTGAGTGTACATCATAGGGCTAGTTGGATATTTTATTTTAGTGACAGATGGGAGTTCCTTCTTCCTGTAGATTTAAAATCTTTATATAAATATTAGAATTAACAAAATGTTTAGGCAAAAATGAACTACTAAGAATGATTACTTTCAACTTTCTTTATGTATTTTGCAGCCAAGTCTTTGTTTTCTTAGAAGATTCCTTATTTGGAACTTCCCAAACAATTTTCTGAGAATATCCAGGGAAACTGGCCCTTCTTCCCACAGGTCACTACTACATTGACCTCTGGAAAAACATGTACTAGTAAGTTTGCATTAAGCCCTAAAATTTGAGCTGACTGAAGATACTGAAAAATGTATATTCCTAAATTTAACTGAATTTTGTTGATTTGTGTTGGATTTCATGTTACAAGGTTTTGAGTATTTATTATGTATCAGGCACTGTATTAGATACTGAGATGGCTAACAGGCATACAATAGCAATTGAGAACCATATTGGAATTATGGTGAGAAAGACATGTAACCATAACTAAATAAAATATTCTAAGCAGTATGAGAAAAAATAAAGTTATGAGTATATTTGGGAAAACAAAGGAGTAAATAGTCAAGTGTTTCTGGTGCTGGGAAGCCAAACTGGTGCCAGAAAATATTCAGAGATGTTGAAAAGTGCTCTGAGTCATTGAGGAGACAAGTAGGTATTTGCTATCACCTACATATCTGCTCTGGTGACCACTAGCCACATGTGGCTATTGAACATTTGAAATGAAGCTAGTGTGATTGATGGATTTCATTTTTAATTAAAATTAATTTAAATTTAAATTTTAATAGCCATGTGTGTCTATTGGCTGCCGTATTAGGCAGCAGAGCTCTATAGAACTGTTAATAATTTGGCATGGTTGGGACATAAATTATATGTTTTAGAGGTCATGGTGGTAAAGGAGGTTGAGAGAAAGACAAAGGCAAGACCTTAAAGGGCCATTCTTGTCAAGTTTAAGCAGATAAGCTATATAGGATGCTGACCCCCCACCTCAAATTTTCTCAGATATATTAAGCGGTCCTGGATGACCTAGGCAAGGGTAGGTTGTTTTGGAATTTTGGAGGCAGAAATCTAGTGTTATCGGAATGAAGAGGTTAATGAAACTGAGGAAGTGGAAAAAACAAATTACTATTCTTTCAGATATGTTATCTTTAAAGATCCAGAGGAAAAAAATCAAAGAGTGAACTTGAGAGAAACATGGGTGTAAGGAACGTTTTTAAGATCGAGGATACTAGAATATGTTCACATGTTATGGGAAGAGTCAGAAAGATGAAGCATTTTAATTTATAGAAAATAACTTATATCTTGAACCTGGAAGATTCAAAAGGGTTAAAAGAGTCTAAATCAAATGATTAGCCTAGAAGGAGAGGAAGAATTTCCTCTGGAGGAAAGAAAGAGAGAGTGAATGCATATATAAGTAAATTCGTGGATAGATGTTAAGTGAGCATGTTAGTGGAGTTCATGATGTTAGCCTGATTTTCTCTATGATCCAGAAGGCAAGAGTTAAGACCTGCTTAGCAGGCTGGACAAGAACAATAAAGATTTAGGTACTGTTGCAAAGAACAGAAGTGGAAATCAATCAGCAATGTTAAAAAAATCCAAGTACACCCAGTGCTCAGTTGAGGTTGGAAACTGAAAAGTTGTTGTATCACCAGAAAATAAAAAGTCATATAGTTTTCCCTAGTGATTAACATTCTGGCTGTAGAGGAGGAAATCAGAAATAATTAGATTCAATGTGTGGTGTTTGCCAGACCAATGCAACAGGAGATTGTTTTTTGCTAGTGGGTGGTTCAAGTTATACACCATGGCCTCTGTGCTGGAGAAAGAAGTCAAGAAGCCAGGATGGCAGAGGCAGACTTGTAGAAAAAGGAGGGTCAAGGGAATGGCTGTCAGGATAAAGTTGAATGCAGGAGACCTAGGATTAAATGTATGAAAGTCTTTGAAGGATAAGAGGTTTATATTGGCATTGTCTAGAGCTAGAATTAGTTTATAATTAGTATATTAATGATTATTTAAGATGGAATGATCTAAAACATCATGTTGTTTGCAAAATTTCCAGAGGCCACTCAATTTAGAGTTCTTTTTCATCCCAAATGTTCCTGTAGCCTTTGGTATTTATTGATTACCTTAAAGAATAATTTATCTATTATTGAAGGCATGTCTGAACTACACAATTGGTTCATAGGCTATTTAAGGATCATTGTCATCATTTGTAACCACTCCTCTTTGCACTTTGAACAATTAAAAAATATGTATTAATCCATTAATTAAGTGCAAAATGTTGATTATGTCTCAAAGCAGAGAGCTTTTAGCCATTGCTAAATCTATGAGTAAAAAAAAAATAAAATTCTGGGCCAAAGACAAAACATAAATTAATTGCCTTCTGCTTATAAACTCTTGTAAATTTGGTCTTTTTAGAACAACTAAACTTTTGGCATTGCATGTGAAGAATAAAATTCAGCAAAATTTTTTTATAGTCTCTTAAATCATGGCATGAAGTATAATATTTGGCAATGCTAGGCTCAGGGAATCGTTAGAACAGAAAAATAATGATCTTTTGAGTATGTATATTGTTTCTATTAATCTTCATATGAACTGAAAATACTACTACTCTTGTAGCAATAGAGACATCATTTTTGGGCTATTCATATGAAAAAATTTCATTTCCCTGTGAACAGTGATAAGAATGCAATCTATTATACACCAAGTTCAACCAGACACCTTTAACAAGAAATAAAATTGCAAATGAATAAACATTATTGACAACATTAACTAAAATTAATTGCAATGAATGTAAAACATTATTGAAGCCTAAAAACTATATATGAGAATAACTACTACTAATAAAAGCATAGACTTGTTTGGGAAATCACAGGCATCTGTTAAGCATTCATAATCCAGAACTCACCTATGCCCACCTCTTCACAAACAAACACTAAGTGGTCATCCTCTGGTCTTCTGCCACCCCCACCTCCTTTTCTATTATATGCCATTCCACAACCCAGCCAAGAGGTTAAGTCTGATGAAAATGTCCCATCAGACCTTAAACTTGGATTGGGAACAAGGATTCTCAGAGCTTATCCAAACAGGAATTCTCAGTGGCAGGGCTCCCTGCCTGCAAGGCAGATAAAATCACACAAACAATATAGATTGGTCTCTCTTCTCTGTGCAAAGTAGGGCATGTGGAGTTGCTATCCATCCATCTTGAAATGGAGCAGTTTTTAGCCATTCTGAGAGACCAGCCATGAAGGGCCTCTTCCCCTGCTCTTTTGGACTCTTTGTACTAGGAAAGTGACAAGGAGATTTGCCCTTTCTGGACTCTATTCTGTACAATGAGGTGAACATTTACTGAACATTTCTATTGTGCCCTGAACCTGTGTTGCCATGACACACTGTTGTAGCAACTTGATCCATACAGCAGACATCACAAAAACATTAGATTAATGAATGATTATATGTCTGTGTGTGCTGAGGTGAGTCAATGCTACACTGCAAAGGCCAGGCCAGAGTTTATAAAACAAAAATTCCAAATTAAACTCCTATAATTTTGACTTATGATAAAAATCAACATGTCACCATAATGTAAATTGAATTTTTACTTTGATACTTTTTACTAGCAAATAACAATTTAGATTTTCTTTCAAAAAAAAGAAAATGTGTCATTCTATAAGAAAATTTGTCATTGCTGGTGAGCTTATGTCTCTCACTTGCTTCTTTACAGCCATTGTCATTGTTATTTATAAGGTCAATTGCACATATTGGTAGTATGTTCCAAAAGCCTTTGTGGAATTTCTATAGGAAAAAAAGTTAGAACACAAGCACAGAAGTATAATTTATTATTTATTTTTAATTGATCATTTAATCGCTTTGCTCCAGATTTCCAAAAGCAATTGGACTATATTAAGGATTAATCACTGCTTTTAAATACTTAGAACTTGATCTCAGACCCTGAACCTGTCTGAGCCCATATATTTCTGAAAACTACCATTGTGCACCACCGTTTTATCTACTGAGACATCATTCCATCAACGGCAGGCATAGGAGGACAGCTCACATGATACTAAACAAAAATTAATTAATAACATCATCTCTGCACCTACCACCATTGCCCAGGTGGTGGGCAAGATTATCCCTGAGCTATAGGAAGCTCACTAGCATGGCCTTTTGCATCCCCAACCCCAGTATGCCCATCATAGATCTGGCCTTTATCTGGAGAAAGTGGTCAAATATTATGACATCAAAAATGTGGTGAAGCAGGTGTCAGAGGGCCCCCTGGAGGGCATCATGGGCTATGCTAAGGACCAGGTTGTCTACTGCAACTTCAACAATCACATCCAGTATTTGTAACTTTTGTTGCTGCAACTTTTGTTGCTGGGCTGGCATTGCATTTAATGACTACTTTGTCAAGCTCTTTGGTGATATTACAATGACTGTGGGTACAGAAAGTGCATGGTAGACCTTTTGGTCCACATGTCCTCCAAGGAATAAGAGCTCCTGGACCAGCAGCCTCAGCAACAACATCAGAAGTAGAGGGAGGCAGTCAGTTGCTGGGGAGTCTTCGTCCCAACTCAATTCCCCAACATTGTGAATCTCCCATCCTTGTCACAGTTTCTGTCTGAGACCCCCTGAAGAAGGGGAGGGGCTTAGCCATATTTTGTCATATAACATCTATAAGTTACACTGCACCCAGGCAAAAATAGATAGATAGATAGATAGATAGATAGATAGATAGATAGATAGATAGATAGATAAAAAGAACCAGGAAAAACTAAAACTGAATGTAAAAAGACAATCAATAAATGCCAAAAGCAATGACAGATTAGAATTTTCTGATAAAAATTTTAAAATAACCATTATAAAATATTTCACCAAGCATTTGTTCGAAACAAATGAAAAAAGTGAAATTCTCTGTAATAAAATAGAAGATCTAAGGAGAACCAAGTGGACATTTTAGAACTGAAAATACAACAAAATAATAATGGAATAGATGGTTTCAGTGGCAGAATGGAGAGAACACAGTAAAGAATGAATGTACAGAAAGAGCAATAGAAATCTCAAAAACTGAAAAAAAAAATGAAGAGTCTCAAGGACCTGTGACATTATTACAAAAGATAAAAGTAATGTTATAGAACTCACATAAGGTGAGGTCTACTAGAAACACACCTCAAATATAACAATATATACATATTGATAGTAAAATATTGGAACTAGTTATATAATGTAAACATTAATCAGAGGAAAGGAGGGGTGGCTATATTAATATCAGATAAAGTAGATTTCAGATCAAAGAAAATTATTGGACACAGAGAGGGATGTAATGTAATGATACAGGAGCAATCCACCAAGAAAAATAGCCATCCACTTTATCGGTACACATACACTGTGTATATACCGAAAAACAGTGCTGCAAAATATGTTAAGTGAACACTGATAACTAAACAAATCCACAATTATAGTTGGAGACTTCAACACTCCTCTCTCTGCAATTTATAGAACAGCTATACAGAAAGTCAGCAATATTTGAACAAACCAACACCACCATCAACCAACAAGATTTAACTGACATTAATAGAAAACTTCACCAATCTACAGAAAAATACACATTATTTTCAAGTGCACTCAAAACATACTCCAAGATATAGTATATCCTTGGCCATAAAACAAAACTCAAAATACTCTAAATACTCTAAATCATACAGCAAATGTTCTGTGGTCACAATGGAATCAAACTAGAAATTGATAACAGAAAGATAGCAGAAAAAAATTTATAAAAACTTATAAACTACAAGGCATAATTCTAAATTATACAAACGTCAAAGAGGAGGTCTTAAGGGAAATTTAAAAAACACATTTGAAAAATTCAAAGAAAATGAAAATACAGCCTATCAAAATTTGTTTGGCACAGCCAAGTCAGTAATGGGAGAAAAATGTATATTAATAATCATATGCATTTAAAAATAAGGGAAGCCTCAAACCAATAATATAAATTCCCATCTCAAGCCTGATAAATAGCATAAAATGTAAACATATTAAAGTATTCATACTTGGGTTCATTGAAATAAAATAAAATATCTACTAACATAAATTGAAAATACATTAGTACATAAAGATGATTGGAAAAAAGCTTTCTGTAATTTTGTGTTTTTTAAATTTGTTTAGTTTAATAATTATTCACTGAGCACTATAAAAGATGATGGTGAAAAGAAAATTAAGATATAGCCTCTGTCCTCAAAAACTATATTTTGTATAAATACCATTCATCTATCTAATTGTAAAACTTTAACAGTTGATAGTTATGCCTTTCCTTTGAAAACACCATCTTCTTTTTACTTCCATGACATTACACTCTACTGGTCCTTCCCCTATATGACTGGGGGGTTGTTCTATTTCTTATTTTTTAGGTCTTGTCTCTATTGCAGATCTCTATATATTCTAGTGCCTCTGGGCTTGGTTCTGATTTGCTTCTCTTTCATTCCATGCTTCTCCCCCACTTGTATCCCAAAGATCCCCAAGCTAATAACTCCAGTTCATGTTTCTGTATTCTGAGTTCTTGATTGGTATATCTTACTCCTTTTTTTGACTTTGCCACTTGGAAGTCTCAAAAGTAGCACAAACTTTAAATGTGCAAAAGTAATCTTTCCTGGTTCAAATTTGCTTCTCCTCCATCATTTCTTATTTCAATGAATTCTCTTTATGCCCTGCCTACATCCTCTCACTTGATAATCCCTCCTTACTCACCCATACATCCATGGATAAGAAATCTTAAGGGTTTTCTAATTCTCTGCCCTGATGTATCTCAAATCCATCACATCACTCATTCTGCCCTCTGCCCACATTTGTCTGTGCACCAATGCCTACTGTGTGGACTACTACAATACCCTCCTCTCAGGCCCCACTCCATGTGCTCTTGGCTACAAGAATCTTCTGTTAAAACGCAGGTGAGATTCTGCCAAACAACACCAGCACACCTCCTCTCTCTCAATCCATTTGATGGCTTCCTATTGCTCTTAGGAGAAAGTGAAAAATCCTTAAAATGACTTGCAATGCTCTGCATAGTAGTCTCCTCTCTAAACAGTTTTATATCTACTTCCTCTCACTTACTATGCTCCAAATATAGCAGATATTTTTGGTTCCTCAAAAGTGCCAACTAACTTTCCTCAGGCCATTGTAGACCGTGTTGTTCCATGTGTCTAAAATGCTCTTTTTATTGCCCCTCCTCACAGACTTTCACTGCACTGACTTTACGGATTTATTTCTCATGTTTTAGCCTGAATGGCATCCCTTTGGGATGTCTTCCCTAATCCTGCTCTCAGAGGACAGGGAACTGCTTCCTGATACCGTTTACTACAATTGTAATTGTATTTTCTGTGCAATTATTTTAACTGCATATTTATCTACTTATTTTACACTTCAATGGAATGTTTTCATAATTCTATTTCCAGTGTCTAGCAAAGAAAAATTATTCAATAAATATTGGTTTAATAAATGAATGAAAGAATGAATGAATGCAAATAATACTTAGCATTGCCCTATCTGTCTGAAAGAGTTGACAGAATTATATCTTTTCACAATTTCTAAAACAAACCAACATACACAGATCTGTTGGCTTCTCCATGCTCATTAAAGTGACAAATTTTTAACTTTATACAAGTAATTCGTATAGCAGCCTATTTTAAAAAGAAGTATTAAAACTAAGTAGAACACTAAGTTCTTATACAATGTATAAATACTAAGACTAATTGATAGTTTTCTAAAGATTTCTGTGGATTTGATCAGTAGATGAAAATATATAGCCCTGAAAATAAATACATCATGTTCTATAATGCTTGGTGAACATCCTGAAAATGTGTACTTTATGAAATCCAAATCTTCTGAGGTACAGGCTAATATTTCAGAGTTTGATTGAATGATGGAATTTATAAAAGAGAGATAAAAGTAGAAAAATTTACACCAAATTTAATCTCTCAAAAAGGACTTTTCATATTTTCATTTTTTTTTATCCCCAATAACTAGGACATAGAAAATGCTTACTGTAATAATAGTTTGCCTACTCACAATGACAACGGCTGAATCCCTAATGTAGACCTGTGGTCTGGCCTCTGTTTCCCCATCTCTCAGGTTTCATTATCTTCCCTCACTGTATATACAGCTCTGCTTTCAAGCATATCTTTTCTTTTCCGCTCCCTAAATCACACCACTTGTAGAAAAAGCCAAATTCACTGTTCAAGGTAGTATTAATCAAATTCAAATCCTTTGCAAAGCACTTTTTAAAAATTTTTCGAAAATGTAGGCAATACCGCACATGTCCAAAACCTCAAAATGTATTTTCTCAGAGAAAGGATTGAAATGTTTTCCCAAGTCTGATTGTGCAATGTCAATCTGACTCAGGTCCTATGACTGGACTTGGATGGTATAATCCAAGATTCTGCTTTTAGCTGGAGAATGAAATTGTACGTTTCCCTAAAATCTAATTGAACCATTTATGATGGAGGAATCTCCTTTGGAAATAACTTGAATTTTCACATATGTTATCCCTCAATGGCTCCCAGAGTCTCCAAGGTGTAACAGCTGTGGAGCCATCTGTTTGCCAAATCAAGTTCCAAAAGGAAATGCTGTCAATACAGCATTTTTAAGCCAAAAAGTTGAGGTCAGGTCAAAATTCATTACTAGATTACTGTTACCTTCCAAACAAATAAGTAAACTGCATTTAATAAACTGAAAGTATTATGTGACAATAATTTTTTGAGCAACGAATATGGTATAAAGGTAGTTACAAAATCACTTGGCTATGGCAAGGTTTTTTTCATTCATACATTCCATCATTCATTCTGCAAATATTTCATGAAGGCACCATGATACGCACTATGGCTACAAATGCAAACAAGACAAAAAGGTTTCCTGTGCTTTTATACTATTCTACAGCGGGTGTACACTACTGTATAATCCCTCCGCTCGAGTGTGATTTTGGTCTATGAATATAATGAGATATCATTCCTGTAACTGTCTTATATTAAATGAAAAAAGGGATTTTGTAGATGTAATTATGGTCTCTAATCAGTTGACTTTGAATTGAGCAAAAGGGGATTATTCTATCTTGGTGGGCCTGACCTAATCAAGGAGAGCCCAAGAAGAAATAGGTAGGAGCACCAGATGTTCTCCTGTTAAAGAAGAAAACTGCCTTGTTATGGGAGATTTCACGTGACTGGGAATGGCAGACATCCTCTAGGATCTGAGGCCTCAGTCCTAAGGTGCAAGGAGCTTAATTTTTACACTAACCAGTGAGCATAGAAGATGAAATTGCAGCTACTGCCAACACTTATTTCTGCTTAGTGTGACTATGAGTAGAAGATTCAGTTAGCCCATGCCCAGAGTACTGACACACAGAAACTGTGAGATTATTCGTTTGCGTTGTGTTAGGCTGCTAAATGTGTGCGCTTTGTTATGCAACATTAGGGGACAGGTGGCAAAAGTCTCTTTAATTGTTGAAGGATACATATTAAATTCTTTGGAGCACTACAGGACTTCACCTTTTCAGTATATAAATTCAAGGCTTTTGTAAAAAGTTGTTTTTGTTGTTGTTTGTTTTAATACTAGTGATTTAAGTGTCGGGATAAGGTAGGGCCATGAACTAAAAAAGTGTAGGGAAGAATTGAGAAGACATCTCAATTCTTTCCATCTCTATACTTGTGAAAAGAGCCCTAGCTTCCTGCATTGCTATAATCTTTGTGGTAAGCACAGCTCATAGTAAAATTAAAATTTTTTAAAAGTGAGAGGGAAATAAAAGGCTGCATAAAAACATCATTTCAGGGTATTACCACCTAAAAAACAGAAAGCTCTCTTTTGAGAGGCAAAATAATTTTCTATTAATTAATAATTAAATAAGTAGTTAGTTAGAATACAGAGTTAGGAATCAGCATAGTAAATTCAGGTTTTAACTTTGGAGAATACACAGTAGTTGGGGGGAAAAGTTTACATTAATAGGCTCAAAGCTGTCACATTGTATTTCATTAATCCAATATTACATTCATGTCTATGCTTTGGTCAAGGGCAGTACATATTTCACATCCTCATGCTAAAACCTATCTACTTGCGCTCTTATTTAATATTTGCTTTCACATTTCTTCATCTATATTATTTCAATTTAATGATTGTGCTAAGATCCTTTTGGGAAAACAGAGGAAACTGTTTAGAAGAATCATCATATTTTATGCCAAAACCTGGAAAATATGCACATGGAGTATACACACTTAATATTGATACACCATAAAATAGCATGAAAGGCAAAATTAAAAAGACAACAAGTTTGATTGATTTAAAAATAATATATTAGATTTTTCTCATCAGTTCAGAGGAATTTAGTTAGTTTTGTAACTGATGTTTATTTAGACAGAGGTCAAAAATGCAATCAAACAAAGAAACTATGTTTTATACTTTGGTAGAGTGAGAAAAATATATAGTTTGGATTCAAGAATATTTAACCTTGATTTTTTTTCTGCCATTATCTCATATGATCTTCCAAAAGCAGTTAACATCTCTGGAAACTTTGAGAAATTTTGATTATGTCAAGTTTTGACAAGATATAACAGGAGCTTCAGTGCATTACTGGTGGGAATGTAGGCAGGTATGATCATTCTACAGACTAGTTTGTAAGTTTGGAAGTAATCAGTCAAATCAAGAATGCATTTGGCACACCGATGTTCATAGCAGCATTATCCGCAACTGCCAAAAGACGGAAGCATCCCAAATGTGCATCAACCTATGAATGGATGAAAAAATATGTGGTATATACATAAGACGGAATATTACTCACCATTGATAACGATGAAGTTCTGATACATGCAACAATGTTGATGAACCCTTAATACTATTTCACTTCATGTTGAGTGAAATAATCCAGAAACAACGGACAAATGTGGTATGATCTTACTGATATGAAATAATCAGAATAAGCAAACTCATAGAGTCAGAATCTAGAATATAGGCTACCAGAGGCTGGGCTGGGGGTAGAGAATGGGGAGTTAATGCTTAAATTGTACAGAATTTCTATTGGGGTTGATTATAAGGTTTTGGTAGTACATGGTGGTGATGGTAGCACAACATTGTGAATGTAATTAACAGCACTGAATTATATATGTGAATGTGGTTAAAAGGGGAAATTCAAGGTCATATATGTGTTACTAAAATAAAAATTAAACAAATAAACGTGGGACTAAAAGCATAATGAACTCTATTGTAAACAATGTATTATGGTTAATATTACATTTATAAAAATGTTCTTTCCTGAATTATAAAAAATGTACCTCACTAATACAAAGTGTTAATAATAGGGTGGATATGGGAATTCTGTATTTTATATATTTTTTGCATGATATTTCTGTAAAGCTACAACTTCTCTAACAAAAAAATATTGAGAATGAATGTGTACCCAATAATTCAGCAACTATATTCCTGAGTACATATGAAGAATTCTTACACTGGAGACTTTAAATTTATATGTATGAAATGTTCATCAAAGAGTTATTTGTGGTAGCACAGAGATAGAGGTAATACATGTGCCCGGCGGTAGGAAAAATAGTGTATTAGCATTATGTGAAACTATACAGGATGGTGAACACCTGGAGAGATTATTTTTTTTTTAATTTTGATATCTTGGCCTTATTATATGATATTCCGATCTAGCTGGTCTGGGATGGTCTGGGGATCAAGGCTGATTTGGCCAAGTGTGTGCACCAAGGTTGGGACTTTTAGAAAATGATTAAAATCATAGTGATGCAAGAAGGGCAAGAAACAGCAAGAAAACTGTAATGCAATGCCATTCATGTAAATTTAAATTGCATAAAACAAAAAATAACAATCTATATTTTCTAAGGATACATGAAAAATCAGGGATATGTGACAAACACATTTGAGAGAGCCTTTATGTGGGGAGATGCATTAGAGTATGGAATGATGATAAAAGAGAATGGAACATATGTAAAAACTTGTATCCATACAAGATGCCAATGATTCTGATAATAGTATTCCAGGAATAAAAATATGATGAACTCAATCCTTTGCAACTAAGCTGCAAACAACAATATAAATGACAATTATAATGACAAAATAAAAATAGAGGGTAGGACTAGTTGATCTTAAAGTTGCTTCTAGTTTTTATTGTATATTTCTTTCTTTATACTCTAGATAATATTTCTTTAATATATTTTCATCTGGTTAGAAAACTCTGCTTCTCTCGCTGCCTTTTCATTTAAGCCACATTTTCTTTACCTGAGTCTCACCTATTAAGTGAGAATTCAATAAATAGAGAGGAACATGTCAACTTACGATTATTATAAGAGGAGTAATTAAGGGAACAAGCCATGATTGGTCTGGAGTCAGAGAGACTTGGAAAATGGAAGAGGGATTACAATAAATGTTTCCAAGTATTTAAGCAATCCTCTGTTATATGAAAAAATGGCATATAATGTCTTTGATACCACCTGGATGAATCAGAATCACTAGACAGAATTTATGGGAATACAGTTCAAATACGAGAGGGTTGCTATTTAGAGTTGTCCAAACAGAGAAAGTGCTGCTTTGAAAACTGAGTTTATTCCCTGACATCAAGGGACTAATACCAAGCACCAAACAATGATACATTTGGAAAAAGACCTTGACGGAAAGGGGAAACATTAAGTACAAAAGAGTATTTACAACTAAGAGATTTCAAAGTTTGTCAGGATGTCCTTCTTTCAGGCTTGTCTCAGGCAGATCTCACTAACTACCACAGAAAACAAAGGCTCAAATGGGTGCTCCTGAGGGCTCTAGAGACATCCAGACACTATAGGAAAGGCACACAATTCCTTGAAATCAGCATGATAGGATGGTGGGCCTTACCTTGAAGCCTTTATGATAACCTGATTCCCAATATAAGAGAGTTAAACTCATTTATAATTTCCCTACACATGATTTTTCTATTCCTTTTATTTGAACCTATAATTAGCACTATATCCATTAAATATATGTCCCAGAGACTTAAGTCTTCTGGCTGTTCATATACCAGTTGAGCCCTGATCTCAGCAGAGTTGCAGCCAATACCTACTCTCCAGGTCATTGGACTCACCCAGGACAATTAACAAAATGATGATGATGGACAATGCCCACTGCCAAAGACAAAGAGCATCCACTATTGCAAGCAAAACCGTTCCTTCCATCTGCCTCATAAGATCTAAGCCCCCTCTCAATCTGAAGCAGAGTGGGCATTCCCATCCCCAAATCCTCAAGATTGTGGAATGAACAAATATTTAAAGGGGGAATGCAACCAAGGACCAAAGTTGACTTATTATTACTGCAGTAACAGAAGAACTTATAACACTGATATAAAGATAGTAGTTACCAGAGGTTCTGAGGGGAGGGGGAGGGAAGAGTAGGTGGAACACAGGCATTTTCAGGGCATTGGAATTGTTGCACATGATATTGCAACGATGTATATAGGCCATTATTCATTTTGTCAAAACCTATAAAATTGTGCAATGCGAAGGGAAAACCTTAATTTAAACTATAGACCATGGTTAGTAGCAATGCTTCAATATTTGTTCATCAATTGTAACAAATGTACCACACTAAAGTAAGACGCTATTAAATGGGGGGAAGTATGAGAGGGGGGTGGGGTGGAGTATATGGAAATTTCCTATAATTTCCATGTAACTTTTCTGTAATCTAAGCTTTCTTTAAAAACAAAGTTTATAAAAACACACACAAAAAGAGAACCTCAAAAATAATTTTAAAAAAGAAAAGGAAATTGTAAGTACACAGTTACTGGAGTTTTCAAAAATAGTATGGTTTGCAATAGAGGTGATTTCATGTTAGTGCTGCCTGCTCAAACAATGTGTTTTCACTCAAATCAAGTGATGGTAAGCATATTTTCTTATATCCCTCTTCTGCCCTCTTATTTGAAGTCCATGATAGGGAACGGATATGTGGTGGTTTGAAGTTGTATGTACTGCAGAAAACCATATTCTTAAGCCGATTCTATTTATGTGGGTATGAACCCATTGTAAGTAGGACTTTTTAGTTAGGTTATTTCAATTAACGTGTGACCCACCTCAATCAGGATGGGTCTTAATCCTATTACTGGGGCCTTTTATAAGTGGAATGAAATTCAGACATAGAAAGTCACAGAGGGAGCAGTCAGAAGCTGAACATCAGTGGAACCTGGAAAAGAATGGAGAGACAGGAGATGCTGCCATGTGCCTTGCCATGTGACAAGGTAAGGATCAAGAGCCACCAGCAGTGAGCCCCCAAATGCTACAGTCTTCAGGAGAAAACATTACCTTGATTATGCCTTCATTTGGATTTTTTTTTTTCATAACCTCAAAGCTATGAGTGAATAAATTGACATTGGTTAAACAGATCCATGAATAGCATTTTCCTGAGCAACCAAGAAAACTGAAAAAGATGTTGGTACTATGAAAGTGGGGGACTGTTAATGCAAATACCAAAAATGTAGAAACCACTTTGGAATTGGGTAATGGGTAGAAGAGGGAAGAATTTTTAGGTGCCTGGCAGAAAAATACCTAGATTTTTTTGAAGAAACTGTTGATAGAAATATGTATCCTAAAGTTACTTTCAATGAGACCTTAGAAGGAATTGATGATTATGTTATTGGAAACTGGAGGAAAAGCAAACTTTATTTTAAAGTGGCAGAGAACTTGGCAAAACTGAGATGTGATGTTTGATGGATGGCAGAACTTGAAAGTGATGAATCTGAATATTTAGTAAGATTTCCAAGATAAGTATGGAAGGTGTAGCCTGATTTCCCCTTGCAGCTTATAGTGAGATGAGAGAGGAAAGGGATAAGCTGAGAACTGAACTCCTGGGCATAAAGAAACCAGAAATGGTGTGGTTTGGAAAATTCAGGACCTATCCAAAACAGGTTCCATATGAGAGTTTAACTGAACATGGATACAGTCAGCCATTTCAGTGTGAGTCAAGATTGGAGGTGCATTTATCCAGGGAGGATCTGTGTAAGGTTCCTATGAATGGAACCCTATGAACTACATGCAAAACAAAGTTATTGCAAAATTTGTAAAAGCAGATCCACTGCTAGCTTGGACTGAAAGGAACATAGAAGGGACAAATTGAAGGAAGAATGACTTCAAGGGCAAAAGAATGGAAGCCAAGATCTGAACCAAATATATCTTCTCAGACTAAGAGAGTTGACCCACCCATGTGTATGGAAAGAGTAGGTTCACCCCTATGCATGGAAGGGTTAGGTCTTCTGCCTTGGCACTTGGAGTGGTCAGGCTTTCCACCCCGTTGTTCAGGAAGAGTACTGCCACTCCAGTGCTCATAGAGGGTGAGACCTGTCCTTCACCGTTTGCAGAGAACTTTGCCTTTAACTCAGTGTTTGGGTTAAGCAAGGCTGCTGCACAAGCACTTATAAAGGTAGAAATGCTGCTCCATCAGGCCTGGAGGACAAAACATCTATCCAAAGATTACATTCACACCTGAAATCTAATGAAGTTGTCCCCGTTGAGTTTGGGAATTGTTTGGCACCCATGGCCCGTTTTCCTTCCAGTTTCTCCCTATTGGATGGGAATGTCCATCCTACGCCTGTTCCTCCAGGCTTATCCTCCTATTCTCTAGGTCTCACAGGTCCACAGACAGAGGAGAATTGTGCCCCAGGACAGATAACACCCATAACTAATTTTGATGTGACTTTATACTTAGCATTGTTACTGAAATGACTTAAAGCTTTTGGGATATTGCTATGGAATGAATGTATTTTGCATATAGAAAGAACATGTCCCTTTGGAGTCCAGAAGGTGGAGTGTGGTGGTTTGTACTGCAGAAAACATGTTCTTAAATCTAATCCATTGCTGTGGGTGTGAACCCATTGTAAGTAGGAATTTTTATTGAGGTTGTGTCAGTTATGTGTGGCGCACCTCAAATAGGATGGGTATTAATCCTATTATTGAAGTCTTTTGTAAGTAGAATTAAGTTCAAACAGAGAGAAAACAGCACAGAGAGAACATCCAGAAGCTGAACATCAGTGTGATCTGGAAGAGAAGGAAGAGTACAGGAGATGCCACCATGTGCCTTGCTATGTAACAAGCTAAGGACCAGTGTCACCAGCAGCCAGCCCTAGAAGGCCACTGTCTTCAAAGAGAAAGCACTGCCTTGATGATGCCTTGATTTGGACTTTTAACCTCAAAGCTGTGAGTGAATAAATTCCCATTGTTTAAGCTGACCCATTTCATGGCATTTGATTATGCAGCCAAGAAACCTAAAACACTATATAATTCAATTATCTGAGATGGTTTGGGCTCATAAATATCAAATATGATGATATACAAGGTTTCTTTTAAGATTGCAATGCAATGAGAGATAAGAAATAACTATCCTCTGCATAGTCAGTTTTTCTATGATTATATCCTAAAATTATTTTATTTTCAATATAAGTTAAACTACATTCTAATAAAATTTAGGTGTGGTACACAAATGTAAAATATACCCATTGAGCTTATATCAATTTTGATCTGTGCTTTCGTGTAATTTTTGAAATCCTCTATGAAACAAATTTTATGTACATAGAAAACTAAGTGATTTAATACTATTAAGAGGAAAACTTCCCAAGGAAATGAATAATTACAAACCAAAACTGTTTAATAATGGTGATTATGACAGGAAATCTGAGTGTGACTAATATGAAATCTTGCTTGAAAGCATCATGAAAGTTTTGGCCATTGAAATATGTTAAAGCAAAACAGAGAGCATCAAAATGGGAATTAGAGGGTTCTGACATTCATAGTCAGAAGACCCAAGTTCATAGTTTGGCACGGCCGTCTAACAAGTGTGTCCTTCTTTACAAAAGTCTGTTTCTTGATTTCTGAAATTCATTTTAATGCAATAAATATTTATCAAGTGACTGCTATGGGACAAGTCCTGAACATACGGAATGCAGTGTCAGGGAGCTCAAAATCTTGGAGTGGGGCTGCATACTTGAATTCAGGGTATAGAAGTGAATAATTAAAGTAAGCACATTGTACATTTGCTGCAGAATGAAGAGATTAACAGTACAGGGAGTGAATCAGGAAAGGAAGTCTGAATGTAATAATACCTATTCAAAGCTTTAGTTTAAGGATGAAAAGAGATAAGGTATGTTGAAATAGTATGTTTTTTATTTATGTTTTTCATTTTTTTAAAATTATGGAACGCTTCATGAATTTGCATGTCATCCTTGCACAGGTGCCATGCTAATCTTCTCTGTATTGCTCCAATTTTAGTAAACGTGCAGTCGAGGTGAGCACGAAATAGTAAGTTTTCCTCATTTGATGGACAAAATTTGGAATGTGAAATATTTGTCACATTCTTCTTTTCTATTCCCACTTATACCACTTATACCATACCTGATATAACTCCTAATCACATCCATGTGTATTGTATATAAGGAATATAAACTTTTCTCTCATGTGCTCTAATGATGGGACATTTCCTTCAGAAAGATAGAGTTAAAATAAATATGGATTTCCTCTGGTGCCTGTGGTTAAAGAGAATAATGGAAACTGGAGTATAATGAACTACCTTCTAGAATTTTTCCTGAGACTGAGCATGATTACAATTAAACAAGTAAGAAAAATATTGGAATGATTATTGGTAAATCAACAATGGTGAGTAAAAATCATTGATGATGTGGAGAAAGAGCTTTTTTTTAGTGATAAGGAAGTCAGAAAAGATTAGAATTTAAGTATCCTGTAAAAACTTTCCAAAGAAACTACAATTTTAGAACGTAAATATCCAAGAACCTGAGTTAGTTTGCCAGGCTGCTATGAGAAAAAGCACACAATGATTTGACTTAAACAGGAATTTATTGGCTCACAGTTTCAGAGGATAGAAGGCTTGCTTCCTCATGGGCTTGGTAACATTTGGGCTGGCCAGCAGTCCTTGGGGTTCTTTGGCTTTCCAGTCAGATGGCGATGTCCTCTCCTTTCTCTTCCGCATTGCTGCCCACTTCTGGCTCTTGGCTCCTCAGAGTGGCTTTCTTTTACTATTTCTGAATTTCTTCTGTTTATAAAGGACTCTAGAGGGCTCCCATAATCTGGATTAAAACCCAACCTCATTCAGTTAGGCCACAACTTAACTGAAAATAGTATATCTAAGAGATCCTATTCACAATGTGTTCATAACCACAGGAATGCAGTTTAAAATTAAGAATGTATCTAATTGGGGTACATACTTCAATCTACCACAGTCTGTCCTCTGGTCCACCAAAATACATGTTTTTTCCATATGCAAACTACAGTCATTCTATCGCAACATTCCCACCTCAAGTTATTTCAGTAAAACTCAAAGTTCAAAGTCTCATCAAAATCAGTTATAAGTGTGATCTGTCCAGGAGTATAATTCCTCTCCATTTCACAGTTTCTTCATCTTAAATAAGAATAATAATACCTACCTCATAGAGTGACTGTAATAAGAGCTCCATGGACCAATCTAGCCATACTCAGTGTCTGACAGAAGTAGAAGTTCAAAGAAAGTTAGTTTCTTTACTAAGCCTCAAGTTATTTTGCTTTGTTAAGTGAATTATTGTACCTATTCATGGTCCTTTTATGTATGAAACAAAGGAGGAATGACATTATAAATGTAAACAGTATAAACTATTATTTAAGTGGGGGAAATATAACACATCTGGATACTTTAACATATTATCCATTGGACAGGACTAGAGGGTAGAATATTCAAGAAAGAGTAGTTCACAGGGAAAAAAGGAACTTACATAGATATAAAGTTTGACCAGAATATTCTATATTGAAAATATTTTTCTTTTAAAACTTCATTACAATGGTAATCCTGAGAATTTTTTTAAAATTTTTTAAAGTAAAACATTTAAATTGTATTGAAAAAATGCATAACTAAAATCATGTTGGTTCTGACAATAAGCCAAACTCTATCATATATGGTAGGAAGCTTACTGTAGATATGTGTGATATGTAACTACATACTGAGTGATTAGCGAAAAATTAAGGATTCTGAGTTCTCTAAATGATAGAAGATGTGTACGTAATGTAAGAGCTATAGGGAGATGGGTATGTGAAAACTACCAGTTATTGTGGTTTTCAATAATGAATTCTGAAAGATTCCTTTCTTTCCTGGAATCAGTGTTATATGTGGTCATTCATTTTCTCTTATTTTTTTGTTTTTTCTTTTGTTTCCCATCATCAAGTACTTTAGAACTGGAGGCAGGCCAACGACCAGCATTTTGAGCTTGGCAGTCTAAATGGGGTTTAGATTAGGAAGGAAAAGCAAAAATTATTAGGAAAGGAAAATTACTTTATTAACCTTTTAAGAAATTGAAGTGTATAGATTATCTCTTTGTTTAGGTTCCCTTAATGCCAAATTGAAATATGCTGTAAGTCAATTTGGTTACAATTGCAATATCTTCTTTGCATAAGCTATGGACAAATAGAACAACTTAAAAATTTCCTGCCAAACCTCAGCTTCTAAAACAAATACCATATAATGGTTTGACTTAAACAACGGGAATTTACTTGCTCATGGTTTTGAGTCTAGGAGGAGTCCAAAATTGAGGGATCATCAAGGCAATGCTTTCTCCCAGAAGACTGTAGCATTCTGGGGCTAGCTGCTGCTGATCCTTGGTTCTTGACTTTTCTGACCATGGCAATGTACATGGTAATGTATTCTCCCTTCTCCTCAGGGACCCATTGACTTCTGGCTTCTTCCCTGGGCTTCTCTGTGAGCCCTTCAGTAATAGGATAAAGCTCAACACTGATTCAGTGGGGCCACACATTAACAAAAGTAACCTCCTAAAAAGGTCTTATTTACAATAGGCTCCACAGAAATGGATTAAGATTAAAAACATGTTTTCCTGGGGTACATAACTCCAACTAACCATACCCCTAGATATGTTTTGATGATAACATTTTTTTATAGACATAGACTTTTTATAGCACTCATGAAAATTTGCAATTATATATTTCTTTGTGTGCTAATTTGCAAACGTTTATCTACTTTAGTAGACTTTCTCTATGATGGAGGGAGCAATGTTTGTTGTTGTTATTGTTGTTTGCTTTATACCTGTATCTTTAGAGTCTACCATACAGCAAAATAATTAAAATTATTGAATTTTCAGAAGCTCCTTTCCAGCTTTTCTGTTTATAAAATGGTATTTTCACAAGGTCTGGCATGAAAAGAAGGTTACCATATTCTAAAGTATTTTAGAGAGTTGTGTTTTATTTTGGTCTTTTGAAAATAGGGTTAAGGGAAAAACAGATTGTGTGCCATCATACAACAAGGAAGTGTGCTAGGAATGTTTGTCTCCATCATGTCTATTGCCTAATTTTTTAATAATTTTTACCTCAAAAGTATATGTTTAACTAACAATCATAAGGACTCCTTAGCCCACTGTCAAGAGTCTTGGGAAGAAATGCCAAATTATATTATTAAAGCACAAAAACAAGTAAATGTCCAAAAGTACATATGGATAGCTTAGTCCAGAGCTCATGATTGTGCAAGAAGCTGAGGAGTTTGTGTTCCACTTATTTTTCACTCACTAAAAGTACTGGAAACGGCTGAGAGCCTTCTTAATCAGTTAAATTTTGTCAAACTTCTTAGATTCCCCAATATGAATTATGATTTACAGTGTGCTATAGCTAAAAAGTAATCTTTTAAAAGTATTTTAAGATATTTTGTTTTTCAACATCACAAGCTGATTAAATCTGACAAGTAACAGAAATCAGATGATTGTACAAGGTAGTATACTTTGTTTCTACAAGGACATCTGTGATAATAATAGCTAGGCAAGCAACACGTATTTAAGTTACATCCAACATTTAAAAATAAAAGAGTAGTAGTCCCTGGGTAGGTAATATTTAGAAGCTTATTGCAAATGTGCCTTTTGAATGGGATTTAAGCTAATCTGTTACATTTATTTTGAAGCCAAAAACAAGCAATAAGGTAGTTTGTGTTTGTTAGAAGACAATTCTCCACGGCATTTTTGCACTTCTTATACCAGTTTTTGCAGGGCCAGGATTAGGGGCAGGTAAGTGAGGCACTAACCTCAGCTATGATATTTTAGGGGGCACTAAAGAATTTAGTAATCAAGATAAATATGTTATAAGTAACCATTTTAAAAGTAAATTAAAATAATGCAAAGTTTCTATGATGAACAAGATATCAAAATTTTAAGTAGAGACACACTCAATATTATTGACTATTTCCTTTTGTCTCAAGCTCCAGTATGACATAGACCTGAGTTTTTGTTGTGGATTTGCTTTATAAGGATGTTTGTATAACAATTTTAGAAGGTAGGGATATGCCTCTGTGTAGAGCAGAGGGCAGATTTCCTGAACAGGATAATAAAAATAATGTCTCCTTGGTACAAAGATTGGGGAGATTTACTAGAAGCTCCCATTTAAATGATTGGTGTTTCTGAAGCTCAGGGTTTCTCAGCTATGACACGATCTCCCTGCATACACAGTATCTGCCTAGGCTACTTCACTTTGCCATGTGTTACTCAGAGGGCAATTTGCACAAGTGGAACTGATTTGTCTATGAACCTCAAGCTGTTTGCTCTGTTGTGATTCATAACTTTTTTGCCTCTAATTTAGGATTCTCACATCTTCTGCCAGCATCTGTGATGACACCGTGGCAGACTAACACGTCAGCCTGCAGTGGGGCAAAATTTAAGATTCACAGTTTTGACAGTGTTCTTTTATTGTTTTCTTTTCAACTTCTCCAAAGGTGAATAAAAATTTGGGAAATTTCTATGTGCTACTGTCTTTGCAAGGGCTTTTATAATAAAGTACCATAGACTACTTGACTTAAACAACGGGAATTTATTATCTCACAGATTTGGAGGATAGAAGTCCAAATTCAAGATACCGGCAAGATCACACTTTCTCTGAAGTGTGTCGAATCCGGTTGGTGACTTGCCTCAATCTTTGTCTCTATCTCATGGCCATCTCTCTCCCCATTTAACTCCTCCCAGCTGTCCTTAGAACAACTGTGTCCAAATTTCCCCTCCTTATATAAGAACTCCTGTCACATTGGTTTAAGGCCCACCCTGGTTCAGTCTGGACTGACCTTAACTGATAACAGCTTCAAAGTTCCTATTTACAAATGGGCTCACATCCACAGGACTGGGGGTTAGGACTTGAACATATCTTTGTCCTTTGTGCATGGCATGATTCAATCCATAACAGCTACAATGCAGTATAGTTTTTCATCTGCTATAGTTTATCTATGACAAAATATTTCACTTTTTAAAACAAGTCTTATGTATTATTGATATTTAAAGGTCCTTATATGTGTTTTCTTTAAAAGAATTTATATTGATGCAGCAGAAAAAAACAATGGTACATTTCATATGCTTTCTATGTTTGCATTCAATATATTAGAAATAGATGCCCAAAGTGCAGAGGTAGTTAAATTTTCAGAGGATGAGATATGTATTATAAGCACAACACTATGTGAATACATAACATCTCTATGCTGAGTTTAAATCTAATTTTGTGACAGCTGTAAAAATGGCTACCACATAGAGAAAAGCAAAGAAATAAAATTTATGCTATTCTCTGAAAAGTTTCTATGCTAAAGAAAGCATTGTCCTGAATTTTAAACCATAACATTTCGGCCTCTAGTGAGGTTCCTGGGAAAATGAAATTCTTTAGAATATATTTATAAATCACCTTTCATCATGAAGAATTTGGAAATCATTTCTAAGTAGACAGGAAAAGGAGGCGGGAGCTTCACACAGAAATTATTTGTTCATAAACATCAAGGGCACAAAAATATATTGGTATCACTAAGTGTGCTGAAAATTATGATCGAATACATCAAGTTTCTTCTAAACCTACATGATGCCAACACTTCCAGACAAAAGGTGAAAAAAATCATTTGCAAGAAAGGCTGACATCACTGAGTCTACAATGAGCATGGGTGCAGGAATAAGAGATAGAAATTTTAGTGGCACATATTACCATAAAGGAAAGTCCCTGCAGATTATTTCAGGCTTTTTATTTTACTTTTATCAAGTGATAAAAGAGAAAAACATAATAGAATAAAATTGGATAACATCACTTGAATTGACCCTTTCTGAGCTAATGGTTTTCAAATGAAACTTACCCATTTCATTCTTGGAAAAAAAAAAAATTGGCATGGGTGGTGATATTTTATCTTTTCAAAAGTCAAAGAGCCTATCCCTGAATCCAAATGCAAACCTAGGCTTAGGAGTCTTTTCAATCATCTACATTGAGCACATCATATGCAATATTATACAATGAAAAGATTTTAATCAGAACACATTTTAATGGACATACTTGATAAAAACAGTGGTATGGAAAACAGTTCTTAAATTTGGAGTTGTAATCTTTTTTGACACAATATATATTTGGGAGGAAAAAGAATGATGGAGAGAAATGAAGATGGTGTCAAGTGATATCTTAAAGTTAGGAAGATTTTCTAGAGTTTTTCCCACATTGCTCAAGCCTCTTTGAGATCCCTTAGCCTTTCAGGAAATATTGATAATTCTATTTAGCTAAAAAAATGGGATGTAATGCCTGTTCTTTGAAGCCAAGTGGCAAGCATTATGACTGTTCACAAATACTCAGCTGTTGCTCCCTGACTTGTAGTGGCTTTCATTTTCCTACTCTTTCTTGAAGTTGGCATAGTCATGTGATTAGTCTTAGCTAATGAAATATAAACGGACATAGCCCATGGAACTTCCTTTTCAAAATGATAAGAGGCAGTGTGTGGTTTCCATCTGTCCTTTCTTTACACCTGCCATAGCAGTCATGAGAATCTGTCCTGAGATGGAGCCTCTGCTTCCTGAGTTCTAAAAAAACTATGGTACGGAGAGACCACAAGACAGCTCACAATAGATAGGTAGACTGAACAAAAAAATAACTTTCACTTTATGAAGCTACTGAGATTGTAGAGTTGCTTGTTTTTCCCATATGACCTAACCTATTTTGATATGTCATATATTAGCTAATTTTTATATATTAAAAAATGAATTCTTAATATTTTTTAAGCCTTTGCCTTTTTGGTAAGCTGAAGTCACTTTATGTCAAATATCTCCATAGAAGTCCATTAAAATTTCTCCTTTGAACAGAATTGTACAGAAGGGTAGAAGGAGTTAACTTAAATTTAATTAAGAAAAAAATCAATGGAACAGACTGAGGTTCTCATTATATGGTTAAACTACTCCTTACCAATAATTTATTCCACAAAAATAATAGAAAATACACTTAAATGTCACTTGATTAACTCTGTGGGATATAAATTGATTACATTATCATTCCAATGTTGGAAAACAATGGAAGTGCTCTCTGCTAACTATTCTTGCTACCTGATAATTCAGAGAATTATAGAATTAAAAACTTTACCCTCTATAAGCTAATCAAACCACTGGTGATTAGGAAAAATAACAGTTGAAACGTCATATTTCAGAGAGTGAAGAGATGATGGTAATTGAGCCTTTTGTAAATGACTTCAGGTGAGAGTGACAACTTGCTTTTTCTGCAAGCACAAATTTGATAGAAATAAATGCTCTCTGAAGTTATAGAGTCTAATACTTTCTACTGTTTATGCATATAATTTGATAATTTTTGCAGGAAAATAAGTTGGGGAATCGAAATTTATATTATAACATGAGAAATGATATTACTAAAATTTTCTGACAGAATCATCCAGAAGTGTCTCAGCAAAATTGTTCAACATTCCCATAAATAATGATTTCCTAAAAGGCAAGGCTCATTAATGCATATAAGATAACTTCTATTGATTCAGCTGGAAGAGTTGGAATGACGGTATTTTTTTTTTTTTTTTTAATGTTTAATTCAAGAAATCTCATTGGCTAACTTACCCAAGCTGTTCAGTCATATAACAATACTTTAAGGGTCTTCACACTTTCGTTTTTCAATGTTTTCTTAATTCTTTTCCATCTTTAACTTTGCTTTTAACTCCTGCTCCATACATAGATTATATTTTGAAACTCAGAAGTTTAAACTAGGAATTATTCACATTTTTGAAAGTTGATAAAGGAATTGCATTCTATGAAATAAACTAATTTTCCCAGGACCTTACACAGGACACACAATAAAAATGAAACATAGTTCATATTATGCACTTTTAAAACTTAAAGTTAAATTTAGTTAAATTTTAGAAGGATAAATAGAGACAAAATTACTTCTAAACAACTGAAAAGCTTTCTTTTTGGTATTACTTGATATTGTTAAGGAAGGAAGTCATAAAATCATCCTCTTTGGATAATCTACTTCCACAGGCAATTATAAAATCCTTTGTTCTCTGACCATTAACTAGAAATCCTTACCTTTACCTTTAAAGGTAAATGAATTATCTGAAATTGATCTACGAAATCATTTGCTGTTAAGGGGATAGATGTTGAATCAAAATAGACTAGGCACTGAAGATGCTAAAAGTTATGGGAAAGGAAATATAATCTCAACAGGAATCCAAAGATGACTTTCTGCTACAATGTTCCAGGGCCAACTGCAGTATGTTCTAAACTTTACTATTTGCTAAGGTGGATATCAAGAGCCGCTCTCGATTTTTCTGTGCTAACTGAAATATTAGTCTATCCTCTGGGCATTCACAGATGTCCCAGACGAAGAATCTTGAATGATCAAAATCAGTGATGTTGGACTTAGTCCTCATTGACAAGTTATAAAGTCTATCAAACTTTCCGAACTTCCCCAACAACTTCTGACACCAACTATAAATACCGCAGTAACTCAATCAATTTAATTCTAATTGGAGTTAACCAGTTTAAGGGCCCAAGGCACTGGCGCTCGTGACCACCTGGCTACAATTCAGGGGTTCCCACCAAGACCCTCATGGTTGGATAATTAGAATGACTCAGAACTCACTGAAAATGTTATATTTACAACTATAGTTTTATTATAGTAAAAAGATACAAATAAGAAGAAGCCAAAAGAAAATACACATAAGGCAAGTTCTGAGAGGGTCTCAAACACAAGCTTCCATATAGCCTCTAGGTGGAGTCAGAATGCCATCACCCTCCTGGTACAGCACAGTCATTACCAATCATGGAATTACTTCAAGGCTTCAAGTGTCCTGAGTTTATATAGGGTTCCATTATGTAGGCATGATTAATGGAATTAATTAATGCCTACACAGTTGAATCAATTTCTCCCCCCCCCCACCTTGGACCTGGCTCAAAGCCCTAACTGGAAGTCTGCAGATGTGGCTGGCCCTGCCCTGTCATCTCATCAGCATATAAACTATCAGGTGTGGTGCTGGGTCCATGGCAATTGCTGTTCAGGTAAGATTATCCATTATAGAGGAGATAAGATTAGCAATAGGTGGGAGGTTTGAGGCATCCATTTTGTACTACACAGTGGTGGAGGAAAATTCAGAGGCACTTCTATTTGCCATTCAACAATAATAGCATGGCTAATATTAAGTCCTTATCATGTTATAAGCTTAGTTCTAAGCATTCATATAAGAATTACCTCCTTTCACCTTTATATCAGCTTACCAATTAGATACTATGGATTTCCTCATTTTATAGGTATCAAAACTGAGGCAAGCTGAGGTTTAAACACTTACCAAAGGTGACACTGGAGCTGGGGAGACATAGTAAAACAAAACCATTTTCTGTAACATCTTCGTAAGACTAGAGCCTTTGTAACTTTCAAATGATGGTAATTGTACATTTCACATAAAACTCTGAATTCACTGGAAGCAAGGTTTGTGTCATATTTAGCTTGGTATCCCCAATATTTGGTATAGAGCAGATGCTGGATATATGAATGTTGTATGTTATTAACTTAATCTACTTCTTGATTTTTCATGATGAGTAAAAGTAAAAAAAGAGAGAGAGAGAGAGAGAGAGAGAGAGAGAGAGAGAGAGAGAGAGAGAGAGAGAGAGACCAATATTCTGCTTTCAGAAGCATCAGACTAATAAATGGTTTTATCACTTCAGATGATTTTATCTAAGAATAACAGAAAACATACTTAAAATTGGCTTAAACAATAAAGATTCATTATCTCATGTAACATAAAACCTAGCAGTGGAGTGGTTCTAGATTTGTTCAATTCAACATGCATATAAATAAATATATACTAGTAAGGAATAAGAAAGCCCCATCTACCTCACTCTCCCAGTAAGGTACAAATAAAATAACATGGGAGATCAGAAGCAGTTGAAAATTTTTTCTTGGTGGTAGGGGGAATATCAAGATAGAAAACTGAACAATAACTTGTATGATCAAATTTTATTGCCTCCCTACTTTTTTCTACCTAACACTTAATGAGAACATCTTCGGGTCAGAGAAGTTTTGGAACACTCTGAATGCAATAACCCATTTAATCTTCATAACCATATTACAGAATGGAAACTATCTGCATTCCCACTTTGTAGATGGGAAAACTGAGGCACAGAGAGGTTAGTAAAATTTCCCGAGGTCACATAGCTAGTAAGAGGTAAAGCTAGGATTTGAATCTGAGAAATTTGGCTCTAGGACCTATGTTCTTAACTATTATGATTCCTTCCCCACTCTTTTGATTATAAATTTTTTTCCTTCCACTTTTCCTTAACCTTAGTCTATATACAGGCTTAACATTTTCCAAACCACATGATACAAATATCTTAATTCTAGACAACCTCTCTTAAGCCACTGTCCTATTCAATTCAAAATTTATTCATAATAATCATTCCTTGTTACTTCTTTCTTTATCAAACACTTTCTCAGAGATATTTCAATGGATGAAAATAGAAAAAGTACTTTCTCAGGGTAGGTAGCAAATGAATGTAGTCACATATAATATATACAATAATGCAAATTTTTATGGTTATGGTAAAGTAATACTTTGGCTGGTGGAAAAGGCAGTAATTTGAAATTTTGATTGGACAGGAAACCATATACATGTAATGGCTCAATGGAAAGATCATTTGGGGGAATAAAAAAGTAAAGATAGAGTCATAATTGGCTCCTATGAGGAAGAAAGCCATAAGAAGGGAGCTTTGCTGGTCTGAAAATCTGAAATTTTATGAAATGGTCATCACATTAGGTCAACTTAGTCTTAATGCTGTGGCAACTTCAATAAATATAAAGAGCAATAACATCAAGAAAATTACTTTGCTCAAAAATACAAGTAATTAGTGGCATAAACACAACAACAAAACTATAGAAAAAATAAATTTTCAAGGGTTAAGGTGTTTAGTATGAGTTTAACATACATAATAATTATATGACAAAAAGAAAATTATTTCTATTCTTTCAAATTAGATCTGAAATTGAGCAAAGATTAAGCAAAATAACCATGGAAAGGTTTTAGATTTCAAGCACACTAAGCAATAGACCAAAAAGTAGAGTTTTTGAAGGCATCCAATTTTCAGCATTTAGATTTTGTCATCCATTATTAACTATATGGTAAATCTTTCATCAATGAATGGCTCAACCACATACATTGTTTATATAACTACCTAATTTAGTATGCGACCAACAAATCTGTGTAGAAAAGTAAGAATTCAAGGCCAAAAATTACCTCCCAGTCAGATCTTCCAGACTCCTATAAAAATGACCTTCCAGTTAGACTCCAATAAAAATTCTTTTCCCTGTGTTTTCTTGGCACAATAAACAAGGGACTTTCCACATGGAGTTAGTCCACTAAAATACATGTCACATGTCATGACTCAGTCTTTGGTGGGCTACCCCTTGCCTTCCTCCATTCATTTATCCAAAGTTTTCTTGCTTCATCTTTGGAGTAGTGTCTTTACAAAGAGCAACTAAATACTAGATGGTCATTGTTATGGTTCACGGAGTTTGTATCTTAGCAGGGAGTTTAATGATTGCTTTTCAAGGTTCCTATCATACATTAAACAGTTGCTTTCACTACAGGGGATTCAGAACCATTCAATATATATTTTTACTAAGTATGGTCCATCTTTTTTTTTTTTTTTTAGGTCATGGGCCTATATAAATTTTTAAGCACTAAGATAAAATAATTTTTCTTTCTTTCTAAATTTTGTGGAATGTAGATTAGTTTTAGAAATGAGTATTGCTTAATGTTTATGAAATTATCTTTTTATTTTGCGAGCAACATAGAACTATTTTTATATAGCTTTTTCAAAAATATAAACTTTTTTCAAACACTCTAGATGTTTAAATTTAGAACAAATGTTTTTAAATTCTTAGTTTTGAATAACAGATAAATACAAGTCTCACCTGAAACATATGATTCAAAGTTAAATAGTATAGGCATACACAACCAACACTTTGCCTCAGAGGTTTGATTTTTGTCTTTGATTTTCAAAGTATGCATCATCACTATATTTCTAAGAATTCACAGAATGAGAAGGAAGTAGAAGTCATTCTACTAAGGAAAAATACCCATTTATTAACAATATCCTTATTATTGTTATCTATAATTCTAAAAATGGACAGATTTAATGACTGTCTTTTTTTGGTCAAAGAAAATGAATTAGTTTAAGATAGGAATGGTGGATAACCTATTAGACTGACCATTATTAAAAAGTCAGAAAACCGTAAATGTTGGAGAGGATGTGGAGAGATAGGAGCGCTTATTCACTGTTGGTGGAAATGTAGAACACTGTGAAGGACTGTTGGGCAGTTCCTAAGGAAGTTGAATACAGACTTGCCATGGGAGATGGCAATACCATTGCTAGGTATATACCCAGAAGAACTGAGAGCAGTGACACGAACAGACATCTGTACACCGATGTTCATGGCAGTGTTATTCAAGATTGCCGAAAGTTGGAAACAACCCAAGTTTCCATCAACTGATGAATGGATAAACAAATTGTGGTGTATACACATGGTGAAACATTATGCAGGAGTAAGAAGAAATGAAGTTGTGAAACATATAACAACCTGGATGAACCTGGAGGATATTATGTTGAGTGAAGCAAGCCAGACACAAAAGGACAGATATTGTATGATTGCGCTATTATGAACTAAATATATTGTGTGAAATATAGCTATGTTATGTGAAATATGAATATGGGTAACATTGCATATATAAGACCATTTTTCTTTGAAGCTAAACAAATATAAGTTAATACTACAAAACATTAATATCAGACCAAAAAATAACCCATTATACTAAGTGAAGGAGACCAGACACAGAACTACATATTGTATGATTACATTTATATAAAATATAAATATAAATCAATTTATAAATTAGATTAGTGGTTATGTAGGACAGGGGAAAGAATGCTAAGGGGTGTGCAATCTTTCTTTTTGGAGTAATGAAATTGTTCTAAAAATTTTTTGAGATGATGAATATACCACATTATGATTGTACTAAAAGCCATTGATTACACACTTTGGATAGATCATATGGTATGTGAATATATCTCAATAAAACTGCTTAATAAAAAAATAAATAATTGTGCATGAATAGCCAAAAATAGTAGCTATATACAGGAGGGGAAACAGAGATTCTGAGAGTTGAGGAATTTTCTTATTTGTCTGTTTTGTGTTTATTATCATTACTGAAATAATGAAAATGTTCTAATAATGATTGGAGTGAAGAATGTACAACTATGTGATTATACCAAATACCATTGATTGCACACTCTGTATGAATTGTATGCTTTATTAATATGTATCAATAAAATTGTTTTGTTTCAAAAAAAGAAAATGGTACCTGAAGAAACAAAAACTTGGACAACAAAACAAACCAATACAAATGTTTGAGCTATTATATATATAATGGAAAAGGAAAGAATGAGTAAATAGCTTCCTGAATGGAGGAAAACACAACTTATAAATACAAAATGAGGGAAATAATGGCTGAGTTGAATGTTAAAGACCTGGCAGACTGTTACTTGCAACAGCAGAGCACAGAACAATTACATGGCAGGAATAAGAGGCTTTGATTTTCTTCTCTAAACATAAGAAATACATGGAAAGCCAGTACTTATTGGTTTATACAAAAGTGCCATTCTATCTTTTTCATGTATTTAGAGGACTTTTGGGCAATAATGCAGATCAACAATTCAGTCACCTTCTAAATACAGATTTCCTGTACTCAATGGACTATGAGTTTTATGATGTCCAGAGCTGTGATTTACCCATCAATGTTCTTAGCAGTGTGGCCCCATGCATAGTGACTTTTCAACAGCTATCAGTTTAATTATTAATATACTTCACATTTGAGAACTTCTATAAATGAGTAATTCAGAAATGCTCTATTATTCTTGGTAAGCACCTGCTGATCCCCTCCTAATTTATGAGTCTAATATGGGGCCTAAAGCTCTCTTTAGCCATTACAAGTCTCAAGAAAAATGAATTTCATCACCTGTATGGTCCTATAACTGAGGTATAGCCACTCTGTATCCTATCAGGTTTTAAATATTCCATGTCTCAATGCTATTGTCATACTCAAAAGTGTATCATTACAGGTACATTTTAGAGTGTTCCTCCTCTGTTTGGCAATGACAATGGTAGAAATAAAGTAGTAATTACTTTTTGAATACAATGGATTAGGCATTTTACATATATTATCTAATACAATCCTCAGTATAAAACTATAAAGTAGTTGGACTGTTCCCAATATACCAATGAAAAATTGAGGACAGGGAAGTTAAGTATCTATATTAAGGTTCTACATCTTCACAGAGACAGAGCAGAAAAGCAAACCAAGGCTTTTATTAATCCGGAGTCCATGCTTTCCAGAATTTTTCACTCTCTTGTTTTTAAAATACTCTCCATTATATAAGAGCCCCAGGAATATATTTACTGCTAATGATATTTTAATATGCTAAACACATATATAGTGCAGTAAGTGACTGATATTTCTACATGAGTTTTTTATAAAAAACTTTTATGTATTCAGATTCAATTATCAAGTTCAGAGCATTCTCTATGTTCCAGACATTATTTAAACATTTTCAAAAAATATTATCTCATTTAACCTGATCTCTGTAATTGTTACAACTTTCTGAGATAAGTTTAATTATTTTCTTTTTTTACATAAGATACAATACACTCAGGTAATATGTGGCAGAAGAGTAAATGAACTCACTCTGTGCTCTGAAAGACAAATAATGTGCCCTTTACTCCATCACACTCAATACTACTGAAACAAATTAATCAGGCCATTTTCATCTTTTTATCACACATATATACCTTTACAAACAAGGTTAGGGCACACGAGAGGGCAATTGAATACCGGCCTGATTGTTGATGGAAAAGCCTGCGTTTTCAGATAGTGAGGAAGAAGCAGTTACTGACTGTGACACTTGTAAATTCTGCTTTGTAGCCTGGCATTGCCAGAATTTTGCTGGCAGTCTGTGTAAGGTGATAATATAACCCCATTATCAAATAATTTATACTTAACTTGCTTGTTTATTAAAAAGCAGGCACAATTTTTTTGCCTCATTAGGATCAAATACCATATCACTTTATGCGAAATGATAGAGTTAAATGAAAACAAGACGCTATGCCCAAAATAACGTTGCTCAGATAATAATGGCAAATGCAGTGGAGAAACTCAAAGTCTTTGCTAAAAACATCTCCTGGAAACATTTAAAATAACATCTTTGAAAATAACTAATTAAATACACAGAGCAAATTCATAATGAGTGGCTCATGACACTTGATTTTCACAGTGAATTTGAGTTCTTTGTTTCTTTGGGATAGAGCAATTTACCATTAATGCTATTCTCTCTATGATTCAAAGGGTCACAATAAAACATCTTCCTCTTTAAAATGAACTTGAAGAAAAAGGAGAAGGCAGTTGCAAATGTTTATCACATTTTAAAATTTTTAAAAATCACTACAGATTTTAGCTTTAAAAGATAAACATTAGAAAGTAATGTTTATAGGGAATAGAAGTGGCTGGACTCTTTTGATTTGTACTGAAAACCTCAAGATCGATTATATTTTACTTTTTCCAAGTTGCCGTTTATTATTATGTTTAAGTACTATCTGGAAATGAATAGAAACATGGCACTACATTATGTCTCTGTTTTGTTTTTAAATTCAGTAAAAAAAATTTTAAACAGGTCTCTTCATTTTTTTAGCTTTGGTTTTATCAATAATCACGTCTATTCTTTATGTAGTATATTCTGAATATCACATCCCAGGATTTTTACTTGTATAATTAAGACTAGTATACAAATAATAAATGGCATTTTCTGTTTTCTTATGCCTTTTAGAGATGATTTCCAGAGTACTGAGCATGGGTCATATAATCACAATAAACATTCTTACATTATCCTCCTTACACCAATCTCAACAACGTGTCCTTTACAAGAATTGCTTCTTTTAAATGCCCGCTACTAGGTTTTCAACTTCTAACCTCTAATTAGAAATCACTACTTATTTGGAGGCCTTTTGGTATAATGTGCATCTGAATAAAGCTTCCCTCCTCTTTCCCCTTCTTCAACTGTCTTTAATTATTCAGCCTAATTATTACATATTATGGTATTGGAATTTTATCTAGAATTCTTGATCAAGGTTTTTAACAGGAAAATAAAATGATGTTCTGACCAGACAAGGTACTGCTCTTTGCTCATCAGCCATTTTCTCCACATTGTGGCAGGAGAAGGCAGTCTTAGTCACAAGAATAAAACTTGGAAGACCCTTCTCACTCCTTATTGCTAATTTATTTTGTTTCATCAGAGGCAACAGTTCCCTTATTAGGCTTTCTTCTTATCTGAACTGTCAAATATTAGGTACAGGTCACATAGAACAGATTGAATATATGCGATCCACATCACTGATATTCCAGTGTTACCTAGGATCTCACCTGCCAGATCAAAATAAACCCCATCGACATTTTACAGAATCACACCCTTCATTGATTAGTGTTTTCTCTAAACTCTTAGATGGAATCCAGGAACTTTACTTTTGACTGTATGTAATTTTATATGATAACCTGCTTAAATCTTAATATGTAAACCCTTGCATTAAATTGATTTTAAAAATGTAGGTCCGGATATAGGTGCATTTACAGCTCTCTAATTTATGTGTCACTTTTACATACACTTGTAGAAGTTTGCTTTAGAGTATACATATCAAAATGCCATTTGGAATACGGAATATAGTTATATATTTTAGAATAATTGAGGTATGGCATATCCATTTCACCATGTTTTCCAACTGCTCTTAACTAGTCAGGAGTGTTGGGAACACTGAGTTGAGAAGGACTCTGAGGACATATCAAGGGAATGAATGTCATGGCAATGTGTATCAAAGGAAAGGTGTGTAGAAAATGCATGTGTGTCAGGTATTTTCATTCTAGCAGTAGAGCAGAGGAATGAGGTTTCACTTTTTATAGGATATTACTGAGCCCAGCACCAGGCAGTTAGTTGCCTTCTACAAATACTAGCAGATGGTGTTAATAAAGTTCATCCTGCCTGTCAACAAACACAAAAACTTGTGCACCATACCCTTTAGGTTAATGTGGCATTCATTTTTCTTAATTAAACTATCTTTGTTAGGCAGCATCAAAGAATTCTCTAAAATCAAGGGTTTCATCAAGGAGAGTTTCTCTATAAACTCCAGGGAAAGCAATAAGCAGATCATTACAGAGTTATCAGCCCCCTGCAAAGTTATAAATTAAGGAATCAGTGTGCTATCAAGTGACAAAGAACTGAGGGGGGCAAGCATGGATTGTGTAGTTTCTTATCATTTCTTTCAAACAGAATACAACCACACCAAGTGTGACTACACTCTTCCTCTATTCTTTCAGCTTTAATAAAAATTTGACTAGTGGGAGATAAGTTTAGATCATGTGCTCTATGAAGTATGAATTCATAGACTTACTTTTAAGTCAGTGAATATTAGTAACACATGAGAACCACTTTTGAAGCTGGAAAGTAAAATATGCACTTTCTAAATGAATTATTGCCTCATTCAAAATATTTTTGTTCCCTGTCTTGAATTTTAAGCAAGTGCTCTTTGACATCTTCTCTTAAAGAGTCTCCCCACCCCCACTTCCAGATTTCTTCCACTCAAATGAGACAAATTAATACTTTCCTTATCAAGTTGCCCAGCATACTCTACAGATATTTCTATTAAAGCAATTATGACATATTATTGTAACTGTTTGATTACATTATAGTTTGCTCTACTAGACCATGAATTCTTAAAGGAGGAATTGTTTTTCAGTCATCTTTTGATTCTCAGCAGGTGATATAATGCTTTGCACAGATAGACCCTTAATAATTATATTTGAATGAATAAATTTATCTATTAGTAGTATTGACAAAGAAAAGTAAGCTTGGCAGGCAGAAGTAAAGGAGGCAGAATTTCCCAAAATACTGGATGCCACTTTTTGATAGATAAAAATCCATAGAGGTTAGAATGAAAGACAAAGGAAATAGCCTGAAAGGACTTTGAAACAAAGAGTAGGGAAGTAGCATATACTCTGGCAAACAACAACAAAAACAAATAACAAATAGAAATATTTGTTTTAAGGTTAGACTTGGATATACGGGTACTTCATATTATTCATTTCAAATTGGTCCTTTTTGACTATGTGCCCTCTATTTAGGGCGGAGATGGTAAGAAGTGCTAAGGAAAAGTGAGAAGATGGAACTAACACTAATAATTTAGTATGTACCTGGCATTTTATATATACTATTACATTAAACTATAACAGCACTTTTTGGTATTTCTTGCTATCTCTTCATATTATTATAGATAAAAAAGTAGTTTCCAAATTAATACAATATTTGCTCAAAGGTCCAGTGAGATGCAGAAGAAACAGCCCCAGGATAGAGAATAATTTTCAGGTAGTATTTGAAATGCTCCATTGAAACTCCCTCAAAATGCTTCTTAACTACCTGGTTTTAAATAACAACAAGTTCTTTTGATTTTTAGGGAGGGCTATGCCTTAAGAAATGACTATATGTCTTTTGACAGATTCATGTATAAAACTCCTTTCCCTCACACTATAATAAATCTTTTTGAAGAAAGATGCCAATTGCTTTTATGAAGTGTCAGCATGGTTAGCAGCTCAGGCTTTGGAATCAGACACAACTAGGTTCAAACCTGGCCCTGCGCCTCCTCTTCACCCCTAATCCTCATTTACCATTAGGAGACATCCCCCACGGAACTCTGAAGTTTCTGCACATATTGCCAGCAGAGGTTCTTACTGTCCATTATTCCAGACTATCTTAGCTTTGGAGGATAGAGTCAGTGACTTTTAATTGGAGCAAAGGGCAAGTTTGCTTACAGCCTGGGGAGATGGAGTGTTTCCCTCCAGAGCAAAAAGCAGGCATGCTTGCTTACTACCTATTAGAAAAGATTCAGGTTCCTTAAGCTCAAGGTTCCTCCTCTCCTATAATACAACCCATTAAGTATCCAGATATCATATCACACTCTACATGTCATCTTATAAGAATCATTGTTTGGGGAATCACACAAATGCTGATACTCTGGCTCTTGATACTGCTTTGAGTAATAAACTGTCCTTCAACCCTGACTCAGGAGTTTTGTGTATTCTACCATTATCCAAGAAATGGGCAGAAAACCTTGTAAACTTGCTAGTAGAGCAAAATCATAGACTCTTTATAGTTCTTGGTGTTTACTAGAAGAGTAACTTGTGCAATTATTTTTAGTCTTCTGAACATCAGTGTTGTAGTCTATTGTGAAATTTAAATATGATAATGCTTATAAAGTACACAGTGCATTATAAGTGCTCAAATGAATAAATAATAATGGCAGTTGCATTAGTCTGCCAAACGGGTGTGATGTGAAGTACCAGAAATTTGTTGGCTTTTATAAAGGGTATTTATTTGGGGTAAAAGTTTACAGTTACAAGGCCCTAAAGAGTCCAACTCAAGGTTGCTTTCTTACCAAAATCAGTTGCCATGTGTTGAAGCAAGATGGTCGCTGATCTCTGCGAGGATTCAGCCTTCCCTCTGGGCTTCCTATCTCTCAGCTGCAGGCTGGCATAGGGCTTGTCTGTCAGGGCTTCATCTCTCTTCTGGCATAGGGCTTGTTTCTTTCTGGGCCTTCCATATCAGTCTTGGCTTTCTTCCCAAGGTGAGCTGCAAACTATCAGGCGAATGGCTCATCTCTCCCCAGGGCACCAAGATGAAAAAATTACAGTGCTCTTTCTTTTCCAGCGTGCCTCCTTGAGAGTGTCCATTTATGTCAGCCCACCAAGGGGGCAGGGACTCAACCTGACTTACGCCTTACTGACACTGACGTAGGCCAAGCAGAAGCCCTAAATTGATTTTATCAAGTAAACGTTCTCAGAGGCCCCTCACTGAATTTAATAGAAGAGGGATCACACCCAGAGGAATAGATTAGTTTATAAACATAAGCTTTCTCTTTTCGGGATTGAAAAATAATCTCAGACTGCCACAGTAATAATAGTTTAGCATCAGAGTCAGTAGCATTAGTAATAACAATAGTAGTAGTAGTTGTTGTAGAAGCAGCAGTAGCAGGAAAGCGAATTAACATGGAAAGAATGCCAATATATGGTAGATATTTCACTAAGTGGTAGGAATGGGCTATTTTACCTGACAACAAATGGGGCAGGTAATTTTTGTTCTCATTGATTAAATGAGATAAATCATACTAAGAAAGGTGATTTACCAAGATAACTCACACAGTCTCAAAGCTGGGATAAGAAGTTAGCTGTTTCTGACATCCAGGTATTCCTAATGCATGAATTTGCAGACACATGTTTGGGAGGAAGCTATGAAGTTATTTATTTACATAAATAGTTGGACATTTCTACCTCTCATCCAAAGAGGAATTATAAAAACACATGTCAATATGGTACCACTCATTTACCTTTTGATTTTTTAGGAAATAAAGTTGAGAGAGAAAATGATGATAATCTCCAGAATTTTTGCAGGAAAGATTCATTTAGGTATTTAGCTTTTTTTTTTTTTTTTTTCTGTACATGTTCCATCTTTTAGGCTCTGTTCTCTTAATGTTAGCCACATTATATATTATTGTATTTTCCACACAATACAAATAATCTTTATCATTATCTATACTAAACTGCACAGTATTTTCTTAGCTTTTAACCTCACAAATTCCCATGCTAATTTCTCTGTCATAAATCTGTAAAGATAGATAGATCCAGTCAATTCTTCTCAATGAAAACAATGACTTTGACAGTCTGAATTTCTAAGTATCATAAATTCCATATGCTTTTCTAACATAAATATAAAGGTGTAGAGGTACACAAAATATATGTTTATATATGTATATAGAGATTCATTTTACTGTTTAATTTCACAGGTAATATCTTAAATTAAAAAATTTTTCCATAGTGTCATGTTGTATATGTTATACACACACACAGAAACATATTTTTAAACTTCAGATTCTATAGAAGGAGCAAGCAACAAACATGTTTCATAAATGTAATGACTGCATACAATGGTAACATTTAAAATGTTGCAATGGTTTCAAACAAATATTCAATCAGCATAAAATCAACATCTTTACCTCTACAGATGGGAACAGGAAAATCCCATGAGGCTGTATTAACTGAATTGGCTATGCAGGTTAGTTGAGGGTGGCCGTCCAGTATATATCCAGTTACACAGCTGTAGCGGATCTTGTCCCCAACATCGAACCTTGTACCATATAATACACCTTTGGGTGGAACTCCTGGGTTTCCACAAGAGCTACTCTGCAATTCTATAAAAAAAACGGGGAAAGAGATTTTACAGTTAATTTAATAAGCATTTTAATGTTACAGATTTATAAGATTATATATAGAGATATGCATGCCCTTTTTCCTTTGAAGAGTCACAAAAAGGAAATGTCTTTTGTTTCAATACATATAACGGAGAACTATGGGAAAGAAACTAAATTTTACTGAATAGATATTATGTGTCATTCTTTATGCTAAAAAATTAGATATTTTATATTATTTAATCTTCATCGTAACCCTTTGAAATCAGTATTACACATATTTTATAGGTAAGTAAAGCTGAGGTTCAAAGCATTTAGGTGACTTCGTCAAAGTTATATTCTAATAATATAGTATTAGGTAAATCAAGTTTAATCAATAGACTTCCCATTACTTTGCTACTTCTACTTAACCTTACACCATGGGCACTTATCTAGAAACTATTTTGGGTGGAAACTATTATTTTTTTCCAATTAATTGAGAAAAAGATTAGTTGCAGTGGGAAATGGACATATTTTTGAAGTTAGAGAGACTTGGGATAGAATTCTGCCTCTATTATTTAACTTTGGATATATAAAAGAATTATAATAATAAGTACATATAGTTGTAAACTTTGTTAGAACAATATGTAACACATCTGGAAAATGCCTGATTTAGTGAGGTTAGAAGCAAATTATTTTCTCATATTTTTTACTGAAATTTCTATTATACTCTAAATAACAATTAATATACAAACAGTAATAAACTAATGGGTTAAAAGGTTTTCTAATTTGAGTAATCTAGAGTTAGTAGTATTATACAATGTTTTCTATAAATAAAAATTTCCATATGAATGCTCAGCAATTAATAATACATCATAAACTAATATTTGAAAAATTTTAAACTGCTAGTAACCAAAGTTAATGAGCCCTAATATTTCACATGACTATTTCTCCAAGGCATATGCTATAAATACATTTTTAAAAAATTTACAACACATTCATTGCCTATGAATGTGGAGCATTTCTTTAAAAAATTGCTTTTGAAATGAACAGTAGTTTATTTTGAAATACTTAATTTTTTGCAAATTCATTTGATTAACAGATGAAGTGTTTGCTGCAAGAGACCAAGAGGTTAATAAGTTTTGATAAAATGAATAAGAATTCAATTCCCTTAACAAAGGAGATACTTTTAATGAAACTACCACTTGTGGCCTTAGAATCAATCCATTCTTCTCCCCTACTCCCTAAAAAATAATTAAGGTCAGGACTTCAATTATCATAATGTTATATATCTAGAAGGAAAGTAGTTTCTAAATTATTTCATAGGAAGAAGTTAGGAGTGGGGAGGGGGCCAGGAAACAGAGAAGAAAGCTCTAAATAATTGTTATATTCAGATTTAACTTTGATTTAAATGAACAAAGTAACATTGCCCAGAACAAAGTCCCCAAAGCAAAAGTGAAAAATATATAAAGCGAAGCAGTGAATGAATGATAACACAGGAAGGATCTTATTAGGTTATTTAATCAATCCCCTGCCTTGTGACTAAACTAATTCTAGAAATCATTGCACAGAAAAGAATTTAGGCTGTTTCAAAATGAAACTCAAAGAAGATACTTCCAAAACACATCTGGTTCTTTCCTTCAGTAAATACCTGTTGTTGCTAGTCCTTGTTTTAACCTTCAGGAATGAGAACATCTACCCATCATCCTCTGTAGAATGAGTAACTCCTAAAGACAGTTAAGATGTTTCAAATTCAGTGTTAAGAGATCCCTATTCTACAGCCACTGCTAATGGATTCTACATTTTTTACTCACCCAACCCTTTAATTTGGGACATTTCTTTAAGATCTCTATGTCCATTTAATTGGCAGAGCCAAGAAGGATGTCTTATTAACTGGAGGAATTATCTTATTCACCATTAAAGGAACTCATATTCTGATAGAATATAGGTCCTCTATTCTAGTTTTGAGTTTTTAAAAATAAATAAGGCTGTATATTCAAACTTTGTATTACATTAACTTTTTTAGTAAATAAAGGAGTTTTAGAAATAGTTAGGTTAGATGAACTTTCAGACATTATTTTACCAACAATCAAGTATTTGAATTCCAGGGGAAAATGAAGATAAACCGAATATGTTCAGTAAAGCATAACATGAATTTACATGAGCTAATTAGTATTTATGATAAGGAGTGATATTGTTTATCCTTTATAAAATCATTCTTAAGAAAAATAGTGATCTAAGCAATACATAAAGATTTTCACATATTTATCAAATGTACACACAAGCACACCACATTCTGCAAGTCACCTCAGTTGTATTTCTGAAGCGAATAATTATGTCTAAAATCAGAGTTACTGAATAGCCTAAAATGATCTTTCACCAGAATAGGACAATAATATATTGATCAAAATGTCTAGGAGATTAAAATAGGACAATTATAGAATCTGACAAATTCACATCTGATATTAAATAACGCAAAACTTAAAATGGGATTGGAATGGGTGAGGGAGTGCTTACAACTGGCTAACATTAAAATTGTCTATTTTCTGCTTGAAAGATGCATATTTCATTTATTCTCTCTTCTCATATAAGTTGTAATTATCAGCAAATAATGTGAAGATTTTGGGGCAGGATAAACCATTCTAAAGTATAAAGGATTGTTAATACAGCAATAAAATTCATTGGAAAAGATCCACAGTATGTCAAAAACTTAAAATTGTATTGCACAGGATAGAGTTTAGTGACACAGCAATATTAGTCAAAAGAGAATATTAATGGGAAGCGGCTGTGGCTCAATCAGTAGGGCTCCCGTTTAACATGTGGGAGGCCCCGGGTTCGGTTCCCGGGGCCTCCTGGTGAGGGCAGGCCCGCCCGCACGGCGTGGTTGGCTGACCCAGCGAGCACAAGCAGCAGGGGGGGGATAAATGAATAAATAAATAAAATCTTAAAAAAAAAAAAAAAAAGAGAGAATATTAAGATAAATTACTTGGTAAATAATAGCAACTAATTTTTTCATCAAAAGCTCTCAAAGGTTACCATTCACATTGCTGTGATATGTACCACTTAAAGCAACACCACCTCCCTTAACTTTCTAAGAGTTCACAATTTGAGAAACTAGTAGTCCTCATTGTTTGAGTATCATCTCTTCATCATACTCTGTTCTAGACACTTTCACAATTACATCCCATTAAACAAGACCATCTACGACTTTCCCCACTGTACAGAAAGGGAAACTGAGACCTAGGTAGATTTAAGTAAATTGCCCAAGGACATCCACCTAATGAATGGTAGACTCTCTCTAATTTAAAAGCGTCAGATAATTTCACAATTGCATGCTGCTACACCTGAAAATCAGTAAAGAAAGGAAGATATTCATTCCACAAGTGTTTATTAAGCATGTACCATGAACAATACTTTGGGAATATACTCTTTCAAAATACTGGCAATGCCCTCCCCTTGTGGAGTTTATATTTGGTGGTGATCAAAGGACAGAACTAAGTGAATATACAGTATTAATTATAATGTGAAAAGTGGGGTAAAGAAAACATATAGGTTATAATGGAAGCATATCATGGAGGAAACAAATAGTCTTAAGTGGAATTGGAAAGGATTATTTATAAAGTACCATTTAAATTGAGAACTGAAATAGGATCAGGAATTAGCTAGAGATGAAAAATGGGAGAAGGAGAATTACTATATTCAAAATTGAAAAGTAAAAGAATCAAAGTAATTTAATAGTTATTTTATTTGGCAGTACAATGAACACAGGTTTTATGGATATGGTAGAGTAGAAACTGGAATGAGGAAAAAAAATCCCTAAAGGATTGAGAAAAGATAGGTTTATGTATTAAATATACATCTTATGTATAGGCTCATGAATATAAAGGGAAACTATTTCCACCATTAAAATGTCTACAGGGATTCTGTAAACTGTGAAGAAGGAAATTATTGAAGGTAAATAATTGAAATTGGAAGCAAATAATTGAAAATATGCATTTTAAATACATATGTTAATGGATATTTTTATAAACATCCATGATATATACCATGTGAGTTAACTAATTTAATACTACAATATTGAATATGAATAATTATGTTAAAGAGGATCATCAAAATTAATTTTCAAAAATATGACTAGCCAAAATGAGGTATGCATAGAATATTTGGATACAATAATACCAAACTTTACAGGGCTGTTGATATGATTACATGAAACATTTATGAAAGTCACTTATATGCTAAGCAACACTCAGTACATGGCAGTTAATTCTATTATTATTAGCTCAATAAATTGCATCTTTATTATTATCAATAAATTTGAATTTGAGACATCTAAATTAGATGTAGTTAAGTTGTGATCTACTAGAGGCAGGGTCATATATATAAAATCGTCATTAAGTGTTAATTAACTGTGCTAAATCATTCATAATATCTTAAAATTAATCAGAAATGTGTAATACAGTCAAGGGAAAACTCAATTGCTCCTCTCCAAGTCATAAAAGAAATTTCTGGTCTACTCTCAACTATTGTTAGAAAAGTCATATAACCAAATTCATAAAACTTCTCTACAAATGTCATGGATTCATTTATTCTTTTACCCACTGATCGACATCATATATCAAGCACTATGCAAGGAATAATGGATATAAAAAACTAGTTTTGATATCTTGCAGCTTAATGGAATACAGACAAGTTTAAAATAAAGGAAAAAATTAAAATGAAATTTAAATCCTGCTAGACAGTATATATAAAGGACTATAGGAAAACACAGAATTTATGTCATGATTTCCTTGGAGAAATTCAATAAAATCAACCAAACAATTTACAAAAAACAAAGTGACTTATACTAATAAACTTATTTAAAAGAAACTTGCCTCTAAAAAATGTATTCCTCTATTTGTTGAGCATGCATGGATAGTTTTGAAAGGCAAGATATGTTACAAAATATCAGGAAGAAAACCTGACTTTGAAAATTCAAATAAAAAATTGAATGAAAAGATAATGGATACCATGGCTACAGAATAGCATAATTATTCACTTAAATAGATGAAGCGTGATCCTGCTGAGATCAATTAACATTGTAAAATTATATCTACTTAGGGATGTAAAATCAAGTTGTTTGTATTTCTTACAAAAAATTAATCTCAGGATTTTATTTCCCAGATGATTAAAAATAATGTAGGAGAGCATAATATCAAGTTAAACCAAAATGTTTTGTACCTAGTACTTTTCATCCTGAGATTTCAAAGCATTTTATTAACAATTATATTTTCCACCTTGTTTAATGGAACAAAATGCTCCTTCCTATATTAAAGATGCTGAAACATTTCATTCACATAGCTCATAGAAGGCATAGTTTGAGAATTCACTTGGAGACTTTGGTTTGACCAAACATTTCATAAATATCTTGAGCCACAATTGCTATACCATGTCCCCATGGGCTTTTCTTTCAGAATGTATAACTGAATGACATTTATTTCTCTGAACCTTTCCTTCCTCACTAGACTGTGAGCATTTTGAGAATAGGAGCTCTAATTCATCTTTGAGTATTAAGAACTTATCACCGTATGTGGTATATGGTTAACAAGCAACAAAGAATGGCTAAGTAAATTGAATTATCTCCTTTAATTAAAAATATAAAACATGTTCATCATATTGAGTTTTTAAAAATTAAATGTTTAGACACAAAATAATAGAATGAAACCTGCAAAATAGAAGAGCACTGAAGTCATAACATAAACTTAATTTGAGTCATAATAATCACAGAACCACATTGGTAACATGTGACCTTGGAAGCACCAAATTACATAGCTTTGCCATTCAAGGCAGAATCAAAGGTTCTGTGTTTCTTTGAAAGAAGCCAGTTTGTAGGCATAAGCATAGTTCCTAAGCTATCGGTCATTCCACAGACCTCACAGGGATGTTGGAGATGGAGCAGATATAAGACCATATTTGTCATTTTCAAAGCCATCTTGAAGCTACAAAAGGTACAGATTTGGTAATCAAAAGAGATAATGGCTTCTTCTTCTTCTTATTATTATTATTACAATGAAAAGGAAGCCATTTTAGAGAGTATACTGTTCACTGCCTGAGAAGGAATGAGAACAAACCATTACTCTTTTAATTAATGTGCCTAAGAGGAATATAGATTTATAAATTGATTTAGCCCCCTAAAATATTGAAAGGTTAAAATATATTTCAAGCAATTGGAGGATAAAATACTGTTGCCACAATTACTTTAATTAAGAAAAATTCTTAGAGTGACTGATTATATTTCCAAAGGAAGCAAATGGGAAACAGAGAAGTTACGGCAAAACCAAACATATAAAACATTTATACTATCCAGGTAATCTCATTCTGCTTTGTTTTGGTGGTACAGGGCACACAGGTAATAAAGATAAAAGTTTTGACCATCAGATTAAGAGTAATAGTCAAATAAAATATAGAAGATCCCTTGTACAATGTAAAACAAGGGCTAGCAGTTAATAGATGTATAATTTTGATATGCAACTAACAGATAATTTATGTCCTTCCAATTTTAAATATCTATGCTTTTTATTTTTGCAAAATAAATGTTACCACCTAAAATAGAATTTATGAGAAACAATATTATATTTTTGTTTTTTATCAATGCAACTAGCTAAGATAACTAGGTAGAAAGTTCATGAAATATGAACATATTTATGATAATTTGAACCTTACTATAGCTTGTATATGTGTCAGACTATTATCAATGGAAAATAAATAAAAATATAGAAAGGAGGCATATTAGTAGCCAACCTAACTTTAAAGTTTCTAAAAATGGAAGAATGCTGCATCTAACATAGGGTAGCATTTAATAGCTTGTTTCAGAATAATAGGAAAATATGAACAGACTCTCCTCTCAATATGACAGATGTGGGACAAATGTTTGTGTTAAGACATTTGGGTAAAAGTATTCTAATTCTTTAAAAAGATGTGTTAAGCTGATCATGGATAATTTACTGGATTGTTTTTTCATCCAATATGATGGTGAGAGATCCCACTTTAATTCAGCAATCAACAACCAAGTAATTATTGAAGCCTGAGGCATAAATCCTAAGTAGGTCTAGAAAATGACACCATTTCAATCCTCTTGAAACTTACTCAGTTGGAAAGATAAGACATGTGTAATATGACCTTCTGGCGATTAAGTGATAAAACTGATACCATAAACTGAAAAAAAATTCTTATTATGTATTTATTTAAAAAGGAAGAATAGTGTATCAAATGAGATGTGAAGGAATTTAGGTAATGAGTAGTCAAGAAAACAGTCAAAAAAAATCATATGAATGCAGGTCCAGAGAGAGGAATGTACAAGATGTGGTCAAGGACAATATGCAAAACAGGTCGGCTTAAGTGAAATATCATCCACATGTGCAAATAAAATGAAACTTTAGAAATGAATGTTAGGATCATACTTTGGAGAGTCTTAAATTTAGCTGTCTTAGGATAAATTCTAAGCGGCCCCTACCAAAGGACTCCAAAATGAAATAAGATTGCAGTTTACTTCCCTCTTGAGTCCCTGAATGGTATAGGCTAGATTGGCCTATGCTCTCAAGTCATCCGGTGTCCCAAGTCCTAACCATCTTGTTCCTGTATCATCCCCTAGGCCATTACCTTTGTCTGCATGGTGAAGATGGATTGCCACAAATGTTGCATTCCATGGTACTGGGCAATGAATGAGAGATGTCTGAAGAAAGCAACCTCCCTCCCTTCTCTCCTTTCTCCACAAAGCTGCATCCCACTACTGCATCAGGCTCAAATTCCAAGGTTTCTTGAAAATGCACAGCAGCCTTTTCTATCAAGGTTGACTGTGGTTCCTCATGGGCCAGAAATATGGTGGAGCAAAAAATGGATGATTACAATAAAAATCCCCATGGGGAGAAGAGGAGAAAGGGGAATATTCCACAGTCAATGGTCATGAAAATGAATAAATCCTGTTGGACAGGAATTGTGGAGCCTCCTGTCCCAGCAGACTCTGGTTCTGCTCTCTAGGATGACCTCCTTTGTCTTTTGCCCTCTGTTGTCCCATGGAGTTGCCTTCTGGGTTGTTCTTCCTTGTCCATGTTCTCTGTGGCAAATTTTGAAGTGGGTGTGAGAAAATAAACCAGCCTTGCAGGTGCACAGTTTTTGCATCCTTTATCATCTATGCTAATGCAGATTTGGAGCTTGAAAATTGCCTTAAGGATTAAACAGAATTTTGCAGATAAGTCATGAATTTATTTGATAATAAAACTCCCTATAAGTTTATTAGGAATTAATTCATTTGCTTCCAGTTTTTTCCGTATACCAGGGACCACACTGTATTCCCCCAACTCCCCTTTTCCAGCCCTCCCCACCTTAACCATCTCTCATTCTCATTTTGATTGGGGCATCTTTGAGATTATCTAAAGCAATAACCTTGGACAGGAATGATGTCTATCAGATTTTTGCCTCAGGGATGCCCTCTATCCTTTGGCTAAGAATCTTTTTGGAATTCTTATCCCCTGCTGCACAGCTGCAGCTGACTTTTTCAAACAGTATGTCACCAGAATTTTGGACTCTATTTCCTTCCATCACTCCTTGAACACTGGTCAATTTATACCCGAACTCTTCTCTTTGTTGTGAAATCTTGCCAAAGACAGCTGAGAACAGGCAGCACACTTTAACATTATAGCACTTATTAACCTCCCCCATTTGAGCTAGAGCTCTGGTGGTCCGCCTTCTATTTTATCGTAACCAATGACTTCACCAAATACTGGCCACACCACAATGAAGGTTACCAGCTTTCCAATTCACTTTATGGGTTTCCTTGCTACCCATTTCTGAACACAAAGCAGTGTTATATGTTTCAGGTTTTTATTTTAATGTCTACTTCCAGTGCCAAGATATCATCAATTCCAAAGATAAAATCCACTTTTAAAAATTTAAGCAAGAAGTGATTACATACTATTTCTAGGAATAAGTTTCAAGCTGAACCTCTTGAGTGACCTATCATGAAGTCATCACTGGAATTAAGCTTACCTGGAGCCACTGCTCCATCAGTTCTAAAGAGCAGAAGGATACTGGGGAAAAAATCATTTGAAACTACTATTCAGGAATCAGAGTCAGAGCAAGAGGCAACAGCTATGACCATCATGTTTTACACATAGAGAGCTGGAAAATACTAGAACATGTAGTAAAATCACAATACTGGTAATGAAATCAACAGGTAGAATATGCAGGACTAAATTCCACATTTCAGTCTCACTTAGGGCATCTACTGATAGATCTTAATTCACATCTACTACAAAGGTAGTCACAGTATTGCAGTTTTTATTGTTCTTTAACAACATTTTAAAATAGAAAGCGAATGAAATGGAGGTTGATAAAGTTTATCTCATCATACTGTACATTTTGGGTTGAATTGTGTTCCCCCAAAAGACATAGTCAAGTCCTAGCCCCAGTCCCATGAATGTGAACTTAGGGTCTTTGAAGATAGTATTAGTTAGGATAAGGCCAAATTGGATTAATCTAAAATGACTGTTCTTTTTTTAAAAAAGAAGGGGAAAATTGGACAGAGACAGAGAACGCCAAGAGACATCCAAAGCAGAGAATCTCATGGATTGCCTGCAAGTTACCATGTGAAGCCAAGAGAGAGGCAAGGAGCACATTATTTTCTACAGACTATGGAGGAAGCATGGCCCTTCCCCTTGATTTTGGATTTCAACCTCCAGAACCATGAGATTATAAATTTTGTTGCTTTAAGCCACTGAGTTTGTGGTTCTTGTTTCAGAAGCCCTAGGAAACTAAGACAGTCTAATATTTAGTTTCTTCCCTGCTTTAACATGTCTCAGAGTTCATAGGTTAATTCTTTCTAAATACCCCCACAGAATCCCTCCAACTTTGCCTACAGAAGAAAGTCCAATCTCCCACCTGATGACTAAGATACTCCACAATCATACCTCTGTATACTTTTCCAAAAATCCCTATAGTTGCCTATTCACATGATTTATTTAAATCAAATATTCACTGTCTCCCAGTATATGTATTCCCACTTCAAGGGTATCTTTATAACATTTTGAAATAACTACCATCTTTTCTATGACTATTTACATCTTTCCACTCTTCAATATTCAAACCAAGTTCTACCTTCTCCTTAAAACCTTCTCAAACTCTTTAGCCCATGGTGATCACTTTTCTCTCAGGAACCAAAAGTTTTTATTTTCTATTATATTCATTGATCACTTATCCATGTGTCAAAGGCATCACATTTTGGCACCTTTTATCATGTGCTTATTTTAATCCTGCATTGTTCTCTAACTTTTAATATGTAGTCAGTCTTCTCAATTGACTTGTGACTGGAATCAAGGCAGATATGTTAACGTGTAATTTTTAAACCCAAACTTTTCAATTCCGACATACTGGGCTTTAATTGAAATTTATTTGGTTAAATAATTAGCTTAATTCAAAGAAGAATTGATGAGTTAGAGAAATATGAGAATTCCACATTATTTTAAATGTCTTTCAAAATGTAACCCCCTTGAGTAAATGACTCTCATATTGAAGCAAAAGACAAAACAATAATCTTTGTGAGGCAGGTACGGTAGGGAGAGTGGAAACCATCGCCTTGAAAATTCCCTGGATGACAAGGAGTAAAATGAATCCTGCCTAGTTTACTCTCGGAGAGTAATGCTCAAACTTTCTTCCCTACAGAGGCAGCTCTTAAAGTGTGGAAGAATATTACAAACAATAAAGGGCCTTGCTCCAATTAATTTGCATTTTTCAGTTGACCTTATCATAAGGTAATGAAATATAGTAGAAGAAGTGCCAGCAATGAAATCAGATAAATCTGACTTTGAATCCTATCCCTGCCCTTTAATAACATATGGTCAATGAGGCTTTTAATACTTTAGTTTCTTTTTTAGTACCACCTTCAATAATGAGATTTATTTGGGATTACTTATGCAAATTAATAGGAACTCAGTAAGTTTTTAAATATGTTGTGAGCTGCTTGACATTACCACATTCTAATGTTCATTTAATGGTCGCTTATCTCATATTGGAAAAATAGCTGTTTGCACATGAAATCACTTTCCTCAGAAAATATGTATTATATGTATTTATGAGACTTGAATTCATTGAATATGTCTGATTTAATTCCATTCAAATTGCATCACATTTAACAATGTCAAAGTTTTCCCAGCAATGCATTTCCATTGTTTTTTAGTTCATTTACCTCCATTGAGATCTTCATAGTTAGAATATATTTTACCTCTTTAAGCATTGACATCTACTAATCATGCTAACTAGTTTTGTTACTGGTTATAGCTCATGGTATAGTACAGTAGGAATTGCTTCACCAGAGCTATGAAAAACTAATTGAAGCCAATTATGACAATTATCTTACTGTTCAATTGCTTGCACTAGACTCTTCCCTCATTCCATACTGACAGACTGCAGACAATTTTCCCTGATGTTACCGACCCAATTGCATTTTAGGCTTTATTCAGTGAGCATGCATACTTCTGATTAAAATTAATAGGAGTTTTGCATGAATTGAGTGAGTACTGGGGTTATTATGATTTTAATATGAATATAAGTGAGAATTAAGTATCGTTGGACCTTCATATTTTAATTAAGTACCCCAAACACTCCTAATCAAGCATATAATTAAATTTAAGAGGAAGTGCATTGTGTGCTAATTGCCATTGATTATTAATAATATGCTTATTTATGCATGCAAACTGTATAATGGCCTATATTTCCAAACTGTTTCTGAATGTCAATAACTGAGTTCTGCAAAATAGAATCATTAATGAAATGGAATCTTGCAATAGATGTCTGATGGGAAAATAGCTCGATTCTCAGAACTCTTCTTCCCTAACTTTTCCTCTGAAAAATCAGAGAAACTCACCTGAACTCCACAAAGGACAACATCAAGAATTATATTCTGCTTCTTTTTCCTAATCTGTTTTCTTGTCTGAGACACTTTATATTTTGACAGTATTTCTTTAAAACAATGAATTCATGAGTATGGAAAACATAATTAACTCAATCATTATTTCAGCTTTTAAAAACTATTCATTTTTAATAATAATAATTATAAGCATTTAGAAATGTTTTTTTTATTGTATGCTACAAAATTCTTTTATTCGTTCATTCACTTCATATAATCTAATAGTCCCTTGTCATTTAGCTCCTATTACATGCCACACACTGGTCTAGACACCAGGAATATAATACTAAAAATATATATACTCCTGCCTTTACAGAGCTTTTGAATTCACCTGGTGAGCAGGTGGTAGGGAGGGGACCTAGGTTATACATAAGATAATAAGTAAATAAATATTTAATTTGTTATTAGATGATAAATGTTAAAAGGAAATATAAGGTAGGGAATGGGAATGGAAAGTTTGATGGGGGAGACTGAAATTTTATATATACTAGCTATGCAATATCTCACAGAGATTGTGACATTCCAGTAAACACCTGACCATAGATGACAAGGGAACTAGCCATAAAGGGATCTGGGAGGAAAACGTTACAGAAAAAGGTAACTGCAAGTGCAAACATCTTGAAACATAGAATGACAGGAGTGTTCATGTAATAGCAAGAGTCCACTGTAGTTTGTAATGTACTGATTGGAGTGGAACCTGGGAGTAGATAAACCAGGGCCAGATAGTATAGGACTTTGAAGTCACCGTGATTTATGTGACTCTTATTCTGAATGCGATGGAAAGACATTGTTCAAGTTTCAGTAGTGGAGGACATCACTTGATTTTCATTTTAACACGATCTCAACTGCTGTCTTGAGGAAAGACTGAAGGTGACAAAGGCAGAAATTGGAACTAAGATGCTACTGCAATAATTCAGGAAACAGATGATGGTAGTTTGGACAAGAGTGGTCACAGTGGACATAATGGAAATATTTCCCCATCATTGGACCTATTCCCCCAATCCAAGAAGCCTAAATGTTCTTGGGTTTTCAAGCATCATGCTTTTGTTAATAACTTGTAGTTCAGGACAAAAACATGAGTTTGTGAAGTATCTAGAACACAAGCAGACAATGGAAAAATCTAAATTCTAAGACACTTGGTCTTAGAAGTCACAAGGAAAGAGTTTAGAACTGAGCTTTCAAGCAGAATTTGTGGACAGGGAATAAAAAAAAGCATCTGTGTGATGATTATGATTTTCTTATTTGAATATGGTCACCAGATAAACTACAGAAAGCCCAGTTAAATTTGAATTTCAGATAAACAATGAGTAATCATTTAGAGTTAGAATGCCAAATGTTGCATGGACATCCTCTACTTTCACTTGCTCAGTGTGGCAAACCTAATTTGAGGGGACCATGAAAAGATTCCTTCTGGATAAATGGAAGGGATAGGCTCCCTAATACATAACAGACTGAATTTCTCACCATCTGAGAAGGGACCAAAGCTAAGTTTTTTTTTCAGATTTAAGGTTTAAAAATATATAATATGATGATTTTTGTACAATTGTCAGTGTTTCAGAAAAAATACATATCCACCATAACCCAGTTTTTAAAAAGTATAGCCTCTTTTCCTTTACTTCCACTATATGGAGAGTTATACATTCCACCACATTGGAGGACAGATATTGGAGGACAATTTATACTATGGCAAAACTCCAGATCATGTGAAACCATTTATTAGGAAATGTCACCCTGTCATAAGTATTTTGCAGGGATTTTTAGCCCCTTCTCATCCATGGGAGATTTATGTGAACTGCTCACTTGTAGGATAGGTGTCTCTCTCTTCTTTGAGATATCCACACATCATTTCTGTATGCATATGCATTTTTTTCTACACAGTAAACTCACCAGGGCCAGCTTTAGCCCAAAAGGTGTGTGAGGCCCTGCTGTTCTGCATTTCCTCAGCCTGTGGTTGAACAGGCATGTTTGTGAGGGGATAAAAATAAAAGCCTGAATCCAAGCCCTGGGATCTCCAGTGTTAGCAGAATAATACTAATATTTTGACCCATGTTTGACTACCATAGTTGCTTTCCAATTGCTTCCAATCCAGACAAAATTGTGAAAAATACTCCCTCCTAATCCTGACACTTTTATTTCTCTTGCCTCTCTATATCTGCAAATATTAATATATTTTCCATTCATTCATTATTCAGTCATTGGATTTCTATGGGCCAGGCATGGTGGTGCTATGTCTGTCCAGAAATGCTCTCTGCTCTACAGGCACACACCCTCTAGTAGAGGAGACCTTACTGAATATTTGATTATTATATTAGGTGACAATGGGGTCATATGCAGAGCCATGGGATATACAGGAAAAGAAGGGAAAAACAACTAAGTTTACCTGAACAATGCAGATAAAAATGTATTTGAACTGGCTCTTCAAAAACTAGGTGACAACTATTCAGAAGAAGGGCGATCTCACAAACTAGGATACATGAATAAACAAGACTTGATTGGAAAAGGTAAGCAGATTGGAACAAATAGGTTAAAGCATATTATTTCCTACTTTACTGGTTTGTGCACAGGTGATCCTAAAAATTGTACTAAAGTGATTTAAAAATTATCCAACTCCAGCTCAGGTCCTACCACTGCCTGATTGTGTGACCTCAGACATGGAGTTGAGGCTGATCCAAATTCTCATCCTAGCTCTGCTGTTATTAGCTGTGTGACCATGAGCATGTTGCTTAATCTTTATGAATTCCAATTTTCTCATCTGTAAACTGGACATAATACCACACATGGTTGCTATGAGGTTTACATGATATTGTGCCAATAAAATGCTTAGCCTTTTGTCAGACACATAGTAATCGCTATGAATAAGCCCTTGTTAATTACTATTATCATGATTACTCTGCACATGTGCCATCATACTATTAATTACAAATATCTCAAGAAATATCTCCAGAGCCATTTCCAGTGACTCATATTAGAATGACACTTAATTTTCCCTCAAAACGAATTGTACATTTTACGTAAAACAAGCCATTACTAGTAAGATTTTACAATGGAATGAACTAATTAGGTTTAAAAAACACTTGAAATTTATTTTGCAGAATGTAGAGTTCTTATTTTCTCATTTTGAAGTGAACATCCAATAAAATACCTTTTTTTAAAAAGTGTCTATCAGGAATATTTGGAGCAAATAGAAAGTAGAAAATCTAAATTAGGGTTATTTTATCATAGTAAAGTATGCATTTTTGTTATTCTAACTTTGAATTTTACCTTTTAGAAAATAATCCAAAGCTCTGTTTCAAGAATTGGTCTTCAGTTACTAATAGAAAGAATGATTAGACGCACATAGCTTTTGCAGTGCTTCTCTGCAAAAAGGGAAAATACAATATTTGAGGACAATATTGAAGTTTCAACTATAAAATCTGTATACAAAATTGACAAAATGATCCTTTACAATATTTTTAAATATCCCTTCCTTTCTTTCCACTTAATACGCTCAATTAAAATCCATTTATTTTTTTGCTGAAAGAAGCACATCGTTACATCTTAACTCAGTATTAAGCATCTCTTGGAATAGGCTAAATAATCATTAAGATTATTTAACAATTTTAGTTATTAATGTGATTTAATTATTGTGCCTTTACAGAAGCTGAGGAAGTGTTAATCATGGTTCTTACTGAGGCTCTCTGCTGACAATATCAGAAACTGCAGCTTATTACCTGTTTTAGCACTAAACCAAGGTAATACCTTATTTCCATTGGGAATAATACGTAGGATTATCTAAATCCCCACATTCATTAAACAAGCCGGTATTAAAGATGTTATAATGTGAAATAACTTCTTTTTAAAGACCCAACTCAACCATTTAATTTTCTGACTGCAACAAATCATTTCTTTCTAATTTTCAAATTCCAATAGCTGTTGGTTATGAATTATGATTATTGTCATGCTAATAAAAATAGATTTACTTTCAGGATGATATTAGTAAAGAATGGATATAGTTAAAACTGAAAAGCAACAGCATATTGACCATAGGTCATTTATATTTTCTTTTTTCTAATATTTATTAAACTGTTGTCAATGACTAAAAGTCTGGATATTACAAGTGAGCTAATATTTTAGATAACTGACAAGGTCAACTGATGTAAATTTGTATAACATTTAGATTCAATATTCTTAAGCAAAAGTCATAATGAGAGTTGTACAGTTTTATGGACAAAATATTGGAATACCCTTTATGCATCATTGGAAGTGACTGGAACCAACCATTTGGGGGTAATTGCTGAGCTATCTGCATTGTCTGTATTGCCATAACTGTTATTTTTAGATTAGGTGGCTTCTAATAAACAAATTTGATCTGGATAGAGTAATATTTTAAATAATATTTTAAACTATAATCAGGTATCAACACCTTAGTTCCATTTAATAACTTAATTTAAATAGTCCTTTATCATTTGTTATTGTGATATATTTTAGGTTAGGTCCTCCAAATATAAATACATCTATGGTATAGGTACACGAGATATTTTAGCTGATTATTTTATCATGGTGGAATTTGGGGGTGGGGTGAGAAAAAAGGGGGCTCAGAGACATTAAACAGCCTGCCCCAAATCACAAACGGTAGATGGAACTTTTGATGTCAAGTGAATATTTTCCCAAAGCACTGTGCTGCATCTCATCATTATGGAAATTGTAATAATTTCCATAACATTACAAAACTCTGACAAAATGGAACAAATAATAAAATGCCTTATTGAAGGTTAGAAAAAAGTAAAGAAATATCTGGAGCTGCAAATCCTGCTTCCGATAGCTGAAAGCTGCTCTTTCAGGTTGAGGGCTTTGGCCATCAGAACGTGAGTAATGAGACAGTGCTTGATTATATCTGACAACTCCCACCATTATATTCAGCCCAAACCTCCTCCCTGCTTCAGATTTATACGTCAACTGCCTACTTAACATCTCCATTTAGGTGTCTCATGGGCAACTCAAATTTAATATGTCCAAAATGAACTTCTTGCTTTACTCCCCAGTCTGTTATCTTTAGTAACTGGCTTCACCACCTCCCCAGTTGATCAAAGGAGAGAGTTAGGAGACACCGTAAGATCTTTGCCTCCCCTCATTCCTTGCTTCAATTCATCTACAAATTCTACAATGTCTACTACCAAAATATATCTCATATCTGCTCCCTTCTTTTCATCTCCACTGCCACAATCTTATAACAAACCACCAAAACCTCTCACCTGGATGCTGCCATGTGCTCCTATTTGGTCTGCCTATTTCTACTCATGTCCCCCTGAAATCCATGTGTCTACACAGCAAGAGTTATCATCTTAAAAGCTAAATCAGAGCACATTTATCTCCCAGTTTAAACCTTCAATTGGCATTAATTTTATTTAGAATACAATCTGTGGCCTAAAATGCCTGAGTGTCCTGGCTCTAGAATGCTTTCTATTTCAGCTAATTGGGCCTCTTTTCAGTTCCTTGAAACAAAGCAAGTTCGTTTCTACACTTCTTCTCTCCTTCTAGTCTCAGCTTAAATGTCACTGCCTCAAAGAGGCCTTTTTAAAAATCCCCCATCCTTAATAGCATTAATATAAAATAATTACCAAACCTCACATTTATTTGGTTATCATTTATGGAGAATATAAATCTCTTGAGGGCAAAGACTATAACTATTTTGATCACCAGTGGTACCCAGTGCTAAGTAAATACTACTTGAATTAAATAATTAGATTAAAAGAGAATATTCCCAAAGAAGCAAGGTTCACTTTCAGGTTGACGGAGAGCTCCAAACCATTTTAATCTCTCTCAGAACTCTTTCTAAAGACATCTTCATATTAAATATCTCCGTGTATTATTTTGATCTGGATGGCAATACATGGGTTTTATCTATGGATTCAAATCTTCTTTCCTATGGTCATAGCTCTCCTAGAAGGATTCAGAACTCCTGATAAATGTCATTCTTATTTCAAAGCTGGGCTTTACAGTTCTTTATTTTCTAAATTTCCACTGGCATCATTTCAAGGATGAAGTGAAGTTCATGGAGAATGCAGTACTCCGCATTTCAAAATATTTGTCCCCTTGTGTTACATAGTTTCAAAATAACCTGTTAGCTTACTATAAAGCTTAATTTAAATTGGAAACACCAAATATGAAAATTATGACCCAAGGATCTATTCAAACCAATCTAATATATAAGCATTAAAAATGGAGTCATAGATATAATGTTTTCAAGGTGGCCCTACCTCTCAACTATGGCTATTCCTCCAAGAGATAGCTTGTGACTTTTTAAAATAAAAATTGAATGTGTGCTTGAAAAAATAAAGCCCTTTATAGCAGAAAGGTTTAGTTTTCTTAACCCATGTTAATTATTACATGACAAGTTCAATTTACAAATGTATTTAATAAATTCCATAATAGAAACAAGAAAAGTTAATATGTAATCTTTTCACACACTTTCTCCCCTGAATCGATGGAATTGTTACCTTATTAAACGAATTTCAGCAAAGATTTCTTGGTATTATACAACCTATAGCTACAGCCCAAATTGCCACAACTAACATGCCACATGTTTTGCTACTAATGCAGAGACACAAAGCTGGAGAAAAGAAAAGTAATGCCAAAACAATGCTCTATTGATGGCGCTTTCACGAAATTGTAAATTTACTGGAAACTTGCCAAATTGTAATGCTTGACATCATAGCCATTCTGTTGCTATAAGCCAGGGCTAGTATAAAGCAACTTTCCACTGCATAATGGCTGCTGTTTTTGCTGAAAATTAATTGCACATGTGTTTAATTATATAGCTGCTCTGAAAGTGATTATATAAAATGCTATTTCTTCTTGGTCTTGCTCAGATCTCTCAAATTATAGTTCTCTGACTCCGAAAGCAACAATGAATTTTAATAAAGGGCAGGGTTTGCAAATTACTGTTGCCGGGTTGCTGCCAGTGACTGAAAAGCCTCTTTGAGCAACTGAATGAAGGTCTACTGTCTTTGTTCACTTCCAAGTGAAAAAGGAATGGAAATACTAGGTTAGGCCACCAGAGGGCACCCTAATAATAACCTGATAGTTTTTATTCTGGAGTGGCCACTACCTTGGATCTATCTGCCTTTGTCATAGGATTGATGTCAGGAACATATTTGAGGCTGTCTTTGATTCTGAAAAAAATTCCATCCCAAACTACCAAAGTAATATTATCTGTCAAATTCGAAAAATTACCTAGCTTTTCCATCATTCTAAGGCTATGATGTGATTCAGGCATACCTCTACATAAAGACAGATTTATGTGCTTATTTTTGGTTCAAGCTGCCAAATCTAGCTACACTAAAGTTGGAAGAAACATGAGACAGTATAATGATTATATGATATATTTGTAGGTGTAGACTTTATAATATCAAGTAACATAGGAGTTGAATATGTAGCTTTACAATGAAGCTGAAAGAATGAAGTGCACTTGAATTAGTTTTTGGCATCAATACCCTTTTCACTTGAGCAATTGTCCAAGTGTTTGGCACTTTGTTAGAACTGGCCTAGCTGTTGACAATTTATGGAATTTCAGAAGGATAAATTGTTATTAGTCATCCAATTTATGGGAGGAAGCCCATGTTTATCAAATGAATATTCATGAGCAACAAAATAAAGTTTCAGAAAATATTTTTATAATGCTCTCTATTTTAATTCTATAATTTCCTAAAATATATTCTTCCTAAAAGCTTCCCACCTCCTCTTCCTCTTCCGCTATCCTCTTACTTCCTCTATACTCTTACATGCCTATTTATAGTTAAATCAATGATTGGTGCCTATGTATCCAGGCTTATGGAAATAATAGTCACTAGAGTTCCAAATTATGCATTCTAATCATATTTCCCTTCTTGAGTAAACATTTGATTTCCCCCCACTTCTTAATTGCCTCATTTTTTACTTGCATAATTTTCAATATCTCTATCATTTTTTTTCCAAATGCTCTGTCAATTCTGTCACCCACAGGTTGATACTTTAGACTTATTGTTTTCCCTATAAAACCTCCTTGCCATTTCTTTTCAATTTTTCTGCTCCAAACACTTCCAAACACAAACATTTTTACGTAGTCCTGACTCACTAGAGTAAACTGGTGTCCTAGATGACATTGACATTATCACCCTATTTCACAGACCAAGGTAGAATTAGAGAACTTCACGGAATCCCTTTAGTTCACAGCCCGTGTATAACAGAACTGATATGAAATCCAGAGTTTCTGACTCTTACTCTCTTCATTTTGGAACAAAGTAAGGCATATATTTGTTTGGAACCATAGAAACATGAATTTATTGGTTTGCCTTTCCAAGATTCTCAGAAAATTATTTTATAAAAATTGACACGTAGAAAATGTACAAATTTTCAGGAAAATGAAAAAATAATAGAATGTGCAGACTGAACAATAACAAACAATGCAGCAACTTTACCTGCCTGATAACTAGAATTTTAAATGAAAAAGACACAGAAAAAAAGTAATAATTTTTCTAAAATCACCTTCCTTCCAAGGAAACCCAACTGCAATGGCAACATTAATTCAGAAAGGTAATGGTATAATAATAATTTCTGCATTAGTACTGCCGTTTACAAATATAGTTCACTGACGTTAGTTCATTAGCACATGATTTTGGGGTTGAGCATGTACAATTATAGTCCCTTTTCAATTTTGTCACTGTAAAACAGAGCTTTACACACCATGGCCTCAAATCAAATCTGACCTGCTGCCTATTTTGTACATGAAGTTTTATTGGATCAAGCTCTCCCCTTTTGTTTATGTTTTGTCAATGGCTGCCTTTGCACTACAACAGCGAAGCTGATTAGCTGCAACACACTGTAAATCTTTCAAAGTCTAAAACACTTTCTCTTTCGCTATTTACCGAAAACACTCGCTGATCATTGTTAAGAAGACCATAAAATTCGCAATTTCCTAACAGATTGCTTTTGATTTCTTTCTATTTTTTTTAAAAAAGTCATAACAATATCCAAATATAGATATTTTATGCTTTGAAATCAGCAGCTGTGGCATATATAATGACTTCGATACTATTGTCATTTTCAAAATTCTATTCATTTCCTTTTCTATTTTTTTAATGTTTTCATTCCTTTTTTATAATTCATAACAAAGTTATGCAGAACCCCATCCTAAGAACAAAACAATGTTTCACTTTCATATCCTTGATATCTATGTGCTTAAACAATTTCACCTATTTATCATGGGCAGAATTTTATATTTTTATGCCTTACAAATGTTTTTATTCTATTGCTTCTTTCTATTTTCTATTTACAGCCTCCTTTATCTACCAACATTCTGCAACTCTTAATCCAACATTAACTACCTAATTTTTACATCCTTCCAATCCTTTCCCCAGGCTTGAACAATTATTTACAAAGACATACACATACAGGTAGGAGTTCTTAGCATTTCCTCATAAAACTGTTCACCTAGGAAATTTAACCAGATTAACTCATAAAGATTGAGCCAATTTTTAATGGTTGCCTTATGTGGGTGGTCAGCAATGTATTCAAGCATTTCTCTTGATGGATATCCAGGTTGTCATCAACTAGACACTTTTTTTACACTAAAAATAATGCTGCAGTGAAATTATTGCAGAAATATCCACACATATTGTCACTTTTTTTAATACCAAACAGATATGTCCAGATAATTTCTTTATTTCTAAGCTAATGTTTCTCAAGAGTGATCCATGGTCCACTAGCAAGTTGGGCTTGCTCAAAAGGGAGAGTCATTCCTGATTACAAAGATACTATAGAGTCTTTTGGTGTCATTACAGGTCATGCTTAACAGTTTTCCATCAAAGACAGTGAGACCTTACTACAGTGGCTATCTAGTATTTGGTCTGCATAGAGCAGCACATTCCTTCAGGGAAATGCTGCTTCCTCCTCTCTAACCATGAGTTTGAAGGGCCACTGCTTTGTTCTTATAGAACTTTGTTGTCTGGACACATTCAATGGTAGAGACATGGGTACCTGATCCAAGCTGAGCCAATCAGAATCCTTCCCTGGAATTTAATACTTGGTCTAGTGCAGGGGTTCTTATCCTTTTTTGTTCCACAGACTCCTTTCCAGTCAGGTGAAAACCACAGACACCTTACCAAGTCTACACTATACTGTGTATTATTTAATAAATATATCATATCTGCACCAACACATCCTCACAAGAATAATGTTTTTTTTGTATTTCAATTCAAGCTCGCGGAACCCTTGTTAAGAAGCCCTGGTCAGGGAGGCGGCTGTGGCTCAATCAGTGGGGCTCCCGTTTACCATGTGGGGGGCCCCGGGTTCGGTTCCCGGGACCTCCTGGTGGGGGCGGGCCCGCCCGCACGGCGTGGTTGGCTGGCCCAGCGAGCGCGAGCAGCAGGGGGGGGGGATGAATGAATAAATAAATAAAATCTTTAAAAAAAAAAAAGAAGAAGAAGAAGCCCTGGTCTAGTGGGTTCAATAGCATTCCCCCAAAAAATATGTCCAAGCCATAACCCCCAATACCCGAGAATGTAGCCTTATTTGGAAATAGGTTCATTGCAGATGGGATTAAGTCAAGAATCTTAAGATGTATCATACTGGATTTAGAGTGGGCCCCAAATCCAATGACTGGTGTCCTTATAAGAATTGGAGAAGACACAGAGAGATATATACACAGAAATCCATGTGAAGCTGGAGACAGAGAGTGGAGTATGCTGACGCAGGCCAAGGAGCACCTGGGGCCACCAGAAGGATTCCCCTTTAGAGCCTTCAGAGGGAATGTGGCTCTGTCCACACCTTGATTTTGGACTTCTAACTTTTAGAACGGTAAGAGAATAAATTTGTGGGTTTTTTCTTATAAAATAGGGTGAGTCCTGAATTCCACAACCAGAAATTCTGCCTTACTAGGCACAGGGTGGAGCCCAGGTGTCTTTATGTTGACATGTCCTCCAGGTGATATTAATGTGCACTAAACCAATAAACCATTGTTCTAACTTCATCTAAAAAGCTTTTTTTTGCAGCCTTTCTTTGGTAATAACTTTTATCTGGATGCAAGCCTTTCCTCCTTGGAACACATTAATTTGTGTTGCTGTATCTACTGGAACTTTTTAAAAACTTTTAAAAATTGAAGTTATCATTCATACATGAACATACATAAACAATAAGTGTATTGTAAAAATTGTAAACTTACAAAACAAACATGCATATCATCATACAGGGCTCACATATATCACCCCACCACCAACACCTTGCATTATTGTGAAACAATTGTTACAAACTATGAAAGAGCATCATCAAAATATAACTACTAACTATAGCCAACATCTTCCATTTGGCTTATTTTCCCCAACCCACCTGGTTATTAAAACCCTGTATTAATATTATATACTTGTCATAGTTCATGAGAGAATGCTCCTCATATTTGTTCTATTAACCACGGTCCATCTTCCACCATAGGATTCACTGATGCAGTCTGACGCTTTGTACAATCCATTCAAAGTATGCACTCAGTGGTTCTCATTTTCATCACAGAGTTGTGCTGTCATCAACTGGAACATTTATTTTTCATATCCATAATTGTTTTGGCAATCCAAGACTGTCAATACCAATTATTCAAAAACTTCTCAACTAGATTTCTTTTCAAACTTCTGAACTTTCCTTTGCTCCAGAATTCTAACCAAATCTAATTCTAACCAAAATCTAACCAACATTAATTCATTTAATAAATACTGACAGTCGACTATGCGTGGGTGCTCTTCTAGGTTCTGGTGTTTGAAGAAAAACAAGAAAAATACAACCTCTGTATTTATTGAGATTATGGTCCAGGGAGGGAACAGAAAAAGATGAAATACAAAATAAAGCAAGTATGAAAATGAATGATAATATAAGGATTGGTAAATAATTTGGACAGCTGCTACTTAGCAATATTCTACTTGTCATGATTCATTATTCCTCTGACTTCAGATTGGTTTGAGGGGAATGATAGGCACTTTCATCCGTATATTTCCAAGGACTATCTAGCTCTGTGTCTAGAAAATGTGGGCACTCAATCTATGTTTGTTAAATTGAATACCCAAATGAACTTTGGGGGGATTCGATTTCCCAGATTGCATGGACTCAGAGATGACCTAAGGTGCATGGGTATTTCCTATTTGTCTTTAATTTTTCATTTGTTACAAGGATGTACATTTAAAAAATAAAGCAGCATATGCATATCTACAATGCTACTTCGATGCATAAATTTTGTAAAGCTTTTAAAATGTTTAGGGTTGCTGTATCTTTTTCTTGTTCATAGTGTAATGTTTTCAGTGATGTGGGTTAGACAGTGTTCATAAGCCTAGACAAGATTAAACTTCCTGGGATTGGAAGGGATTGGAAGGCTGGAGCAGATACCAGCAGCATGGTGAGAGGTAAGACACTTCATCTCCCTGTGTTTGTTTCTTCTTTTGTACAAGATAGACAAAAATAATCATAATACCTGCTCTGTGGATTTGATGTGTGGATTAAGTGATAAACCATGAAAAAGCCCTTTGCATAGCCCTATGTCTGGCATATAAAAACCAGTCAACCAATGTCAGAAGTAATCTCCATAAATATAAATTTATCTTCCTGCAATGTTTATTCTTTTTGGTCGCATTACAATAATAAGATATAGTAAAGGCATTCTTTATTTTTTGATCAACTTCCCATATGAATTTGCCCTGAAATTTGTCAACTCTATCTACTGAGGATATATTAAGGTAAAGAAATGAAGCATGTAGGGCAAAAACATGAAAATTAAAAAATAAGCTTATAAAGAAAATGTACACTAAGCTGACTTTTCCATACAGTGACATAAATTTATATATCTGTGTGCATACAAACACACACACATATGTGTATATGTGTGTGTATGTAAAGATTTAAGTTGATTTCTCTCACTTTAAATAAATTTAGATACTGAAAATGTCAATGAGTGTAAAATAGTCTTTCACTTCTCATATTAGAACACCTATTTTAAAATATATTTCTAGAGAGAGATCAATTTTAATCAGTTCTTTTATCAAAGATGGTAATAGATTGTGCAATAAGCCTGTACTTGAAATAAAACCTTACGTAGGTTATTTGTAGAAAAACTGCATAGATTCAGAGAGTTGACAAACAATAGTAGCTGATGGTATTAAAGAAAAAGTTTAGGTAGGTTTCAAAAGAACAAGGGTTAAAAGAAATCTGCAGAAATTCATAATGTGAGACAGCTTTTTCTTCACTCTTAATAAATAAGTAGCACCTACACTGTAGCAGAAAATGTGCTTGCCACTTGTGATTCTGTGTGAACAAATCCGTGTGATCTCCTACCTCCCAAAGGTTACAATCTACTGGCAGATATTTACAAGCTAGTAATTATGCTACAGTGCAATATGTATTTTAAAGGTATGAGTTATTCCACTGTACTTAAGGTACAATATTTTTCAATAATCCACCTATTATAAATTCAGTAAGAACATACAAGTGTTGCTACAGTTGTACTAGAGAAAAAAATACCTCTCCCATACTTGGGAATTCAATGAAGCATCACAGCATTCAAGCGAGATCTATAGTTTGGGTATGGGTTTGTCTGAAAACTTATTTTACAAAATAAATACAAAACAATATTTTCTAAAGTAAGTCGAATCTAAGCTATAGGTAAAGGAAAAAGCAGTGGTGAAAAAAAAGGGGGGAGGGATATGACATTTCCAGTATTTCACATTTATGCTTTCCTTGTTAATAAAGCAGAAAACACAAAGGAAATAAATAAAATTTTGACAAAAGTTACTTTTCTCTTTTATTCACTTACCATAAATATCAAAGGTAATTATTTGTTTAAGAAAATGCAACTTGTATCCAAAACCACTTTGTGTATTCAGGATAGGTACAGTTTATTAAGTATTATGTACATTCATTAATTTATTTTACTTAGTTTTACTTTCTTTCTTTTCCTTAACTTTATAAAACAATTGGCCATGTTTATTAAGCTAGCTACAGTTTAATTCCTACAAATGGTGTATGAATGTATGTATGAGTGTGAGTATATTCATATTATATACATATTCATATTATATATATATAAAACTGTCCCATAATATTTTCCAATTTTAAACTACTTATTATGTATTCTTCTGTATTTCAAAAGCCCACCTACAGAAAGTGTTATATTTTGCTTTTCACAATTAATCATCACGTAAACTAGGAAATATGTGACACCCATACATACCTAACCCAGTTTCAAACCTGAATTCTTAGCCAGAAATTTCTACCTGATTTTGAAGCCTTCAAAAACTTCACAAGTTCATGATGTATGAGCAATTTGAAGTGATGATGTGTGCTAATCAAGTTTAGACTGCTTTAATCAAAAGGGTTAGATAAAATAATTAATTCTGATTTTATTAAATTCTTTCTATTCATCATCACATGTTAGAATATATATTTAATCTATTTTTCATTTCTTGTTCAAAGTAAAATAAGAGAAACACCAATAGTAATGTTAATGACAATTTTAACAAGTAAAATGTGTTGGTTATTTTATATAGAGATATTGAATTATCATTAGAATCATTCAAAATAAAATTTCCTATTTTTATTTTATATATATATATATGTGTGTGTGAGAGAGAATTGAGTTTCAGAAATGTTGAATAACTGGTCTAAGACCACACAAGGCGGGCAAAGGTACATCCTACATTTAAATCAAAGTACCTCTGCCTCCAAAATCCTGTTCTCTCTACTCTACCACTTTTCTAGGCTAGATATAATAATAAATGCAAACCTAAATGCTGCACTACGTTAGGTCACAAATATAATGATCATCTTAAAATTGTTCCTTCTTTAAGCTAGAATATTTGAAAACTAAGTTAAAACTTCTCAGACATTATGCCTGAATTTTTTCAAATTTATTAAATCGTTTTTCAATCTTAAATCTCTTCCAGAAGTCTCTAACAATGACTAGAAAGTGGCTTAGGCATTGAGAGAAATGTATTCAGAAGAGAAAAGTTAAGAAATATATTTTAAGTACTTCTCCAGAAATTCGTCCTTTAAATAAAAATATAGGATTTATCTCATCTTAAGAATTTAAAAATCTGTATTATGATTTCCTTTTATCCCTCAATTTCTAACAGAATAAGGGCCATTTTAATATTCATTATATATTTATTCATTTTAAATGTATACATGTCTATGTCTATGTATATATGTATATATAGTATCAGGGAGAACTGATTTTAAATCTGACCCTTGGAAAATTACTAAAACTCATTAAGTATTTTCTTTGTCTCTATAGTAAGGACAGGAATACCTAATCCATGGGGTCTATTGAGAAATAAATGGAATAAAGTGTATGAAATACCAAACTAGGTAATATATTCAATAAATGCTATATTATTTAATTTTGCCCTTTAATCTTTTTTTCAAAAGTAAAGTTTTAGTTTTACAGATCATATAATGAAGAATAAAGAACATTTAAAATAGTCACTAATGCATACTTTCAGATAGGTATAATCTTATATTATTTTGCTGATTTTAAGGAATAATCAGTTTTGACCTGTTCTGATAATTAAAGAACTAAAATATCTTTTATATATCAGTACATCAGGCATTACAAAATAAAAAACATTGCAATAACTGGACAAAGATACAAATATTTCACTTACAGGTAGATTTAAGGATGGCTAAATATTCACAAATTACCTTAAATGATTCCAAGTTTCAAAAATTAAATGGCTTGAAATTTTAAAATATTTGTGGCTATTGAAAATATAGAAAATTTAAAAGGAAGCTAACATTCAATGAATTTGTTTTTCCAGGTAGGCAGTGGTTATCTAAGGTTATCATGATAATTAAAAGTACATAATTTTTGATAGAACTTTTCAAAAAGATTAATAAAGTATTTAGTCCTCAATAAACTATGTACATCACAGGAGAATTAAATAAGGAGATTTTCATTGCCCTCTTTTAGCTGATTATTTTTAAACTAAAATTCAATATAAGTCTCAAAGGCATCCTACAGACAAAAGATAAATGACCTTGCATTTCTTTCAAGACTCTAGTAGGTAATATGATGTAGAGTCATTTGGAGAAAATGTAAGTGGACTTCTATATTAATTTTCTGGACACTTAATCCAAACTGATTAATTCTCATTATCTCAAAACCTACACTTAGATGAACAAATATTTTCTATGTGCCTACTTTCAACACATTGTGGTTTGGGTTTACATCACTACATCTACGAGTAATGCCATTCTCCCCATCATCCATACTGTGATGGTTAGGCTACTGTGTCAACGCGGCCAGTTAATTGTGCCCAGTTGTTTGTTCAAGCAAGCACTGGGGTAACTATAATACAAGGACATTTATGGATTTTAGTCACCAGTGAGTTTACTGCATAGATGGCTGATTACATCTGCATCAACCAGGGAGATTGCCATCAGCAATGAGTGACGCTTTATCCAATCAGTTGAATGCCTTAAAAGGGGAAGTGATTTCAGCATTCCGAGAGAATTTCCTAGCTCCTCTTTGGACAGCCAAGGTCTCCCAGAAACTCATCAAGGACCTTCACTGGTCTTTCATTGGAGCCCCTGGTTTACAGCCTGCCTGTGGAACCTGGACTTGCGTATCCCCACAGTCACGTGAGAGACTCTTATAAAATATCATATTATTGACAGATATCTTGTTTTGATTCTGTTTCCCTAGAGAACCCTGGTTAATACACATACCAATAAAAATAATGGCTAAAATAGAAAATGCTTATGATATGCCAGGTCCTTTGCTAAGTAGTTTATCTAAATCCTCACTTAATCTTTTCAACTATCCAAAAGGTAACAACTATTTTTTTTTTAAATTGTGTGTAGATGGGGGAACTGAAACCTATGGAGATTTAAAAGCTGTTCAGCTAAGTGAAATAAAACCTAGTGTCTTGATCCCAAAGTCTGCTCTGACTTTCCATGCTATGCTGCCATTGAAGGAAATAACTAATTCCAATTGTGTTTTTAAGGAATTGGAAAGGTCCAAATTGGAGATTAGATGTAAGACATAATGTTATGTGCTCACAGCAAAGTATAAGGTACATATATAAATACTGGAATATTGTGTCTTTTAATGAAATTCTATTGGGTAAACTTACAAATTTTTAGAAAGAATTAAGTAAGGATTGCTTTTTATTATCAAGTGACTAGAAGGTGGGGCACCATCACTTCACATATTTTGAAGCTAAGCAATTATAGCTTGATATATTTTGATGTAGCTTTATAATTTGATATCACAAGATTAGAACAAAGAAGACCAATTATTTAAAAGCCAATGGAATTGCTAGACTATGATCTGAAGATCCTATATGCAAAATTTGTCCTATTCATGACAGGAAGCAGAAAAAGAGTTGATAGGCAGATTGGACTCATAACTGGTTATGAAAGACAATAGATTGATGAAATTTTAAATGCAAACAGTAAAATACTTGCTGTGATCAGAGTTGCCATAGCCATATAAATGGTACTTATATTCAATAACAAAAGAAAACATACTGGTGACAGAATATAAAAGAAGAATAGATTCAATTTATTTGTACCCAGAAAGAACTTGTCCTTTTTTTTTTTCTGTTGATCTTTTATTGCTCAAATAAATTCTGTGAATTACTTTACTTTTGCCAAAGATGGACCAGAGGACTCACATTGATGTACTGCTTTCTCTGAAAACATACCAATTAGTGATCAAAATCAAACTAGACATATAATTTGGGAAATGACTATTACAACTTTCTACATTTGTATATGACACACTTCAGGAGGATTTCTATATTATCATATTCATAGAATGCTCTACAAATGTTAGTTTAAAAAAAGTATGAAAGCCAAGATAGTCTTTAGAAATGCAAAAGAAGTCTAAAATTCTAACTCTATCTCCTATAGTGTGGGACTTAAACTAAATTTAAAAGAATTTAAATATATCTTATTTGAGTACGTCTTCCCTCAAAAGACTTCACAGCTATTCTGGAGTAAGTCAACTCAAAGTCATCCATGAATCAGTTGTACGCAGGGCATGAGAAGTCATTGAGAAGCCTCTAAATTTGGATAAAATGCCAGCATGAAAACAGCCTGATTTGTACCCACACTCAATGGATTTGGGAATAATGGAAACACCACACCTACTTGATATTTGGCTTTGATCAGCAGATGAAAGTGAACTCTTACTAACACTGTTCCTTTTGCCTATAGAAGACAATTGCAAAAGAAAATTTTCATGTAAGTACACCCTTCTTTTGTGTTATTTTTACAGTCTGAATTGCAGTGTTTAAGTCATTATATAATACATAAGTTACTCATTTATGATCAGGGTATAAACTTTTCTTTATAAATTTAAATTTGATGTTGTCCTTTTCTTTGAGCATGATTTTAGGATTAAGTCCAGGTAACGCTAGGGAAAATATACAAAGACTCTATAATTTTTAAAATGAAACTTACAAAAGGAAACTTTCTCTGAGTAAATGAAGGTTAGTTTCCTAGATTTTTGGTTAATTCAAAAACAAAGATATAAATAAGTAAACAAAAGAGAGTGACTAGTTTCCTATTTGAAAGTATCACAACTTACTTAAGATAAAAGCGTTTATAGATATTACAAGAAGTCACTGGACAGTGCTTTTATTGTGGTAAAGGAGTGTATCTGTTGATATGTAATCTTTTTTGTTTTTTCTAAGCTGGGAGATCAACAAACAATAATGGAGACTTTGGAAAGCAAGTGGGATAAAGGATGGAAGCTTGGGGAAAATAATCCAAGCATGATGAAGAAGCAATGTGATAGCAACTAGCTTAATGATTTGCCAAGCAACATTTTCTGCTGGTTGAGTACATAATTTTAAGACATTCATTCTCTTTTTGAGTTATGATATCAGCTTGAATGAAGTAATGCTTTTCAAATCCCATTTCAATAAGGTAAGGTAACTCTTACGTATCTCCTTTCTCTCTTTTTGTGTTTGGAGTTGAAGACTATTTTGTCCAAATTAGGGATTATGTGAAATCATATATCATATAGTTTGTGGCTAGCACATAGTTTGTGACCAGAACAAAGCAATAAACTGATTTTTTTTAAATAGAGAAAAATTCAGAGGATAATGTGACAAACATCTGTGTCTCTACTAACCAAATTTTGTCTTTTTTAAATAAAGTAAAATAAAACATTATAAAGTTTATACTTAAATTTCTCTCTCCAGGCTCATATAGAATTCTTCCTCCACAGATGGAAGCAATGTCATTAATTTGGGCTGCCTCCACTTACATGTATCTGTAAAAGTTTGATATTGTTCATGAATTCCAAAAATAGATATTGGATTATGTTTGTGAATTGATCTTTTCCTCTGGGCATATTACATTGTATTGGATTCAGAGGTTTCATGTTTACTTGATTAAATTATGATTAAGTCTTTGATTGAGCCACATCAGTAGGATATTGATTGGGGCAGAGACTCACAGAGAAAATGACAAGGCAGAAAAGTTAGTTGGAGTTTTGATATTGGAGCCCCAGGAAGGGAAGTAAACACACAGAGAAGCAGATATGTAAAGGAGAGAAGGCTCCATTAGACATGGCAGAGGACCCGGGAAGACAGACGAGCCGTTCACCTAATAGTCCACAGCTGGGCTTGTGGAGCGAGCAGAGCAGCTGAGCCCAGAGAGAAACTAGCCCCGGAAGAGAGGAGACTTATTCCAGCCTGTGACTGAGATTGGAAGAAGCTGGGACCACAGAGCCTTAAGAGGAAGAGGAAGCCTGATTCATTGCAGGTTCTACCCCAAATAAATATCCTTTATAAAAGCCAACAGATTTCTGGTATTTTGCATCAGCATCCCTTTGGTTTACTAATACAGTATCCTTATGTAATACACGGCATTTTAATACTTTAATTTACACACATAATATTGTCATATATATGTGTATATATGTATATGTGTGTGTATACATTTTTGGAGTTTGCTTTCTTCCCTAATATTGTTTTTAGATTTCATCCATATTTTGATACAATACTCCTGCCCGTTCATCTTTGTCCCTTTGTTCACATGTGCAAGATATGTTTTTTCTTTTTCTTCCAGTTGAAGAGGAATTCCTGCATCTTGGAATTTCTGTATGTTTTTGAGATCATGCCAAGTTATTCTCCAAATATGCTGGAATAAATTGAAACTCCAAAATAGTGTTTGAGTGTTTCCGTATAATTCCAAATATTTGGTATTGTTAAAGTTTTGATCTTTCCAATCTGAAGGATATGGATGGTACTGTGTTTTTATTTCAATTTGGAGAACGCTTATGACAAATGAGGCAGAGTATAATTTCCTTTATTTATTAGTCATTTAGGATCTCTTTTTTTAAAAATTGCCTGCTTGTAATCACTCCCTATTTTAAATATATATTATTTTCCTTCTGTTCTTTATATAAATATGGATATTAATTATTTGACTGTAAGGTTTCTCCCATAAACGAATATGTATGAGCCAGCCTCTCACATAGTTGCTAGAGGTACAGTAACATTAAAATCCCCTACCCTCGAGTGCATGTACACAAAATCAATCAATCTATCTATCTATCTATCTACCTACCTACCTATCTATGTGTATTAGTAGTAAATGCTGTAAAATGAGTTTCTAATGAGCATTGTGTGATATTGCCGTAGAAATGTTCAGAAATGTCTTTGAGCTGACACTTCAGTAGAAACCAGAATAGAGAGAGGCTTCATACCCTTCCCATTCCTGTTGAGTTATTTTCTGTTCTGGTCCATAGAAAGCTTATCTTGATTTTAACTACAGCTATGCCGCCTTGCATAATTAATTTTCACTTTACTCATGACTGTCATGTGTTTGGAGAGAGTGACTGTATTCAGGTATATATAATAGTGGACAGGTATAGTTCATTATGTATATTCATATTAGCTCCTTGATCGAAACATTTAATAAGGTGTTGATCTATGTTTGTGAGTATGGTATTGGTATCATTATCATATATTTATGGAGAACCTACAAGGGACATAATCCTATTCTGGGTGCAGTATTTAACAAAGATACAACTTCTGATCTTCTATGTCATCCACATTTGAATCTGAAAGCATTTCCAGGGAGCATCACTGTCTCTTTCCCTCAGTGTGTTCAAACGTGTTACATTCAACAAAGCTTCCTACGAAGCCTGCAATGTCATCATTTTAGTCTTTTTGCACAAGAAGCAACCTGAAGAGAAAGCTTGGTTGAATAGTGTAAAATGCTGTGGTGGATACATGATTTAATAAAGATATGTTCATACTAATATGGTTGTTTTGCATGTTAGGTTGCATAGCACAGATAATAATAAAATATTATTTTATAAAACAAAATCTTAAAGTATATCCCTAATCTAAAACTATAGACTTGATTAAATATATGGTTTACCAGTCAGTTTAAAGAGAGATAATAAAGTTCTGACTAACTATATAGCTCTTGAAATATTGCAGAAATTCTATGTGTTACAAGTTGAAATTAACATAATATGAAACTAATAGAAAATTCTATGGATCAGATAATTCAGACTCCTATACCATGAACACACCATTAAAATTTTCATACAAACATGGCATGGCATATAGAGCCAGTGAAAAAACTCATATGTTCTTAATAAAATTCCATTTTATAGTTTTGAAAATGAATATGAGACGTTCACTCATCTGCACTTGTTGACAAATTTGCTTTGCTTGTGATTTTGACAGCAAAATTTAATGACCTCTCTTCTGAGTTTCAAGGGAGAAGTAAAACTCTGACATGTTTTGATTAATCAGTTTCAAAATTAGACCAATGCAGTGGTTGACATAGATTTCAATAATTTCTATACAACCCTTTCCTGTCTTACATAGAAAGACAAAAAGGAAACAAAACATTAATAAACAGATTCAAGTTGTTCCTTAGAATATAACAGATTTGTAGACAACCTTTTCAGTCTGGTGGAGCATTTGCTATTAATGATGTCAGTGAAATTGCTAATCAAAATGGAAGTGCCTCCAAATTAATTGCTGCTGACCTTGGGAAAAATCATTAACTTCTAAATGGACATTCAACTGATGGTAAAATGATTTTATTCAGACTTTGGGTCATTAACTCATGACTGCACATCTTCTCTTCTGAAAGTTGTTTACTCTCAAGTAAATATGCCAATGAATCAATTTCACACTAAAATTACATTTCCAATATTAAGTAGGATAATGCAAGCACATGTCAAATAAAAAAGAAAGCCTTGATAAATCCTCCTCTGTTCATGTTCCTCTTTTGAATTATACATATTATGTGGCTTCAATCTATACTAGAATAGTCTATGTAACCTTTTAAATGCTCTCATTTATCTGTAAGAACACTATATATCTTTTTGAAAAATAATCTTTTTTTATTTATATATACTTCATACCCACCAAGCAAAAACTTCTTTTATTGACAATTCACTATATTTGGAACAATATTTCATTGTACATCAGTCAAGCTCACCATATGCAAATAATTTTAAAAGAATTTTGTTAGAAAAGAGATTTATTCAAGTTTTGAAATGTCTTTTGGCAAAGTGACAGGGAAACTTGCATTCTCATAGATTACTGGTGGAAGAGAATTACTTATACTTTTTCAGAAATAATCTGGAAATATATTAAAATGTATTTCAACCTCTGATCTAGCCATTCCACGTGGAGGAATTAACACAGAGTAAAAAGCACCAAGAACAAGATGTTTACTGAATATATTTTCTCATGTCTATTTTTGATAACAGTATTTCCTATACTCGGGGAAATAGTTGAATTAATTATGGTTAAGTCTTACAATGAAATTGATCTATAAGTATTGACCATGAATGATACACATGACATATTGATTAGTGATTAAAAACTACCTGCTAAGTTTAAACTAAGCTGTATCTGTAAAAAATTACAAAAACAACACAAAATAAAACACATACTTATCTAAGTAAGAAAATGTCTATGGAGCCATGACATACAGTGTGGAAAGTTTCATACTATACCACTAAAATTGGTTTATATGATGATTTAGAACAGGGATGAAGAATGGAGGATTTGGCAAGAGTTCTGATAACTTTATTTCATTAAATTTTTTTAAGTTGCATCAATAAAAACATCAATTTTTTTGTTAATATCAAAAATGAATAAAGTTTCAAAAAACAAAGAGCATGAAAGATAAGTGGCACCAGATTTACCCTCCAATCTTAAACAATTTTAAAAGTGGACAAAATGTATGAAGCAATGTTTTCAGTTACTGAACAAAAAGATATAAAGGACTATGATATGTGAAAGAAGAAAAACACATGCAGTGAAACCATTGTTCCCACAGCATTTCTTGGTTCATGAAGATCCAGCCATAGAAAGTCAGCTGACTCTTGTTGAGCCAAAAAGCCAGAGATTGGAATTAGGATTGAGGGTGTAGCTAGAATTTGTGGACAGGGTACTAAAACGGAGGGTGATGCTGAATGGGGGTTTGGTGAAGTGGTGAAGGGGGTCTGCAGTGGGCTGAATTGTTGTTGGACTGGATATGTTGAAGTTCTAACCCCCAATACTTGAGAGTATGACACTATTTGGAAATATGGTCTTTGTAGACGTAATCAAATTAATATGATATCATACTAGGTTACTTTGGGCACTAAATCCAATTACTATTTTTCCTTAAAAGGAGAGGGGAAATATGTAGGTACAGAAACACAGGCCCTGTGAAACTAAGGATTGCAGGAAATAAGGCCAACAGAATTGGTAGTTTTGTGAGGACCATCATTTTTAGGTCTATTAAATTATTTTTCTCTGTGCTAATAATATTTGTAAAAATATCTTAAACCCCATAGCACAAAGTTGTTATTTTTGCTTTAGTCAGTTGTCTTTTAGAATCTTTAAAAATTAGTAAATTAAATGCAACAATATATTAAAAAAAAGTAATATATCATGAGCAATTGTGGTTATCCCAGGAAAATAAGGTTGGTTTAACATTTTAAAGGTCAATAGGTAACTCACTACATTAATAGGGTAAAGGATAGAAAAACATATAATCACTAAATAAATGGAGAAAAATATTTTGACAAATATCAGTATTGAGTTTTGTAAGAAAGTAATCTTGGGTTGGACTCCTTAGGGCCTTAAAAACCAGCAGATTTCTGGTACCTTGCATCGGCACCCCTTTGGCAGACTAATATTTGCTGTTCTGTTTGTCTCAGTATATGTTCAGTAGCTCAAGTATCCTTTTTATTAATATTTACTTTCTAGTATTTGTTAACATGAATATTTTTACCAATCCTGTTGCTTTCCTAACTTTCTCCATGCTTGGCTTATTTTGACTCTGGGACTGTACTTGTTTTACATAGATATTTCAGTCCATTCTACATTGTATCTTTTCCAGTAATTCCAGCCTTTCTTGAACTCTACCCCCCCTGAAATATCAGTGCTTCTCTGTACCCTATAAAATAGCACTCAAGCATAAATATTCTATTATTTAGAATATTTTATATGGGATAAAAATAACTCTTTTATTTTTTAGGTTTTCCTTTTATTTTAGCTAGCTTAGCATATTGTTAAAATAATATAAAGCACTAAAAATAAATATCATATATTGGTAAATAATGGTGCCATTATTAATACTTAATTTTCATTATTCTAATTTTTAATATTTATTGAAATAAAATTTACATGCAAGGAAATAAAAAGAGCTTAAGTATACAATTTGAGTATTTAAATATGCAATATGCAATGGATTCAAAATTTAGGGAGAAATTTTTATGAGGAACAAGATATTTGCATGGTCTAAAAATGTCTCCCAGGAGACTGCTTATTAGTTCCAAGAGGGGGAAATAAAAGGAATTATACACTATACAAATCGGACAGCACTTTGTGCAAGTAATAAAATTAACATCATCAGGAAGAGAACAATGTAAATTATATGGCTCCAGGTGCAGTACCCTGAGAAGGACCCACTACCACCTGCATAGTAATCTAGCTGAGAATTCAAAACCTCCATCTAATCATGAGAATTCATCAGACAAATCCAAAATGAGATATATTCTATTTTTAAAAGGGGAGGGTGTAGGAGGAATACATTATTCAAAAATACCAGTGTCATAAAAGATTATGAAAGGCTGTGGAAATATCCCAGATTAAAGGAAGCTAAAGGCATGACAATCACAAGGATTTCCTTACCCTACATTGGATTTCACTGAAGGTGAAAAAAATTATTAGGTCAACTGACAAAATTGGAATAAAAGTAGTAGATTAAAGTTGCGTATCAATGTAATAGATTAAAGTAGTGTATCAATGTTAAAAGTATTGAAATTGAAAAACCACACTGTAATTATGTATAAGAATACCTCAAAGGAAATAAACATTGAAGAATAGGGATAGAAAATGACAGTGCTTAGAACTTACCCTCAAATGGTTTAGAAAAAAAAGTTCAAACACATACAACACAAGGTGGAGAAGGATAAGAATAATATAGCAAAAGGAGTTAAATGATGATTATGGGTCACTCTGGGTAAAGGTTATGTGGATATTCTTTTTAAAATATTTTAATGTTTGCCTTTTTTCTTTAGGTTTGAATTCATACAACAAATATATTTTTAAAATGGAAAGCAAGGGGGGGAAGGGCAAGAAGAAGCAGAGTAAGGAGCTCTAAGTGTCAGCTAGTCCTACAGGGCAGTTAGTAGTCACCCAGAGCTATCTAAAGCACCTGTTTGGGAAACCCAGGAGACCAGAAGAGCATCTTGCAACATCCTTAAAAGAATGGAAGGAGGAGACTGCTATCTGCAGTGAAGATTCATGAGTAGAGAGCACTCCACACAAAAGGCCGGTGCCCATCCTTCACTGGCAGAGCAAGAAGGCCTTAGGTGCATTTCCATGGCTGGAGTTGGAAGCTCCATTTCCCAAAAACAGAGGAGGACAAGATGGCCAGACACCGACTTCAGCTACTCATTTAGTTAATTTGGCTGGCTAAAGTATAATCCTAAGAACAGCTAAAGTTTGAGCCTGTCCATGTCATAAAGAGGCCTATAGCTACAATTTTAATTCTGCCCCTGGCATGGTAGAAGCAGGGCTGATTGAAAGTCACAGTGAATGTAAGGACCAACTTCTTTTCACCCAGATCAGATTGCAGCCCTAGCCTAGGTCCAGCCCCACCTCTAGCAGGATGGAAGCTGGGGGGACCTGCACCAGCCTCTCCCGGCAACTGCAGATTTTGGTTAGCACAGACTGACTAGTCGAACACGTAGGGCTCCATTCCTGCCCCCCAATAGGATAAGAGGGGAGCTATGTTTCCTTGGCCTCTTGGTCAACTGCAGGTGCTTTCAGCCTGCACAAAATAGATACACAGACAACTATAGCTCCATCCCCACCCCACTCATAGGATAGGAGGAGGCTAGTGTTTCTTCAGCTTCTCTGAGCAACTGTGGGTGTTTTCAGCCCACACAAACTGGGTAGTCAGAGACCTGTAGCTCCATCCTGACCTCCAAAAAGCATAGGAGGGGAAATTATACAAGGCACGTTCTCTGATCATAATGGAATAGAGTTGGAAATGAAAAACAGGTAGAAAAAGGTAAAATTCACAAATATATGGAAATTAAACAACACATTCTTAAATAATCAGTGGGTCGAAGAAGAAATTGTGAGAGAAATAAATAAATATCTCGACATGAATGAAAATGAGAACACAAAATACCAGAACCTATGGGATGCAGTAAAGATAGTGCTGAGAGGGAAATTTATAGCCCTCAAAGCTTACATTAAAAAAGAAGAAAGAGTTAAAATCAATGATCTAACTACACAATTGGAGGAACTAGCAAAAGAACAGCAAACTATTCCCAAAGCAAGCAGCAGGAGTGAAATAACAAAGATTAGAGCAGAAATAAATGAAATTGAGAACAAAAGAACAATAGTGAGAATTAACAAAACTAAAAGTTGGTTCTTTGAGAAAATTAACAAAATAGAGACAAGGCTTTAGCTAAACTGACAAAGAAAAAAAGAGAGAAGATGTAAATAAATAAAATAAAAACTAAAAATGGGGACAATTTTACTGGCCCCACAGAAATAAAAGAGATCATAAAAGGATACTATGAACAACTGTATGCCAACAATTAAATGGAAAAACTTCCAGGAATGTACGAACAACCTACACTGACTCTAGAAGAAATAGACCTCAACAAATCAATCGTACGTAAAGAGATTGGAACAGTCATCAAACAACTCCCCAAAATGAAAATTCCAGATGGTTTCACAGGTGAGTTCTACCAAACATTCAAAGAAGATTTAATACCAATCTTACTCAAATGCTTCCAAAAAATTTGAACAAAAAGCAAAACTATAAAACTCATTTTATGAACCCAATATCACTCAATATTATCAAGAAAGCCTGATAATATTATGAAAAAAGAAAATTACAGACCCATTTCCTTAATGAATGTGGATGCAAAAATTCTCAACAAAATACTTGCTAATCAAATCCAACAACATATTAAACAAATTATTCATCATGATCAAGTCGGTTTTATGCCAGGCATGCAAAAATCGTTAACACACACAAAAAAATCAGTGTAATACACCACATTAATAAATCGAAGAAGAAAAATCATATGATCTTATCAATTGACACAGGAAAGGCATTTGACAAATTACGTATCCTTTCTTCATTAAAAAAAACTACAAAAGATAAGAATTGAAGGAAACTTTCTCAACATAATAAAAGCCATATGTGAAAAACCCACAGCTAACACTGTATTCAATGGTGAAAGACTGAACGCTTTCCCACTGAGATCAAGAACAAGACAAAGTTGCCCACTGTCACCACTGTTGTTCAATATAATTGTAGATGTTCTAGCTAGAGTAATCAGACAAGAAAAAGAAATAAAAGGCATCCAAAGCAGAATGTAAGAAGTAAATTTTTGCTATTCACAGATGATATGACCCTGTACTTATAAAGTCTGCAAAAATCTACAATAAGGTTGCCAGAGCTAATAAATGATTCCAGCAGAGTGGCAGGATACAAGATTAATATGCAAAAGTCAGTAGCATTTCTATACCATAGTAATGTGCAATCTAAGGAGAAATTCAGGAAAAAAATTCCATTTACAACAGTGACTAAAAGAATCAAATATTTAGGAATAAACTTAACCAATGCACTTGTATTCAGAAAACTACAATGCATTGTTAAAAGAAATTTGAAAAGACTTAAATTAATGAAAGAACTTTCCATGCTCATGAATTGGAAGACTAAATATTGTTAATATATCAACTGTACCCAAATTGATATACAGATTCAATGCAACCCTGATAAAAATTCCCATCAGCAGTGGTATTTTTTTTGGTTTGTTTTTTGTTTTTTTATTGCGGGTAAAAATAAAAATTTTCACAATACATACCAACATTTGCAAAATGATATATAAATATATATGCATATATGTGCATTTGCTTACAAAAATGTTATTTATATATATATATTTTAAGAGGTGCTTAGATTAACCAAAATATTACACAGAACCCACTGGGATTCCCATGTTGCCTACCTCCCACACCTTCCACCACATCCCACACAAACATCTCCCACAAGTGTGGCCCACCACCCTCAATGGACTTACACATCCTGGGGCCTTACCACCAATCATAGACCACAGTTCACATTGTAGACCACACTCTCTCCCACACAGTACTGAGTGGTGTGTGCTGATTTAAAATGGCCTACATCCGTTGCCACAACGGTACTCAGGACAACCTCCAAATCCCAAAGAATTCCCTGTATTTCAACTGCTCATCCCCTCCCTGCCCCAAAAGTGTCAAGTGGCCACTGGCTCCACCTCATTGTTATAATTTCTTCCATTGCTAGAATCACCATATGTGAACAACAGAATACCATCAAGTCCACTCTAGTCCATAGTTCTTCCCCTAATCCTGAGGGGACTGGGATGGTGATGTCCACTCAGTTTTTAAAGAAAGGGAAAACACAATTATCAAATTTATTTGGAAGGGTAAGGGGTCCCAAATAAAAACATCTTAAAAAGGAAAAATGAAATTGGAGGACTCTCACTTCCAGACTTTAAATCACTTTAAATCATAAAAACAGCAGGGTATTCACATAAAGATAGACACATGGACCAATGGAACCAAATTGATGGCTCAGAAACAGACCCTCATAGTGATTTTTTACAAAGCTGTCAAACCCACCCAGCTGGGGCAGAACAGACTATTCAACAAATGGTGCTGGGAGAACTGGATATTCATATCCAAAAGAAACAAAGACCTCTATCTCAAATGAAAAAAGCTAAAACCATAAAGCTCCTAGAAGAAAATGTAATGAAACATCTTCAAGACCTGGTGATAGTTGGTAGATTCTTAAACTTTACACCAAAATCACGAGCAACAAAAGAAAAAATGGACAAATGGGACCTTCTCAGACTTAAACACTTTTGTGATTCCAAGGACTTTGTCAAGAAGGAGGAAAGGCAGCCCACTCAATAGGAGAAAGTATGTGGAAATCACCTGACTGATAAGAGTTTGATTTTCATTCTATATAAAGAGATCATACAACTCAACAATAACAGAGCAAGCAATCCAATTAAAATATGAGCAAAAGATTTAAATATTCATTTCTCTAAAGAGGAAATACAAATGGCCAAAAAGCACATGAAAAAATGTTCAATATGACTAAGCTATTAGGGAAAAGCAAATCAAAACAATAATGAGATATTATCTCACACCCCACAGTATGGCCATTATAAAAAATCAGAAATGAATAACTGCTGAAGAGTATGTGGAGAAATAGGAACACCACTTCATTGTTGGTGGGAATGTAAAATGGTGCTGCCTCTGTGGAAGACATTTTGGTGGTTCATCTGGAAGCTAAATATAGAACTGCTATATGATCCAGCAATTCTTCTACTAGGAATATATCCAGAAGAACTGAAAACTGTAACACAAACAGACATTTGCACACTGATGTTAATAGCAACATTGTTCACAATTGCCAAAATATATAAGCAACACAAGTGTCCATCAACTGATGAATGGATAAACAAAATGTGGTATGTAGATATGATGGAATACTATGCTGCCATAAGAAGAAATGAAATAAGGGCACATATGATAACATAGATGAACCTTGAAGATATGCTAAGTGAAATAAGCTAGACACAAAAAGACTAATATTGCATGGTCTCACTAATATGAACTAAATATGAAGAATAAATGCATGGAGTTAAAACCTAGAGTATAGGTTATGGGAGATAAGAGGAGGGCTGAGGAGTACTGATGCTTAATGTATGTAGAAGTTTTAATTAACTTGACTGTAAAACTGTGGAAATGGATAGAGTTGATGGTAACACATAGTGAGTAGAACTAATGCAGCTTGTTTATAAATGGGATTGAGGCTAAAAAGTGTAGTCTAGCGATGTAAATGTCAATTGAAAGAAAGCTAGAGAATAACCTAGGGACTGAATAACAGTGAACCCAGAGGTGGATGAGAATTGTGGTTAATAGTACAAATACAAGAATGTACTTCTATGAACTAGAACAAACGTATATAACTATTGCAAGGTGGTAAGAATGTGGAGAAGCATGGAAAAAATAAAATTAATGTAAACTGGACTATATTTAACAGCAATACTACAATATTCTTGCATCAATGCCAAAGATGTACAGTGTTAATAATAGGGGTTATGGAAAAATATACCAAATATATGCTATAGAACATAGTTAGTGGTAATAGTCTGATGATATAATCTCATAATCTATAACAAATGTTCCACAACAATGTAGTATGTTGGTGTGTGGGGGGGAGGGGTTATATGGGAATTCCTCACATATGCATGATTGTTTTGTAAGTTCACAATTTCTATAATAAAAAAAAATTTTTTTTAATGGAAAACAAGGTAGAGAGACACCAAGTTATTTTGCAACTGACATCTTTTAAATACCTTATCTATTCCCTCCCTCTTCTTACTCTCTTCTACTGCACTGGTCTTCTTCCAAGGATACACCCCAAGCAAATTTATATTTCAAGTCCTTTGCTACTGCAGTTTCCTCAGCTTACAATGCTTGTCCTTCAGATATTTATATATTTTGTTCCCTTATTTCATTTGCCCCCATACACAAATATTGGAAGTCATTTTCTTATTCATCTTTCCAAAAGAACACCTACTTTAATTTTCCTCAAAGCACTTACTACTAAATGATTTTTGTATATTTGTTTACTTGTTTGTAGTTTGTCTCCTCGGTAGAATGTTAGTCAATGAGAGCAGGGACTCTGTTTTGTTCACTTCCATAGCTCCAGTACCCGCAATAATTTCTGGAGCAGCATGGATACTGTATTTTTTTTAAAAGAAGTAGTAAAGAATGAGTGGACATGAGGTTCAAACAAATTAATATGAATTTATTAAATTGGAATGAAGAAGTAGAGTGACATAAGAAGGAAAACTGTCCCTTAAGATTTTAAAACATTTTTTTTTATTTAAAAAGGTTTTGTAAATTAGGTTGACAGAGTTCTTAAAATCTTACATTGTAATGTGTTGTATTGGGCCCTGTACTTTAAAAAAATAAACATATAATTTATCAAAATTATATTTACTATTCAATAAGAACAAGCAAGTTTCCTCCTTCTGTTTGGTTTGGTTTTAAGGCTTTTTACACCAATTCTGCTTGTGGTTTGTTTACTTATTTTGTATGAACTCATTACTGAAACTAGCCATTTTCCCTCTGTTTTCCCTTAACTATCCACTCAGTCATCAACAAAGATCTAGTTAACATTTATATGTCTTTACACCTACAATCAAGGCTTTATATTTCCTGAAAAAAATAAAACATATTTCATAAAAGTGTGAATGGAAGAGTATAATTATTTTTTCTCTTACAAATGTCCACTTATCCATCTCAACATGTGTTACCTATACACATGTATGGCATTGTTCAATTTCATTGGATGGGCATTCTAATTGTTGGATAAACTCCTATAATTATGGTAATTTCCCCTACCTAATACACATGTGAAAGTTAGTCTTGGATCTTCTATGTGCTGATTAACATTTGCTAATAATTGTATATCAAATATTCAAACACTTTTACTTAAAACTTTTTAGGAATAACAAGTGCATTATTTGAAGGCAACTAAAATATCCTATTACTTGTATAGCACACTCTACTAATAATTCAATCAAATCATCTTTATAAAGTGAACTCTTCGACAAGAGAACATTATAATTACTACAAATATATTTTTGTGTTAACCTTCTGTCTCTGCTCACATGCCTAGATAGAGGGAAAGCATTACATGTGGCATGTAGAGCCACTATATTCTGGTTCTGGTATAGATTTGTTCCTTTAAATTCCTAATTCTCCATATTCTTCTTCTTTACTTCTGATAGTCATTTTGATATGAGTAATGAATTGTTTTTTGACATAAGGGTTCATTCACTTATTGTAATGGCAGCTTAGCATCTGTGTGCAATTCCTTATAAATCATCCTCAAAAGTAGTGTTTTTCTAGCACAGTAATTACAAGCTGAATAAATATATTACTGGTTTTGCTCTTTTTATTCTTATTTTGAATCTGAGTTCTATGAAAATGATAAGTACAGGCTACCCAGACCTTAAATACCATGTCCTTCCCCATGACTAGGCTAAACACACATTTATATTAATCCCAAAGATAGTGAGGAAAAGCATTATTGTCTCATTACCTAAAACCCTAGGATTATAAAAATTGGTCATTGAAGCAGCAAAAGGGGATTGGGGAGAACAGATGAGAGACTAGTTCTATGAAGTTCCTGAATGAAAATAGCTAGGAACAATATCCAAGTTGTGCAAGTGTGTGTGTGTTCTCTTGCATGACCGTGAGTGTCTTAAGTATTAGGACATTGTCCTTGCTCCCCTTTCCATTGATCAGATCCCCAATCTCTTCTAAGTGATCATGAGTATTAGTTTGAATATGCTCAGAAGTCCAGGGAGTTTAGTTCTTCTAATATGGCTTATTTCTGATCCACTTGCTAGATTGTAAAGATACTACTAGTTACGTAGACAAATTTTGATAATGGAACTCCGCTACAAATGTTTGATAAAATATCAGTCAAGTAGACATACAATTCAAAAAAGAAAAAGATTGGAAATCCTGAGTTTGAGCTGTATATGGAAGGCTCCAAACAAAGGTTTCTTTATTGTGTTAATGTTGTTATGTTATTACAGTGTTTAATCTTGTCTCTTATTTCTTAGCAATAAATACAATATTATTTTCCACATCAGAATGGAGTATGAACCAAATAAACCCTTACATTAAAAATTATTACACGAACACCAACTGATGGCCCACTCACAATATGAAAATCCACAGGGATTAAAAGTGTCAAAATATGGTTCAAATCATATGCTATATTGATAAAACACCAAGCTGCTGCCATGGTTTGCAGAAAAACATCACAGCTTTGTAGGAATCTTGAGTAACTTAGAATTTTGGTCTATCTTCTAAAAAGGGCCGAGAGAAAAAAGGACTGACATTTCTTATAGTGGATTTTCTCTGAGAACTCAAACTAGTACCTGATGTTTAGTAAATGATCAAGTAGTTGCATTACTTTCATTAGGACAGTGCTAGAAACTAAAATTCAAGCATTAAAATTCAGATGGACTCCCTTCTACCTTCTGGCCTAAAGCTCTAGATGATTCATGTTACCTGTTAAGTGTGCAACTACAATGTTAAGTATTTCTTACATTTTTAAGAGTACTTATCACTGTTAGTGAAACAACCAGCAAAAGTCCCCCACTCTTCAAATGTATGTCAATTGGGAAGAAAATGTAAAAAGGAGACATAGCTTTTTACAAATATTAATGTCAAGAATTAAACTTCTTCCAGATTCCACCTAGAATAAGTGACTTGATGCTTTCTGCTACTTGCATGGGGTTTACTATTAACTATTTCGTGGGATTGTCACAGAACAATCACATATATCGGTTTACCAGGGGTTCTTAATAAGGGGTCCGGGAGCTTGAATTGAAATTCAAAAAGACATTATTCTTGTGGGGACGTGTTGGTGCAGGTGTGATATATTTATTAAATACTAAGTGTGGACTTAGTAGGGGGTCTGTGGTTTTCACCTGACTGGCAAAGTGGTCCGTGGAACAAAAAAGGATAAACTGTAAAATAAATGAATAATAGATTGAAAGAAATTACAAATTTTAAAAGAGAGTGCAAGGCCAGGTTAGATTTATTATAATCAATTATAAGAAATAGTAAAGCAACAAACATTTATAAATGTAAATAATAATTCTAATATAATAGAAATTAATTATAACATAAATCTAATTTTTATATTACAGTTCAACTATTGGACATAATCTCTAAGAATGAAATAAATTATTGGTTTAGTTATTTAATTTCCATTTAGGCCATAATTATTTCTGGATAATCAAATTCCTATTTGGGAATTCTTCACATCTTATTGGAATGAATTACAGCAGATAACAATATGCCAACTCATAATTTTAAGAGGCAGAAAAACTCAAAATCTTTTTCAGCAGTAGTCATGCTAAATCATTATTGATGCAGATGGACTATTTTAATTAACAAGTATGCATAAGAAAGGGTTAAAGAAAAATGAAGTATCCCAAAACATATATCTTCTCCAGTCCTCCTCAATTAAAAGCAAGTGTCTATTTTATATGAAGAAATTTACAGAATACTGATCACAGGAACAATTTGCTAGTTGCACTGAGTAATTATTGTTCATATACTATAATATTATTATTTTACATTTATCTGGTACTCCAGCTCTTTTTTGGTTACTATTTGCATGGAATACCGTTTTCCAACCTTTCGCTTTTAACCTGGTTGTATCCTTACGTCTGAGGTGGGTTGCTTATAAACTACAAATGGCTCATATTTTTTAATCCATTCTATCAGTCTATGTCTTTAGATTGGGAAGTTCAATCCATTAACATTCAAGGTTATTACTATAAATGCATTACTTACTTCATCCATTTCATCCTCCAGTTTTCTGTTGTCATATCATTCTATTGTCTATCTTCTTATCCTTTTGTTTATTCTTTCTAATAATCTTCATTTCTAAACTCTTCTCCAAATCTCTCACCCTTGTTTTTTTCCTTTCAGGCTGCAGCACCCCTTTTAGCATCTCTTATAAATCTCGGCTTTTGGTAAGATATTTTATAAGTGTTTGTTTGTCTGTGAAGATTTTGAACTCTCCCTCATTTGTAGAACCCCTTGTTTGGACTGTTTATGTAGCAGGGCAGCATATCCTCTGCATATTTGATGTGAGTCAGCAGCCTGTATCTCTAGTGGGAGTGGCTGCCATCATGGGGGAAGCAGTCTTACTCCCGTGGGCTCCTGTGCCCAGCCTGGAAGTGATCCGCAGCCTCCTTGCCTCCTCCGTAGCAGGCTCTGGCCATGCTGCTGACTCTGAATTTGAGTATTTTTATCACATTATGTAAATTCTCAACCAGCGTTTCTTGTTTAGACTGTGTATGTCATTATATCTGACACTCTTGTAAAGTACTATGTGATCAGTATGATTCCTATAAGAAATACGCTTTTTAAAAAAGCAAACCAAAAAACAAATACCTTGCTGAGAGGGGTGACTTCTATCCTACATTTGTGGGTTGTGTTTTTTTTATAGGATCTTAAAAACAAGGACATCTTTAATGAACTAAGGTGAATAAAGGCACAACGAAAAACAGGAAAAAGAATATATAGTCTCTGTTTAGATAACTTTATATAAGCATGTATAATTTTCACTGCATATATATTATCTTTGCAATGAAAAATGAAATTCCACAGATGGTGTTTATGAGTCTATCTGAAAAGCAGATGTTTGACCTGGAGTCATTTCTATCACACATATGGCCCATCCGTAGGTTAGTTTCTCTGACCATTGTTAGGTGGTTTGTCCAGCCAGTATTCTAAAATGCCTTAGCTGAAATTAACTCACTCATTACAGGCCTTCAGAAAAAAGAGTTGTTTCCTGACTGTTGCTTATAATTTGAACACTAGATCCTCAAAAGGAAGCAGTGTACTACGAAAAATAAAATAAAACAAAATTAAATTAAATTGCCCATGCTAGAATTCAAAAGTCTCAAATTCTATTCCTGCCTCTGGAACAGGCTTCTGTGATGCTCTGGGGAAAATAATTTACCCCTGTAAAACTGTCCATTCATCTGCAAAATGGGTGTAATAATTATCTTCCATATCCCATAAGGGTTATTGTAAACATCAGAGTAGATACGTTTTGGGTATAACTTGACATTATACCACTGTACTGAATATTAGTCTTATCTTTATGAAATGGTTTCTGCCTAAGTTTATCTAATTTATATATATTTATCAACAAATATTACTATATTTATATATTATCTATAAATATATCTAATTTACACATATTTATCTACAAACATTACTATAATATATGAACTTTACATAAAAGTGAAAGAGTGGAGATTAGATTTTAAAATAGGCAGAGACTTGAGCATGGTCTCGTCTCTGTAAACTCCCTATATTAGTTTTAATTTCTTTTCCCTCACTTTTTTGCAACCACACCTGAAAATAGGAAAAATGTGGGAAAAGGGAGCAAAAGAAAATTAGAAGAGAAAATTCTTGCAGAAATCATTTAGGGAACGTCATGTGGGCTATCCATTCTAGGCCATATGCTTTACCTTGTCAATGGTAAAAAGAAAGTAATGAGAATTTATTAGAATTTAATCTTTTAAATTTAGGTAATCTTTTCATTTACTCTTTGGGGAAAACATGGACCAAACATGTGGATAGTCCCATATTTATAACCACGTGAGTCTTTCTCTAGGCATCCCAAGTTTCTGTTGATTGACACACTGAACTATGCATCATAGTCTCCCAAGGGCAGCTAAAGAGTGCGACAGAATTCAAGGAAACTCTGCTGATTATTTAGTGCTTAATGATGTGCATGTAATATTTGTGAAGAACTCCAGCCAAGCAGAATTACAGAGGGTTAGTGTAATTACTTGATACTTGCTCTAGTGAAGCTGTAAAAATAACTGAAAAAAGATACATAAGGTTCTGAGCAGTTTCTCTCAACTCCATATATTCATGCAAAAGTCAAAGAAGATTTTCCCATCTCTTAAATATCTGAGCACATAATTCAGCAAGGCTAAGGCTCTAACCAATAATTCTGTCTTCCTATGTGGTATTATCTATATTATTAATGGCAAATTTTCTTTTAGTGCTATATGATATATTCTAAATGATGGATAAAGTGCAATAAAAGAGAATCCTAAAATTCTACTGACCTATCAGCAGTATTCTCTCTGTCTCTGTAATGTGTGTGAAGTAATATTTGCCATTATATTTGAAGGATCACAGATATTCAGTAAAGTATAAAACCAGATGCTAGCTATGAATATATTCTCCAGGTGTGCATATTTCAGAGGTTATTTCTAATGGAGATTTTGTTTAAAGATGTGTTTTGTTTAAAGGAAAATGGTTTGCTACATTATTAATGTGAACAGAGATTGTGGCTCTTTCTCATTGGTCTGTGGCTTTGACTTAAAGGAATGTTTGAAATGAATTCCCATCTGTCAGTGAGTAGAGAGTCATTCTTTCTTTTAAGGGTGTCAAATTCCCCCAAAGTTACAATAAAATACAAAAACAACAATAACAAAAAGTTTTCTTACCTATACCTATGGGTATACAGGATTCTGATATCACATACTATTGAAGACTATCTTATAGCATAATTGAAATATCTTTAATGTAACTCTTAACCCAGGAGCAAAGCAAATATTTATATTAACTAGGATTTCTTCCCACAAAACTTAACTATTCCAAAGGAGAGTGAGAAATTAATATAAGGAAACATACCAAGAGATAGTGCTGTTGGGTGAATTATTACAGTGGATAATATTTTAGGATATTAATCTATTTTTTTCCCCAAATTATCCTCTTCATCTTTCTTCCCCTACTCAAGCTGGTAGTTAACTCTAAACTTATCTCCTTAGGGGTCTGTATTGGCTTCAAAGAAAATAAAAATAAAATAGCTTGTGCTTTGCCCTGGTCTTTGTCTCTAAAAGATTGTGTCCTAAAGAATATAAAAAAATTCTTGGCTATAGATAAAATGACATAATTTGGAGGAGGTGAAGGCTATTAGATTGTCTTATATGAAATCACCCACCAGTGTGGACACTTGAAAGAGAAATTTAGTTCAAAATCTAGCACCTTTGTCAGCTGAAATACACACTCACTAGTCTATATTTATTCATTTATTAAGAACCCACTGTATATTAGGCATAGCTCAGGTAAGTGTACATATGGTTTATGAGCATGGCAGACATAACCTGAGCTCATACAGGTTTTAAAATAGTGAATCAAGAAAAAAATATAATCACAGTTTGGCAAAGACACAGAAAATGAATTTAGATGAATAAGTCGGATGTAGATTTCCCTCTCTAAAACCTCTAAGACTTGGTTTATAAACTTTAAGTGTATCAGAGATGCCATTTGCCCACTTGGTAAAACTTTGCCTATGAGTTCTCTCTATTTAAAGATTTCTGCTCCTTCTTGACTCCAAGTCCTGGATACATTACCTGTCCTTGCTACCTGTCTAGTGCCATATGATTTTGACCTGGTCATACCCATTGCTCTTGCAATTTCTTTTTCTTTACCTGTATTCCTGGTCTTTGTCTGTACTCTATACCCTGAGAAGACAGAGATTATGACTCGTGGGTTTACCGCTGGGTCCACCATGCCCAACATACAGCCTTCTGCAGAGAAGAGTATCATGAAGAGATTGCTGAATTGAGTTAATCACCTCCCTGAAATCTTGCCTGTGGGATGCTGAGATTACAGGTTCTGGGTACTTTGGTTTCTGACATTTTAACCTATGTGAAGATAGAAATTAAGGTACTAGCAGAATAGCTAGTGAATACCTCTATTAAACAGTTTATCTCAACTGTCAGGTGTTTTAAAATTGTCTTAAGCAAGGGCTAAATAGACAACAACATCTCTTGACTTTATACTAAGCTTAACATCACCTAACATCTTTGTACCTTAGTTTGATCTCTTGTAAAATAATGGGATTGGTTGAAATGACTTGTAAACCTCCCTTCAGCTGTAGAATTCTTTGATAAATTTTTGCTGCCCAACTTCCTTTAAGTGACTCTGCTATATACAATGCTCAAGACTTTGTACAGCCCCAGAGATCTTTTTACTAAAGCTAAAGGAAGTTGCCATTGGAACCATAGGGATATATGGCCTTATATATTTTGAGTATAAACTCCAAAGGCTCGATGCTAGATCCTCTGAAAAACTCCTAGACATGGGTAATCCAAAGACCACAGAACATTCCCATTTACAGGGTACTTACTACTTTAGTCCACTCAGTTTTTTAAAAGATCAATTTTATTGAAAGGCTTTACAATACACTGAGCTAAATTCTGTTACTCTATTATTAATGTCTTAATATGACCTCCAGTAAGTTAGGATCTAATTCTCTTTAGTCTATTTCTAGTCCCTTTTCCCAAATTGAGTGTTTCCAATGTTTGAAACAGCAATCAGGTTAATGTATTCTCTATAACATCTTCTCTTATCTTTTCCAGGTTAAATTTTCTCAGCTAATTTTCATTTTTTTCCACATGGTCATTATGTACAATAATCCTCATTGCACCCTTTACCTTGAAAATTTCTTCTTTACACTTGTCACCTATATTTTTCACCAATATAAAAATGTCATTAAAGAAAATTAAAACTAGCACACTTAATTGTACCTCCTTAACACTACTTCAATTTTGTATTTATTTTTAATACATGAATGTACACATACTTACATGCAATTGTATTCAGGATTCTTACAATAGTTTTGTATTATTCACAATTAACATTACATCATTAGTTTTGGTCAGTAAGTAAACTTTAAATTACTTAACCATTTTCCTGTTGTTAGATCTTGCTTCTCAATATTATTTTTGTTTTGTTATACAGAGACAGATATTTTTGTTTCAATATATTTTTTAGAATGATGAGTTATGACTTGAGGATATCTGTTACTAGTTGAAAATATTGGATCTTAGACCTAAATACATATACATGTGTGTGTGTGCGCGTTTGTGTGTGTCTGTTTTACTTTCCCAAAATATAATGTCAATTTATAAGATGACAACATAGGCATGGGGTGCATTTTACAATAAATCATAAATGTTCAGCATTTAGGGGTTCACTAATTTTATTGTTGTAAAATGGTACTTCATTTTAGCTTCTATGGAAATATTTTTAAATGAAACTACAGTAAATTTGATCTTGCTGGTTTTATCTCATGCTATAATTTATTGTGACCAATTTTAACTTATACTTATCATCAAATAAATTATCTGTAGAAGATACTCCTTAATTTCATTAGTATTTATTGAGGCCCTAGAGCTATAGTAATATAGGAAACATACAAAAGTACCTGCCTTCATGGAGTTTACATGGAGATAGATAATTAGCTATTTCATTGAGGAAAAAGAGAAGGGGGGAAAGCAGATTGAAAGTAGTTTTCTAAAAAAAACTAAATTCTGACTTTTTTTCAGTGTTTGCAGCTTTTCAGTTTATCTAGACCAGGATTTCCTCAGTTTTAATGTGCATAAAAATTACCTGGGGATCAAATTAAAACACATACTATGATTCAGTAAGGCATGATATTTTTCATTTCAAATAAGTTCACAGGTGATGCTGATGCTGGTTCTATAAAACACATTTTAAATAGCGAAGATCTAGACAAAAGTCATCAAAGTCAATGTGAAATATTCTCCTGCACAACATTGCAGTAATGGATACAGGCCATTGTATATTGTGCAGGACAGAGTGTAAACTACAATGTAACTGTAGTCCATGGTTAGTAGCAATGCTTCAATATGAGTTCATCAACTGTAACAAATGTACCACATTAATGAAGGATGTTGTTAATGTGGGAAAGCGTGGGAGGGGGAGGGAGTGGGGCATATGGGAATCCCTTATAATTTTAATGCAACATTTATGTAATCTAAAGCTTCTTTAAAAATAAAAAAAAAAATAATTTAAAAAAAGTGAATGAGAAAGCTCGTATTTTACACCTTTCATGAATTAAAAAGAAAAAAAAAATCATTATAATTCCATATCAACTTCTGGAGTAGGAGTAATAGCCAGTGTTTTGGAGAACAACTTTTAAGATCATCAAATACTTTGCCTTCATTACAATATTTGATCACCCGTAAGTGCCATTTATTGGCTCATTGGCTATTCCACAAACATTTCTCTTAAAAACTCAACCTAAAATAAAATAAGAAAACAGTCTGTGTGGTTCTACTCTAAGTGTTCTTCCCACAAATGTGTTTTCAACTGTAACAGATTTCATGTTTTATAACATTATTCTTTTATGTAGGTGGACATTTATTTTATATCCTTTTACTCACTTCCCTAGCAATATTGAAAAAGAAGTAAGATTAAAGTTGAATTGGATTTTGTTGGTATAAAAGCTAAGATAAATTTTTTTAAAAAATGGATACTTACAAGTGATTAATTTATCAGTGTATTTCTATGATTTTTGGTGACTAAATTTTCCAATTTTCAAAACAGAAACTAGATGTATTTTAAATCTGTGATGTTATCTTAGTAAATCAGTGATAACGTTTGAAATGATATTCAACTGATGTTATAATATTCAATTGATAACTCATATTTGATTGATCGTTGTTGAGATATCTGGGTCTATGTACCTCTGATTTATTTCTAACAGTATTTTAGTTGAAGCTACTGTGTCATGCAACTCTTAAATTCAATATTAGTTAGCTGTTCACTGTACAGTAAGAAAAGTGGGTCATACATAAGACATGTATTGAAAATAAAAATGTATTCAGTTGTCCAGATAATAAACAATTTTGTACTTATATACAAAGTAGAAGATTAATTATTAATGGGATGGAAATTATAAAGTGAAAGACCTAATATGAATCAAAACATGTATTTAATCCTATGGAAATCAATGACAGATAAGAAAAAGTTGAATGGGTGAAGCAAATGTAAAACAAATATTACAATGATATAATAAGATGGCAGGTAAAAACCTTAATATAGAGGTAAATACTCAATCATGTGCTGTTTTTAAGAAATGCACTTATAATCAAGGATTAAGAAGAGTTGAGAGTAAATTTACGAAAAAATGTACACTATGAAAATATAATAAATAAAATATAAAAGAAATCTAGTGTACATTGAATAAAACCAGCCAATGAACATATTAAGGCAAGAATCATAACTGAAAAAGTTAAGGATAATGTTTATGTAAAGGGGTTCATTCTTCTGGAAGATATAACAATTCACACAATGTATTAACCTTATAATATAAACTCAAATATATGAAGTAAATTGATGGAAATAAGATAAATAGACAAATTCTCAATTATCAACAAAACAAGGATCAAAAACTGTGAAACGTCTCAGATTTTACACTACGTACAAGATAACAACGTAAGCCTGCCACAGTCTCAAGGTTGCTGTCATAAATCACCAGACTCCCATGTGAGAGATGAAGTATATATTACTATCACAGCAATATCAGTAGCCAGAGTATCAGAATTATCCTGTCCCAATTTCCTGAGCCCCACTTCCAAAGGACCATAATGAGGAAGGCCAGTTGACACCTGCACATTCAGTAAGACGCATTATGTTAGAACAAACCTTAGCTTAGGGAACCTGATCTTTTATAATTGGCAGTAAGCATGTCACCCTTTGATCCAGAGGATGACAATTTCTGTCTTTCAAAGCCTTTCACTATACAAACATTTTAAAAGATAAATCAGAATAAAAGCAGTCACTGTTATTGCTCACAAGACATGCAGAAATGTGAGAGTCTCATAGAAAACTGTTTCCCAACATTATATACCCCTCATTTTTGCAACATCTTGGCTTCTGGCATATTTTCTCATGAATTAATAATGTTTGCCAGTCAGGTTAATCTGACCAAGAGGCACTGTTATCAAATCTGTTAAAATTTGCCCCATATAGAATTTAAATAAGGGCACTAACAACGGAATAGTTACCAGAAGGATGAAGCCAACATGTAGTGCTAACTCACCCAGATGAATAAAATTCCATAAATCATCAGTATGTACCTTAAAAAACCAGTGGAATTCTTAAATTTCTACATTTACATTTCCCTTACACCTGAGGCCTTAATATAAGTATAGCAGTCTGTATTAGCAATTGTATAGATTCCACTTTAGCCCACAAGTAGGAAAGGTAGGGAAATTCTATTATCTTTAATAACCCAGGGAGTTGAGGCTGACTTGAATACCTTCCAGGTTTAAGATAATATTTCTTTAAACACTTGAAAGTGTCTTATGACAACCACTAAAATGCAAGTTACCATGTTTTTGGTTGGGATGCAAGATACTGCCTGAATTCCAAACTAGGAGTACAGACCCTGAGGTGCAAATGCAAATGGTGTCCCTGGAAAGAATGTTAGGTATATATTAGGATTTCCAGTCCAGTTTGAACACGTGAATCTTTGGGGCACTGCCTGAGGGTGGCTAGTGTATTCTGTCCAGTTTCCCAATGTCACCAGCTACCCGCAAATATAATATAGTTAAAAATAAGTGAACGGGATAGGGATTCAAAGATATTGTCAGATGTTTCACATAGGAGGTGCTAGAGCCAAGACAATTCCCTTCTGTTTTTGATAGACTTCTCTGTATGATTAAAGGGATTAGTGATAAAAATTATATAGTCAGAGGGCAGGGAATGGTAGATAATACAGTCAGTTAAATTTAAGGTCCTGCTAATGTTTGAGAGACATGCACCTGGGTATTTTCCTTCATGAGGAAAGCTCCAGGGTTCGTTTGGAAATACAAAGATCATTAATGTCCCTCCCCATCTTCCTATACCTGGTGTGGTCTAGGTTGTTCTCTGCCCAGGTAACTGGATTGTTGCTCTCCCTACACCACCACAGAAACATTGTGTCTCATTCTAGAAGCTACAATTTCACCTTTACACCAACCAGTTTCTACACATACATATATCTTTCATCAAAAACAGTTCAGGTACAAGGGCACTGTTATAAAAACTTACAGAGACCATTGGGTCCCGCTGTGACCTGTGTGGGTCATTGCAGGGAGAATTGGAAAGCAGTGAACTCATTTAAGTGGTAACTACTTTCATGATCTAAAATGAAGTCAATCCACAAGAGAATTCAGGTTTCTGACTAGGATATATTCTAATCCCCAAAGACTTCTTTTTTTCTAGGCTGATGCTCAAAGGGTCTAACTTCCAGTCCTCTCAGGAATAATATGGGCAGAATCCCAATTTTTCAAAATAAATCTATAAAATCCACCACCCCTTTTATCCTGATCAATATCCAGGAAGTGGCCAACAGGGGATGATCCGATTGTTGATTGTCTTTTGCTGTAAAAACACCACTGTCTGAATGAAAAATGTTCCTCATAGTCAAGGAAATAATTCAGATTAGCTTAAAAAGCCACACGTTGGGTTGGAATCAGCTTATTGGATTGGAAGAGCGACACTGCAAGCTAAAAAAAAAGTGTCAACAGAGGTGAGAGCCCCACCAATAGTCCTGAAAGGAGGTTGAAGTTCCAGTGTAGTCAATCTGCTAGAAGCAAGTAGTTCCAATGCCTAAAACAGTGTATCCTTACTCATCGTGAAGGAAATAAGCCAAATTTTGGCAAGAGTCACACATCTGGCATGCAGTAAGATCCCGTTTTGGAAACAAAGAGTCATTTACTTTGTACCTAGTATAATGGTGTAATTGTCAACACCTCTAGTATAAAAATGGATCCAGTCAGCAATCTGTGAGGTACATGCTGGGACCACAGATTTGTTCCAGTTGGTCTCTGCATGAATTATCCAGATTGTTTGGTTGGCAGTAAGTATTGTTTCCACAGTTCATGGCTTCCAAGAAGTGGTGCATTTAGTCTGTTAGTCTCTAATTTTCTAAGTGTCAGAGCGAATAGCTTGTCCTTTGGTAACAGAACCAGGGCAAGTAAAAATATATCAGTGTTCATCAAGGGAAGTATGGCTTAGAGTGATGAGAATATACTTGAGTTCTGCCTACTGAGCTGAGAGATCACTTTCATTTTCAGATTTGCATAACTGATGCTGAGGTGAAAAATCTATATCATTCCAGTGGGTACTATTGGGATTTAGATTAGTGGAATCATAAGACTTCTATAGGAACTTTATCAAATTTAAAAAAGCAATTGAACAATTGTCTTTGCTTCAGACAGTGGAGGAACTTTCCCCAAACAGATTCCTACAGCTCTGTCATGTAAAGGTAAAATAGTGCTGAGACTAAGAGAGTATCTTCTTGAATATACCATTTCCTTGTCACAGTATGATTGATGGAGACTTCCCACCTTGTTAGTTTTTCAGTCTGATTTGACCCATGCTGAAATTACTGTACCAGACAGGGAAGTTTCAAGGCCTCAATATATCAAGTCTTCATCTTCAGCAAGAGCCCAATAGCAAATAAATAGATTCTTTGCAAAAGAATTGCAGATAGTAGCCATGTTAGGCAAGTCTTGAGTCCAAAGCTCTAAGGGGTGCCCCAGGATGGATGCTGTTGTCCTTTGACAAAGAATCCAAATTGCAAAATCATCAGTTACATAGATTGTAGCTCCAAAGATTCTCAGGTTTGTAGGGCTCAACAGGTACTATCACTACATACATGTGTTTCTTTCTGATCAAAAAATACCCTCTGGCACTTATGGGATTGGGAAGTATAAGCATATAGCACATTGATTTCTACTATATATTTGGATTTAGAAGCAACAATTATAGTACATTGGATCCATCTGCGGAGTCCACATTACAAAATCAAAATCAGTTTAGCTCCCTTCCCCACTGTGAACCCTGCCAAAATCCCATTAGCTATATCCAGGGTCCCTCTCCCAACAAGTTCTGAGTAGATGGTGACTTGTGTGCCTAAATCCAACAGAACCATAAAAGGATGAATCCCCCATCTTGGTGAAGTTCCCTACCATAGTCAAGAGAACCAAATAATGAAATTTTCTGTTTTTGAATGTAATGTAGGGAAAATATAAAGTTCCCGGGACAGCCTGCAAATTTTTTCTCAAAGTGAGAAAGGGTCTCAGAACAAAGACAAATTCCAGTATACTGTCAAGAAAAAGCATTGTCATGGAAAAGACAACACCATGGGTTTTAAGACCACAGAAATATTTATGAGTGAGCCCTAATATAATTCATATAATTCATAGAAGACCCTCAAAGTTTTTAAGAGAATTGTATGGTGGAAGCATGCCAGCTTGAACTAAAAGAGTCAGAGAAGTTAAAAAATAAAAAGAAGCTTTTAGATCCCCAACCTTTAAGAGACAGGAAGCCACCTAAGAAGAATACTTGGTTTAAAAAAAGCACCAATGAGTGCACACTTTGAATGGATTGCATAAAGCATGGGACTGTATAACACAGGGTATCTAGTAGTGGAAGATGGACTGTGGTTAACAGAACAAATATGAGAACATTCTCTCATGAACTATATAACAAATATATAATACTAATACAAAGTGTTAATAATTGGTAGTTTTGGGGGAAAATATACCAAATACAAGATATTGGCTATAGTTAGTAGTAATATTTTGACAATACTTTTTCATAGTTTGTAACAAATCTGCACAACAATTCAGGGTGTTGGTGGTGGGGTGATGCATGGGAACCTTCTTTGAGTATATGTGTGTTTTGTAAGGTCACAATTTTTACTATATGCTTATTATTTATGTATGTTCATGTATGAATGATATACTTCAATAAAATTTTATTTTATAAAAGGCATACTTTCTTTATAGAGAAAGAACAATGATCCAGGGCAGAACCAAGAGTCCAAATGGTGGAGCAAAGAACAAAGGGAAAAACTTTCAGAGTGTAGGAATGAATCCTAATTAAATAACTGGCAACATATTCATTGCTCAATTTCAGATTGCTATATACTAGTGGTTGCTGTGTGCCCTCTACACATATTAAAAAAACAAAAACAAAACAGGAGTGTCTATTGCTTTATTTGATGCTTATCCTATTATTATATGCTGTTTGTATTAGGGTGGAGGTAAAGAACAAATAATTTATCTCTATAGTACATGTTGCTGAAATCCAGAGGGATAATTGTATTCAGAGCTGTACTTGAATAGCCTCATCCTCATGTGTACCTGATTTAAGTGACAAGATTTTGGACATCATTTCTGAGACAAATAATGCTAGTGACTTTTGTGTGGTCTTAGAGGGGAGTGTGTATATTTTTTCATATCAGAGTAATGTAAATAATTTGTTCAGAAGGTAGATCGAGAAAACTGTTTAAAATTACAAATTCTTTGACACTCCTCTTACTAAGAGATAGAGTCTATGTCCCTACATTTGAAACTGGGCAGGCATGCCACTTGCTTGTGAAAACAGAATGAGGTAAAAGTGTTACTGTATGATTTCTTTTTTGTCATAACTTTCATGATTTAATTCTTTCAGTAATAGTTTGTATAAACAATCTTATTATTAATCATTGGGTGACATCTATTTCACCATCATTTTAGAGACTACACAAACAAATACAAGGCATATATGAAATGGTCGTGTTTCTTTTGACAAAGTATGTTTTTAAAACCCGTCCAAGGACTGTACGATCTTTGAGGCTAGAACAAAAAGAAATGTATCTTCTACTTTGCTGATGGAATACTTGTGATTGGAGCCCTGAGCTCCCATGTAATTAAGTCAATACCATGATACTTCTAGGCTGAGGAGACCATGGGTGGGCACTCTCCCAAATGAGCTCACAGCTGATAGCATCAACTGTCAACCCTGTGAGAGAGATATCTTGAAATACCATCTTAGACAAATATCAGATGATAGTAGGCCCAGCCACCGTTTGACTGCAATTGAATGAGGGATGTCAAATTAGATATGCTCAGCTGACTTTACCCCAATTCTGGACCTAAAAATTCAAAAGCAAAATAAAATGCTTATTAGGATAAATATTATGATAATTTTTTATATAGCAATAATAACTGGAATATGATACAAGGATTTGGAAAGAAGAAATAAAGCACTCATAATTCATAAGAAAATGATGTTGAAAATCCAAAATATCTATAGTCACCCTATTAGAATTAATAAATATATTTTAAAAGATAGCTGTCTACCAAATCAATAAAAAATATTCATTGTATTCTGTAATCCAGTAACATATAATTTAAAATAAAATTTGAAAATAATACAATTTATCTTAGTGTCCAAAATACTCCCTATATATAAGAACAAATACAATAAGGAAGTATAAATCATCTGCCCCCAAAACTATAAAGCATCATTCAAAGAAATTTAAAAAGACGAAACAAATAGAGGGATATACCGCATTCTGGGACTGGGAAACTCAATTGCATAAAAAACTTAACTCTCTCTAAATTGATATACCTATTCAATGAAAGCCCAACCAATATACCACTTGAAAAGTTTTTCTGAGGGGCATAGAGTGTTGACAAACTGTTTCTCAAATGTATAAGGGAATGCAAATAACAAATATAAATGTCCTCTTTTAAAAAATAGGTAAAAGAAGAGGACTGGTGGTGATTGAAGCGACTTGTTGGTTTAATGGTAGGAATTTGGGGGCACCCCCATCTAAAGATATTTTATTGTCTGAGCAGGAGAGGAATTAGAATTGGGTGATACATTTTGATGAATATGGAGACATTTTGAATAGCCACATTATACGCCAAATAGGTATATTGTTAAACCAAATTCCTACATTTAGATGTAAGTACAAAATATAAATTCATGCATTTTTCCATATGTTGAAACATGGAAAGATGATCTAATGAGATATATTATAAATATATAAAGTAAAAATCAAATAAATAGTTTCTTTATTTCTGTATTATACTTCCATGTAAAAATGATATATGTCCCTACAAAGCATAGAGGCTTTATATTAAGACTTCGTTGGAATCTTTGGAGCTAGTTTTGTCTTTTGTCCTTTTACTTTTCTTGTTTGCTCCTAGTTATTTGGTCAATGTCTTCAAGTCTATACTTCTTCATCTGGATATTGTGGATAATAAGACATCATAAAGATTTATTGAGAGGATTCAAATCAGATAACATATATGGTGGAAGCATATCGTCAAGATATTAACCTATGATGTTTTGCTTTTACTCTCTCTGTATTTCCCCTTTATTCTTTCCTTTTTTCAAGTAGTTTCTATTCTCTTTAAAGCCTCTAAGGGAGGTGATGAGAACAGAAGCATAAAATATTCTGGAATGCTAGGGCTTTCCTGATCTCAAAATAGAACAGGGAAAAAAAAAAAAGCAGATCTCCCACAACTATTGGCAAAACTTGTGGAAAACATGAATAGAAGAATTAAATTAAGTTTAAAATTAGGTTTAAATTAAGTGCCCCATCAATGGAAAGGATGGCAGAAAAAAGTTATATTTCTTTCACACCTGAGCTTATAGACTGAGATCCATACCTGATGTACATATAAGGTGCCTAACAGTGGGCCTCAGAAATGTTAAGGGCAAAATAATGATAAGTATGTCTATGTTAGTCTATTTCATCATAATTATCTTTGCAGAAAATGGGTTTATTGAATCTTAAATATTAAGGAAAAACATCAGATTGCACAAAAGATCAGTCGGTTGGATATTATTTGTAAGTGCTATATATGTGGATCCCTAGAGTCCTTTCTTAAAACAGAATGTCTCAAGCACAAAAGAGTAAGTTTTAAAATGGGAGGGAAGAGATATAGTTTTTCAGGAAGGAAAATAGTTAAAAATATCTCTATAAAAGAGGTTGCTCCTAGGTCATTAAGTACTGGAAATTCCAAAGAATGGATGTCACTTCAAAAAGAAAAATAAGCACAGCAGCTATAGCTTAGTGGTTGAGCACCTGCTTTGCATGTAGGAGACTGAGGTTATGGGTTAATTCCCCATTACCTCCTTAAAATAAATAAATAAATAAATAAATAAATAAATAAATAAATAAATAAATAAATAAATAAATAAATAAATAAAAATTTGAGTGGGAGTATTCTATCCTGTCCTCTAAAACACACCACTGACTTTCTCAGAAAAGCATTCACGCTGTCAAGAGAAAAGAGCAGTTTTTGGTTTTATTTTGTTTTGTTTTGTTTTTTGATATGTTCTGATGTGTACTGAATACTAGATGTTGGGAGCAAGATAATTCTTTATGTGAAAAGTAATTAAACATATACCCAATTTTAGGTGTGTAAAATATGCATTTTATTAGAAATATTACCACTGTATTATGAAAAATAGTTTCAACTTTTCCTCAAAGCTGAGTTACTACAATATGAATATTAAAAGAAAATAAAAAATATGGTTTAAAAGTTTTGAACTTTTTAAAAAAGAACACTTGTTTTAAAATTAAATGGTTCGTGTCAATATAACAAAATATCCTCAAATCAAAAGAAAAGGAATGTTTTAGAGTTACCCTTATTCTTTTGGGACATATACTCTTCTACTTTCAACTTGGTGAACAGAACAAAATATTAGTTTATTGTAATTTTTCTTTATATCAGATAGAAATTGAGAGGTTGAATAGCAATTTACTGTTTCAACTTATTGCGATCTAATATCCCAACTCTATACTCTCTGTGACTTGAATGATAACATCCACATACTAACAATAAGTTACTAAAAATACTGTGAGCAGCTGTCAGAATGGTTGGAATACATCAATCTGAAAATCATATTGTACTAACATCATAGTAATGACGAGTGATTAGATCACAATTACACTGTAATCTTTCTCCATCATGTCATTAACAAAACTTCTCAAATGTGAGAACACATTTCTGGGTAAAAGAATGGAGATTGAGATGATTTTTACTTTTTAAGGGAAATTAGTTAATTTTTGGTACTGATTCTTGGTAACAAAGAGGTCCATTTAGTGTGCAACTTTAAAACATGAAATGTGCACATGTGTTTTCTTCTTCATTCTAAGATAAAATTCTACTATGTGTGAGGCATATTTTTCTCAATTAAATCTGAAAGTTCGGAAGGTAATAGATTATATCTAGAATGTAGTGCATGTCTCCAGATTTTCAATAGTATTTACCACAGTATTTATGATTTGAAGGAGAAACAAATGAAAAGTTTTCTATTTTTTAATAAATTTAGAAAGAACAGTCCAGGGACTTTTAAAACCTATTTAAATGTAAGGATATTCAAACATAAATAATTAAAAGTCAAATTGGCTAAAACCTACAATAGTTCTGAATGAATTTCAAAGGTGATTAAAGTGTTTTTTAACTTGTATCTTTTGGTTTTATTTCTTTTTCATTTCATTTTGCATATTTCTTCATATCCATAAACCCCTGAAATTATATATATTAAGCTAGAATTAGGGCTGTAAAAGGAAAAAATGTATTTGCCATAAAATTGTCAATGCATAAACACTTTTCCTATAACATCTTTATTGAGATATAATTCACATAACATAAACTTTACCCTTTTAAATTTTACAATTGGGTGGTTTTAGATATAATAAGGTGTAAAAATCTCATTATTGTCTCATTTTAAAATATTTTCATTGTCCCAAAACAAAACCCCATACTCGTTAGCAGTCACTATTCATTCTTCCTACCCACTCCCATCCCCTACCCCGTTAATCACTTACCTACTTTTCTCTATACATTTGCCTCTTCTGTACATTTTATAAAATAAATCATATGACATGTGGTCTTTTGTGATTGGTTTCTTTAGCTTTGCATAATGTTTTCAAGTTTCATCCTTGGAGTTGTATGTATCAGTACTGCGTTCCCTTTTATTGTCAAATAATATTCCAGATTAAGGATATACCACATTTTGTTTACCCATTCATCAGTTGATGGATATTTAGGTTGTTTCACTCTTTGACTAGTATGAATAATGCTGCTATGAACATTCATGTAAAAGTTTTTGTTTGGACTATATTTTCATTTCTTTTGGGTATTTACCTAAGAGTAGAATTGCTGGGATATATAGTACCTCCATATTAAGCATATTGAGGAATTTTCAACTGTTTTTCAAAGTGGCTCCACAGTTTTACATCCCTACCAGCAATGTATGAGAGTTCTAATTCCTCCACATCCTTGTCAAAATGTATTGTCTGTCTTTTTTATTACGGCCATAATCAGTGATGCAGTACAATTCATTGTGATTTTGATTTTACTAATGATTAATAAATTGAGCATCTTGTTATATGTTTATTGGCCACTTTTATACTTTCTTTGTAGAAATGTCTATTCAAAATATTGTCTACTTTTAAACTGTGTTTCTCTTTTTATTGTTGAGTTGCAAAATATAGAATCTGGATATAAGGTCTTTTATCAGATATATTATTTGCAAATATTTTCTCTCATGCTGTAGTTTGACTTTTCACTTTCTTGATGGTGTTCTTTGAAGTACAAAACTTTTTAATTTTTATGAAGTCCTCAAATCTAAATTTTTTTCCTTCTGCTTTTGCTGTTTTACCTAAGCACCCACTGCCTAACTCAAGGTCAGAATTATTTACACTTGTTTTCCACTAAAACTTTTGTAGTTTAGCTTTTACATTTAGGCTTATGACCCATTTTTTGTAAGTATTTGGATATAGTGTGAGGAAGGGATCAAGCTTCATTCTTTAGCAAATGGATGTCCAGTTGTTCCGGTAACATTTTTGGAAAAACTATTCTTTCTCTATTGAATTATCTTGACATCCTTGTCAAAATATTAATTCACCATAGATAAAAACATTTAATTCTGGGCTTATTTCTTATTTCTCCTCTTGATGAATTGAGTGTTCTAAAAATGTCTAACTATAGTTGAATATATAGTTGAATTATAGTGTTGTTCAATTATTCTATAATCCTATGTCCAAATTATCTGTTTATTCTGGGTGGGATATTGGATACTCTATTATCTTTAATAGCATATTTATCTTTCAATTCAGTTGATTTTTGCTTCATGTATTTTGGGGCTCTGTTTTTATCAGCATATATGTTTATCATTGTTATGACTTTCTGATGGAATGACCCTTTTATCATTATAAAATAGTCTTGTCTTTAGTGACATTTTTTGTCTAAAAGTCTATTTTTGTCTGACATCATTATAGCAACTCCAGTTCTCTTTTTGTTACTGTTTGCATAATATATCTTTTACTGCCCTTTTAGTTTTAACCTGTTTGTGTCATTAAATCTAAATCGTGCCTTTTGTAGGCAATATATAGTTGAATCACTTTATTTAAATTAGTTCTGCCAATCTTTGCCTTTTGATCTGAGTTTTTAATGCATTTATATTTAATGTAAATACTGATAAGATAGGATTTGTCTGCCATTTTGTTTTCTATATCTCAATCTTTTTGTCCCTCTAGTACTCTATTATTGCCTTCTTTTTCAATAAATATATATTTTCTAATGTACCTTTTGAATACTCTTGTTTACTTTGCTGTGTATTTTTGAGTTATTTTCTTAGTGGTTGCCCATGGGATTAAAATAAACATATTAACTTAAAATAATTTAGTTCAAGTTAATATTAACTTAATTTTATACTATACAAAAACTTTCCTTCAATATAGTTCCATTTTCTCCCACCTCCTTTCTGTTATTATTGACATACAAAGTACATATTTACACATAATAAGTCCATCATCACAGTTTCATAATGATTGCTTGTGTAGTTGTCTTTCAAATCATATAAAAGAAGAAAAGAATTACAAATATTTATTCTGTCTTTTGTCTTCTCCTATGTAATTATTTTACTGGTGATTTTTTATTTCCTCATTTGGATTTGTGTTACTGTTTAAGGTCATTTCATTTTATTTTAGTCTAATGGACTCTGTTTAGTTTATTGGTAGGACAGATATAATAGTGACAAATTCTCCCTGTTTTTTTTCTGTGAATATCTCAATTTTCTCTTAATTTTTGAAAGACAGTTTTTCTAGATTTAAAATTCTTGGTTGAAAGTATTTAACTTTCAACATTTTGAATATGTCATCCCACTGCCTTCAGCCTCAATGGTTCCTGATGAAAAGTCAGCTGTTAATTATATTGATGGTGCCATGTGTATAATGAATTGTTCTTTCCTTTTTCCTTTTAGGTTTCTTTGTATTTGTGTTTTGACAATTTGACTATAAGGTGTCTTGGTATGGATCTCTTTGAATTTATCCTGCTTATAGTTTGTTGAATTTCTTGTATGTGTATATGCATACTTTTCCTCACATTTGGGCAGCCTTCAGCCATTATTTATTCAAATATTCTTGCTGTCTCTTTCTCTCTCTTCTCCTCCCAGATACCCATTATTGCATATGTTAGTATACTTGATGGTGTCACACAGGTCTCTAAATGTCTGTTCATTCTTTTCTCTTTCTGTTACCAAGATTGGATAATCACAATTGATGTACCTTCAAGTTCACTAATTCTTTTGCCAACTCAAGTCAGCTGGCAAAAACTTCTAGTGAGTTTTTCATTTCATTTATTGTAATTTCAGTATAGTAAAATGGCTCATTTTTTTGCATTTATATCTCCTTATGGATATTCTCTATTTGATAAAATATTCTATTACCTCCCTTTGATTCCTAAGATGTGGTTTAGTTTAGTTCTTAGAACACTGCTATAACTTTTGTCTTTGTTAAGGAAGTCTAATATGTGGGTTTCCTTAGGCATGGTTTCTATGGACTTGTCTTTTTTATTTCCTGTGTATAAGCCATATTTTCCAATTTCTTTGCATGTCTCATAATTCTTTTTGTTGATAATGGGCATTTTAAATGATAAGATATGTCTGATCTAGATATAAGACTCCCTTTCCATCCAGGGTTTGTTGTAGTTGCTGTTTGTTTTCTCACTTGCTATTTCACTGTATAGCTTAATTCTAAAGGTGTGTCCACTTAAATCTCTGCTTAGTTATCTTAGGGTTCAGCTAATGATTGGACAGGAGTTTCCTATAATGCCTTGAACTGATAAATCTTCAACACTTTGTTGAGAGACTACATTTGTGTGTTGTAGCCACTGTAATGCTCCAGTAATTTGCAGCTCTGCCTTAGCTTTCACTTATATTTGTATAAGGCCACAACTGGTATTTTGTGTCTTTTCTAGGAAGGCACACAGCTCTACATGTGTGTGGTCTTCTGAATCACTAGGCATATTTCAAAGGTTTTCAAAGCCTTATATAGACATCTCATTCCCCAGATATTTCTGATTTGTTTTGTTTTGTTTTTAGGGTAGGCAAGGGAATAAAGAGTTTATTAAGAAACAAGAACACTAGAACTGAGATAAGTAGCTCAAGTGGTTGAGTACCTGGTTCCCATGTACAAAGTCCCAGGTTCAATCTCCAGTACTTCCTAAAAACAAAGTGGGGATGTAGCTCATGGTAGACTATTTGACTGCAGATATTCCTTTTTAATTGTAGGCCAGCCTCTTGTTTTCCCCAACTGGTATTTCATCTTCAGGCAGCTGTTATGTCAAATAAGTAATTGCAACTATTTTAGTCAAATTCCCTGAGGACAGAGCTACTCCCACTGAGCTGCTGCTGCTAATGGCAAGTACAGTAAATGGAGCTTTCACAGAGAGCTTCCAGATAGGTCAAACAGTGACAATTATCTGGGAAAGGGGCTTTTAAATGAGCTCCAAACCTGGTCTGTTCCTTCCAGTATTGGTTAGATTAGAGGTTTTCACAGCTACTGTGGTTATGAAGCTGTTGATTTTCAAGACGGCCAGGGATCTAGGCAGTAGGGGATGGTAATAGGGCAAGTTAATCCATTCCAAAGCTCATTTTAAAGAGATTCAGCAATTTTTCTTGGAGAAACATTCCTTAGATTGCTGTAAGCTTTGGTTAATTTAAAGTTCTGGAAAAAATTACTTTGAAAATGTTTGCCAGAGTTCTTGTTGCTTATATGATGAGCAGATTTTTGAAGGTCTTTACTCCACCATTCTGGATGTCAACTTATTTATAACATCTCAGACTGGATTAAATGGATTTAAAAATTAACACTTCATTACCTCTATGTTTTAGAGATAGGTTCTTAACAAATTTATAACAATAAATATAATTCATATACCATCTATTATTAATATAACTGAATTAACCCAATGTCAGTTACATTGAGAGAGCTGTAATTTAACTTCTTATATTCAAAGCCATTGAGATCATTGAAAATAGCAAAATCTATGATAAAATGCCTACAACTTGCTGTGGACTGGAGTCTTCTAAAGATATACCATTTTATCTTTTGCATGTGTCTGGCAATGTGGGAGTATGAGGCCACATGTAAGAAAGAATTGTACTTCTAAAGAAGTTTAGGAAAATATTTAAAATGGGGTCACATTGAATCTGACTCTTGGAAGAGAATAATGGAAAAAAATATTAAAAAAAAAACTAAATTAACATAGTGGCATCAATTCTATCTGCAAAGTACTGATTTACTAAAGATGCAGGGATTTTATAAATGGTCATAATTTCATGAAATGAGTGGTTGTTCCTCTGAAGTGATGATCTTCAGGAAAAAGTTTTCTACGTTATGCTTAAAAATAGAGACAATGAATAATTTATCTACATGTACCACATAACAAAGATAAGGAAAATCATTTACATTAAATTTAATGCTTATTTGTTTTAAAGTTTATAGCTCAACAAATATTCCTCTACTGTTCCTATATTTACATGTGGAAGAAATGCATTGTTAAGCATAATTATTTTAAATCAGGTATGAGGTTAAAGAAATTTTTGGATTGTCTAAAAAGAGCTTAGCCTTATTTAATTTAAAAAAAGTAATTGGAATTGCTGAAAAATGTCAGCCTAACTGAGAGCATTCTTTAGGAAAAAAAGAACAAGTTATTCATATTATATATTAAGGTATACTCTATGGAAATGGTAAAATCTTAGAGAGTTTAGCTAAAGTGTATTAGGGACTTGGCATACAAATATTTGGAGTGGTAATTTGTCCTAAAAAATGTTCCATGTGTTAGTGCCAGAGAAGTTTCATAAAATAAGTCATTGTTAGCAGCTATCAGCTTCCCTGTGAGCTTTAATTACCTTATGGAACAGGGTTATACAAACTAGAAAGGACCTACTCTTCAATGTGAGTTTTCTTAGATTACAAAAAGATGAAAGATTATATATCTATAAGCAAGTCACCGATGATATACAAGGCTGAAAATCTCATGGTACATATATGGATTTGTTGTACAGATTTTAATTTGACAAAATATAGTTTTAATTGAATCTGTCTTTAATTTATATATGATTTCTCTGATCCCCTGCCCCTTTTACCACTCTACTGTACTATTATTTTCCTGGATTTTAAAGTATTTGATGTGTCCTCTCTTGCCATAACAAAAAGTAATCCCTATGAACCTTGTTCCTGGAATAAGCAGAACTAATCCATGACAATAGTAATTGGAAGAAGAAAGCAGCAATTTAAAGACTATTTTCCAAGGAGGTTAGGTCACTTACCAACTCAGAGACATGGCTAAAATTCTACACATACGTACAGAACCAGATTAAGTGCCAGGACAGGTGCAGATTTAATTTAAAGATATTACAGAAGTTAATTGATAAATCTAAATTCTTTCATTTATTCAACAAATAACTACATACCATGCCATCTTTAGGCCCTTTTCTAGGTGTCAGGGATTCAGAAGATAGCAAAACCGACAAGGAAGATAGTTTCTTAGGTTGGTGAGAGGTGATGTTAGAGAGGAGTAATGATAGCTTAGATATGATTACATCCTTGAGAATTCCTTCCTAATCTTCTGAAAAGCACTTCCCCTCCCTCTTGCAACAGATTGATGCTGGTGAGAGAAGAAAGGCCATTTATTTTTACCTACCAGTGAAATAAATAGCAGGTCCATAATAGAATTTGAATTCACTTGATGAAAAACAGAGTTACATTCTTGCTCACCTGTGTCTGTGGCTATTATAGTGAGGCTAACATGCCCTGAGGAAGAGGGAATGTGGTTCTCTTAAGAGAAATGCAATAAACTCCAGGTTGGCTGTAGTACGAATCGCTGGTAAACAAAGAAAAAAAACCAGCTCAAAATAATTAGCTCTTGTAGGATATTCCAGGCCATGTTAAGCATTTTGGATTTTAATCATTTAAATAATAGTTAAAGATGGTTTTAAGCTTAGAGGTGGCAGGAACAGTTGAATTTTTAAAAGCTCCCACTGGATGCTCAGAGGAATTTGGATTTAAAAATATGATGTGGGTAGGTAGTGTAGGGTGGGAAGCAAATAGATTAGGTGTTTGATGGTGGCAAATATAGAAAAAATGTAGAGAATGCATTCATAAACCCTTTAAGATATGGCTACATATTAGATGTGCCAGACAAAGAGAAAGGAGATGTCAAAAGGAACCTGTCAAATATCACAAAGTTCAACAGTCCTTTTCATTGAGATAAAATCCAATAGAAGAGTAACTTAAAGTATCAGCACAAGAATAAAAATACCAGCTTCAAATCAGTGGGGGAAACAGTCATATAAGGTCAGAACTGGGCTTTGAAAAAACAAAACAAAAATAGAAGTCATAGAATTTTAGGAAGGAGTGAAAATTGTACCCTATGCAGAGGGATTGTCAGGTAGGAATTAAGCTGAACAAGAAAAAAAATCTAGTTAGAAATTAGTGCATGAAAAGTAAATAGATTGTTCTTTCATGCTTCTTTCTTACAAATTATTCATTTATCTACTATGTGAAAAATTTGAATGAGAAATAATAAATTAGGCATATATCTTGCCTTATGGAGCTTGTAGAATTTATAAGGATGAATGAATAGTTCATCATTTTTTTAAATAACCAGAGTTGTTCATTCATCTATTATCAATGCCTCACATATGATAATGGAGAGACAGACAGAAACAGTAAGAAGTACAATGCATTCCATAGGTGGATTTAAACTGAGTTAGTTGAATTGTTCCAAGCCTCTACTCCAGAATGTGACCTAAACCTCATATTGGATGCACAATTATAATTCTTAAGTCAGAAGAAGAATGATATAAGATATATAGCTTTCTCTTAACAGCATTCATTTATTCTTTTCTAAAGGAAGCACAGGAATGAAATAATAAAGTTAATATCACCTTCCTCAATAAGGGAAAACATGGTCTCATTAAATGTAACATCTTAAATTAGAAGAGATTCTCAAGTCTTTAGTAAGTTAACATATCATTTAAATATTAGTTAAATAAGCAACCTAGTATCCAAATACACCTCCCTTATAAAAACCACTGGAATATAGTCAAAGCAATTATCCAGGTAAACAAATATGACATCAATGTTTGACCTCTGTTCTAGAGCCATGCTAGGAAATTAAGAGGTAAAATGAATTACCTCTAGTGACTTCATTTCCCCATGATGTAACTCTTGCCTTGATTCACTTGACAGAGATGTTTATGTCTTTATATAAAGTCAAAAAATAAATTTGATACTTTCTACTCAAAATTCCCATGAATTAAATAAGTATCTCTATAAAATAGTTGAAGTGTAGTTTGCTCAGATATTCCTTCAGAGACATTTGATGTTGAATCAGCACTCATTATGTTATACTCAAATGTTATAGTTATTTATTTATATACCGTAAAGTACAATTCACATTTTTTATGTGTTTCATAGTGCTATTTTACCTGAGACACACAAAAAATTCCTTAAAAATTTGATCAACTTTACAAAGCCTATTCCTGACTTATCAGCAACTGTATTTCTGTCTCATTTCTATCAAACCCTTCTCTATTAGTGAACTGGCCTTCTCTGACTCTATTCTCTTGTCAAAATCAATAATCTCCAACTGAGGGAATCAATAGCCATAACTATAAACCAATGTCTGGAAAAACATTTGATTTTCATAGCAAGTGTCATTCCTAAAGGAACCATTGACAACGCTATCAATTACCAATAACAAAGGATGATTCACCACGCCATAATAATCCTTTCTCTCCATTTTGGTCTCAAGACCACATGAAGCTGTAATTCTATGGAAAACACAGTGAACAAATGTCAACTTAGCCCCATTTAATCTTTTCTAATTTTGCAAAAATATTTATTTTTCACCCTGTTTTCCTACTACTACAATCTTCTAGATTCAGAAAGCTTTCAAATATCTCTATTTCTTACACAGAATAGGGATATTCTACCATTAACTCAAACTCAACAAATAAAAAAAAAAACAATACTTTTATCATCCTTCCAAGTTTTGTCCTTTATGTATAGAAAGTATTTCAGAATCCTTTCAATTTACTCTTTAAGGAAAATGAATAAAGCTAGTACTCAAAAGTTTAAGTAGCATTTACAAAAACTCTAGACAGCATGTATGGAAACTGTTCTCTGAATACACCTAGTCTTAGCACTCCATAATTCACTATAAATTTCATAAAGGTACCATAAATAGAGCTTATAATTTTCAAACACTGCACCTAAATTCAAATCACTTGTGTAGGCCACTACCAGAACTTTCCATTCACAGGTGTCTATGGTTCCATTAGTCTCAATAAAATGCTCCATTAACATAAAAATGAATTTGACCAGGGAAAAGGCTAATAAATTACAAGAAGAGTTTTAAGAGTGTATTTTTTTAAAACAAGAAATGTAGCTCATCATCTGGTCAACAAGGGAGAGACATAATTGATATTTCATATGTCTAAATTGGAAATAATTTCCTCCTTTTTAAAAAATAAAGCATGTGAAAATGAAAATGGAGCAGAAATTCTGAGAATTCTGCTTTTCCTAAATCTGTCACTTTCAGGTGTAGTAATTCAGATCATATTTATTTTCTAGCCAAATGTGGTATTAACGTCATCATAGATCAAACCTGACATTCATGTATTCATTTATTCAAGAACTCATTCAATAAAAATTTATTGAGTGGCAAGTGATTGAGACTATTACACATTTGGTAAACTATGCATAGATCAAGATGGCTGGATTCTAGAATGCAAGTGGAGGAATGGGAAATGAAAAGGAAGAAGTAAACTATGTCATGCCTTCAGTTAGATGTCCCAGGAAGATTTATAAAAATGATATGATTATTTTTCCAGTGCTTCAAATGATGAGGAATGATATCACCTTAGATTATGTAAATGTAAAATGGTGAATATTTAATTATAGGGTACCTAAGTGTTACCTCCTGAGAGCTACCTTGTTGCTCAAATGTGGCCTCTCTCTAAGCCAAAACTAAGCATATGAAGACATTATCTTCCCCCCAGCATGGTACATGACTCCCAGAGATGAGCCTCCCTGGCACCAAGGGATTACTACCAAGCACCAACTAGCAATGCAACTGGAAAAAGACCTTGACCAAAAGGGGGAAACGGTAAAGACAAATGAGTTTACATGGCTAAGAGACTTCAAAGTGAGTAGGGAGGTCATTTCAGAGGTTATGCTTATGCACATCTCAGCAGGAACTCATTGACTGCCAAAGTAAATATTACCTCAAATAGCAAGGCTCCTGAGGGCTCTGGAGACATCCAGACACTATAGACACGACACGGCAGACAGCTCAGGAGTTTGGCACCCTGCCAGTGGGCCCTACTTTGGAATTTACACTCCCCAGTGAGATAGAGTTGGACTCAGTTGTGTTTTCCCTACACATGGCTCACCTGCCCCTCTGTTTGAACCTCTAGTTAGTACTTTAGTTGATAGTTGTATGTCCAAGAGACTTAAATCTTTGGGCTGTCCATTTGCCAGTTGGGCCCTGAATCTCAACAGACTTGCAACACCTACTTTCCAGTTCACTGGACTCACCAAGGACAATTAACAAGGAGATGAAGATTGACAATGACCATCTCAAGGAACAGAGAGAATCTACAACTGTAAGCAAGAAAGTCCCATCCATTTGTCCAATGGGATCTAAGCCCCCTCTCAATTAGAGGTGGAGTGGGCATCACCATCGAAGAATCCTCAGGATCAGGGAACATATGATGGACTGGAGTAGACTTACAATTGTTCTACTGTAGACTTGTTGTGATCCTAGCAATCGAAGAACCTTTATCATAGATGAGGAGGCATCTGGAGGTTCTGAGGGGAGGGAGAGGGAAAAATAGGTGTAATTTGGGGGCATTTTCAGGACTTGGTAATTACCCTGAATGACATTGCAATGACAGATACAGGTCATTGTATATCTAGCAATAACTTCCAAAAATGTACGGGAGAGAATGTAAACTACAATGTAAACTATAATCATTGCTTCATGGCAATGCTCCAAGAAGTGTTCATCAATTGTGGCAAATGTACCACACTAATGAAGGATGTTGTTGATGTGGGAAAATTTTGGAGGGCTAGGGAGTGGGGCATATGGGAATCCCCTATATTTTTTGTGTAACATTTATGTAATCTAAGTTCTTTAAAAAATAAAAAAAATAAAAAATAAAGTATATTTGAAAAAAGCTTCATTCGATACTGGCAGAGAATAAAACTAAAGATTGAAATTAAATTTTGGACACCAGCATTGTAACTTATATCAAATAAAATCTTCCCTTGTTATCTGATCTCTGATTATACAACTGCTGGGGTTTTTGTTGTTGTTTTGTTTTAAATCTAAAAAACAGAAAACCTTTACTCCATTAGAAATTAAGAAGAATATATGAGATGCTATTCCAAATAAAGACACCTTGATAACTGGGAAGAGCTATAAATGTAAATTTTGTAGAAAAACAATGATGAAGCAATACTTTTCTATTTTATATTTGAGTTTTATAGTGATCTGCAAATGTTGCAACTCTAAGACAAGTACTACTTGATCACTAATTAAAACACTTAACCTCCCTGTATATTGGCTTTGGAATCACATTTTTTTTTTGAAGATGAAAACAATACGATTACCGTGATTAGTCTGACTAATGGAGGATGGGGACACCAAAATCAAAACTGGAATCTATTCCAAAACCAAAAAATCCACTGAAACTACTGAAATTTTAAAGCTTATACACAGATATTATAAGTTTTAAAAAGGCTCATGTCTAATATTTGCCTCTCAATGTATTTCCTAAAAATATTTAATGGTGATAATGTATGGCAATTGGCTCATAAATTAATAGTGTTTCACTTCATTTTATATTTTACATCTATTTAATAGTGTGATGATAATAAGTTAACTTGTTTAAAGAAGAAAATAAAGTAATTGATTTCTCCATAGACTGTGCCATTATTTAGACCGCCAATTCTTTGTATAACATGAAAATATTTACCATAGTAAATAAATATGATACAATTATCAAAACAAGGAGAAAAATGTAATGCATGTGTGTCCTATAAACTGTTAATAAATCCAGGGACAAGGAAATGGCAGAAGAGGCAATTACAGGCAGAAACTAGAAAAGATGCACAAAATTGACTTTTGTATATTGAAAGTATCAAACCTGGGTTTGTTGCTAAATATTTTATTTTTCAAATAGGTTCACATCCATATAAAATAAATGGAGAATATAATGCAAATCCAGGTTGTGTGTTATCTTAAGTAAATTAAGACACTTAAAATATATCTTGAAAAATCTTATAATAAGATTTGTACTTGTAATAAAAAATATAAAAAATGCCATGCTCAGAACCAATGTTACTCATTATTTTCACAGATCAGAGCTAATGACAGCTCCTAAGTTAACTAATAGCATCACTCTAATTAAAGCTGGCATAATAGGCTCAGTCATCTTAAAATCCTCTCTCTAAAATTTTTACCACTCAGTGTTTTCAGCAGTCAATAATTGAACATATTGAAGACCTTTATAATCTACAAGAGTAATGTGTGTTGCCATTAGATTAGCCCATTTAGGACATGGCTATTAGATAGAAATGAGGGCGAAAGACCTATGGGCACTCCCAATTTCCAGAAGTAAAAGTAGAAGTACCCACTCAAGAGGTCTAAATAATGAAGGTATATTAGGGGGAAATCATTGGAAACTATGGCATTCTGGAGATAAGTGAAGAAAATGTTATAAGGAGTGATGAGAAATAGGATGTGTTAAATGCTTAAAAGAGGCAGAATAATTTGAGAACTGACCTTTATATTTGACAATGTTCCTATAATTTGTGTCAATAATAGATATAATTGATAGGACATAATTGCGGTGGAGGCAAAGTCCTAATTAAAGTGTATTAAAGGAGGTGATAGTAGAAAGTGAGAAAGTAAACATAGAAAAACTAGAACACTTTGTGAGAATGTTTTAGAAAAGGAGCCCCAGAAAGATGGCAAAAGAGCTGGAAGTAATGCAGGGTCAAAAGGGATTTGAATTTTTGTTTTTAACCCTAAGAGGAAAGCTAAAACCATATGCCTTTATAGAAAATAGTGGGATTCATTTGGAAAAATTTGATGATATATAGACACAGAGGATAATTGCAGAAGCAAAGTCCCTGAGTGGAAATAAAAGAAATAAAGAAAACCCTAGGGTTTAGCACACAAATAGAGAGGTTCTACTGAGGTTCTAATTGCATACTTACATGTAACCATGTACACTAAAGGTAGGAAATCAAAGAGAGAAAACCTTGAATTGAGTCAGAAGCATCATTCTCAATCTTTGAACCCTGACTAACCGCCCTTTGTGTTCCTGCCTAACTCAATGGATTCCCCATTAGCACAGAATTAGCAAACAATGGATTTGGATTATATGTATTATAATTTATTATTTTCTAATTATTCAGTGAATTTATATCATTATATAGTTATCATTGGCACGATTAATAAAGATTTCTATTTGGCAAGATCAATATTACAATAAGCAGTGTTCTACTAATTTCTATGTAGGGATTAATATTGTCACATCATTCTGCTCCAATGCCATTACGCAAACTTCCTTAATAATTTCAGGATTGTTGGTTCATTTCATATTATGATTCCATGAATTTCCCCTGAAATGTTCTTGAATATGTTTTGATGATCCTCACACTCATTCAAGTTTCAAGTAAAAATGTTATATAGAATTATAATGAATTATACTGATTATACTTAACACAATGGCATTACAACAGATTTCAAAGGTAGTAGCTTTTTTTAAAATTCAAGCAGTAGTGAAAAATATAAACAAAGTAATGTAGACTATTAAACGGCTGTGTTAGCATCAGGAAATCAAACAATTTTAAGTATTCAAAAGTCTCTTATGAATATATAGGATTTCTTTAAAACTGTATTATTATCATTGTCTCTCATGTATTTGCATAACCAGAAATATGTGAAGTAACTAGGTTGTACACATGTAATTTTTCAAATACATGATGAATTTTATTTATCAATTTCAGATGGACATTAGATAAATGATAATTTTACGATTGAACAAACAAAAATAATGGAAATTTGGAGTATTCCTCCATGGTGAAGTTTAGTTCATGTGATAAATAAACTTAACTGTATTTGTAAACAACTGCTGGAGAAACAACATACAGGGGATATTGGGAAAATATAAAGTTCAAGTTACTAATAGTGTTAACACATTTTCTATTATAAATACAATTATATCAGCTTGACTTAAGGGAGCAAAATTAAATTATAAGAGGGCATAATTAAAGAAATTTAAGATAATTGAAATGTGATCTAAGTCTTTCAAGCTAATTCCTTAAATTACATTAATAATGTGGACAGTTTGAAACTATATACAGATGGGCCTGCTTAAAAAATATAGAAAAATAAACAAAATTTACAATTTAGTGAAATGGGAATTCTCATTTACATCATAAGAAGTTATGTACTATCTTTTATAAATCAAAATATAGCTTCTGTTGCATTCATATCTCAACTCTTTCTCTAACTCTTCTCATCAGGAGAATTTTGAGCAGATAGATTGATAAATTCCCAGTTTTCCCATTAATCAACTCATGAAAATTTTCATGTGATACACTTCTCTCTGTCATATGAACACATCCTTTGCCATTGCCCTGATCTCATATTCTTCATGACTAGTAAGTTCAAGAAAATATTTGTGTAATTTCCCCCAATCTATGAGTTCAAAATATTTCTAAGCACAAGATTAGTATCAATAAGTCAATAAATAAATGTTAAAAAGGGAATACATTGAGTAAAATTCCATTTAAATAAGAATCAGTTATATAAATTACTAAAACCATTTAAAATAGCCAGAAATTCTCTACGCTACACACAAAGCTTCATCAACCCTCTTCATCCTTCTCTAACTGTTTTATCCTCTGGGGTTATTGTTTAGAGTATCTTAATAGAAAATTGCTTATTCAATTCCAACAATTTAACTTTATCTGTTTAAAAAAATATTAAACCCTTGTATTTTATATATAATTGCAAAGAGATGTCATTTCATTTTTTATAGATTGTATAGGTTTTTTAAAAACTAGTGAGCACTTCATCTGTAGTGACTGCTTATATAGAAAACACAGACATCAAAAACCTTCTGACATTCTTTTTATCATACATTTTCTATGAAGTTATTGATTTGTTTATTATTACTTGTATATAACAGTAAGATACTACTATTCTTATACTTTGTCAAAATTAAATTTCTAGCATGCTTGTAAATAGGGAGCATTTTATATATGTCAATAACATCAATGATACTAACTTCCAAATCTATAAAACTTGTAAAATATTTTTTTCAAATATGTAGCAATCACACAAAGAAGTACCTATTTGAAGTATAATTTTGTAAGGGGAACTGTTAACCTGATATATGTAAATATTTATTGTTTATTACCATTGAAATTATTAATTCATTTTATGGAAATTTACAAAATAAATGCAAAGAAGAAACTAAAAATGACTTCCCATTCCAAAAGCTTTTATCTAACATACACATAAACACACACATTTACATTCATAAAATTGTTTGCCTTGGTAACTTTCTTTCAGTGTTTTCTTTCTTTTTTTTTTTTTTTTCTTTCATGTAGACATATACCCCCCTGCATCCTCTCACAGCTCCTTAGTGGTAAGGCCAGCCTTAAACATTAGGTCTTATGATAACATGTCCAACTTTTTAGACTTTTCCACTACCCAATATTTCTTTTTAAGAAGAAAATCATGTCATAAACTTTGCATTCATATTAATATAATAATCTTGGAAAAGAAGCCACCAGAAAAACAAATACAAATATGTCATTATAATTCAGAGAGATAATATATAAAGATATTCTATTTACTAACCTAAAAGGAATCGACTTACATCAGTCAGCTTAAAAGAAAATGTAAAGAATCTATCAACTATATTCCTTTTTAGGAAATAAAAGCAAGGTCCAGTTATGCTGATTAACTATAAAGTTCCTCATCTACATTTCTGTTTATTTTCTTCTTTTATTTTTTATCCCATTTGAATTTGTACCTAAATGAGCCATTCAGGATGACGTGCTAGTCCAGAATTCTAAAATGACTGCCAAGACTCCTGCCCTCTGGCGTATACACCCTGTATAATCCCCTCCTCTCCTTTCAGTCTTCAGCTGGAAGCATAGTAGAGAAATAACAGTATTGATAAGTGTCTTCAAAGGTCACAAGTAATCAGAGTAATTATTATAAATGGAAATGAATATGGTATAAAACTGTTAAAATGATTATTCAATAGTTTTAATTACTTTTTTGAAAATGCCATCATCAATATAATCTTTAAATGAAAAGAGCACTAACTAATGAATATTTAGTTACCTAGAATAATACCAAAAGTCATAAACAGTGCTTTGATATCAATTCACATTTTCTGACATGAAGATGCATTATGACATTCAAAATATATTATTAGATCATATTTCTTCAAATTTGCTTCTTGAGTTCATTTTGATTTTCTAACATTTTTTTCCTATCTAATTTTGTCTGTTATTGTGACTTCATAAGAACTAAAATCATACTCTCCTACCAATGAACAAATGAAGATTTTTAGGTCTTTCTTTTTCACCATTAGTTTCCATTAATTGGAGCTTGGTTGGCAGTTTCTCACATTTGTTGGTGTCATAAGACCACTTTTTTAAAAATGTGATCAAAAGGGTGTGCAAAAATCTAAGCATAAGATAGCAGATCAAACTACATAAGAAAATATGATTTTAATTAGATAATTGAATGCATTCCATAAATTATATTGTCCTATTTGGTGTTGGGGTAATCACTAAAAATCAATCTTAAAGCTTAGAATTTTGTGTCAATTACTGAAAATGGATTTTTATCACATAACTATTTCTACATGCAGAAATATATTTTTATCTAATACAGTATGGAAATCCATTAAATCAAAATTATTGAAGCTTTTTACTATTACTATTGAAATATTTGATTTGCATACTTTATCTATGGTTATTTGTATGAGAGTGAATGGTGCCTATTAAAGAGAATAATTAATTGTATAAGGAATAGAACATTTCAAGTATGATTTTCAAAGATATGCCACAATATTTAGAATAATAAATTAGATATAAAATTATTTTTTATAATAATATACTATATTTAAAGGAAAATCAATTTACAAATTAATATTTAAAACAATCCCACAGTGTATTTTTCTTTTAAACTACTAGGTGTACAGTATAAGTATAACAATTTATCTCAATAAGATTGAATGTATGTAAATTTAAAAAATCTTTGACATATTAAAATCTTAAATTAATCAGTCTCTATTAAACTTCATTCTAACAGTCATATCAAAATGATTAATTTTAACTGATGACAAATAAGAGACATTTACCAACATATATGAAACAAGGAATTTCAACGTGATATGGAATTAAACACGAAGTTTAATATTTACATTTCTGGAGAATAAAATAAAACCTTTAATGGTACCACAGCTTTTCCATATAAAGTATAAAGATTAGGCAGGTCATTCACTGACTAGTAAGTTTTCATTTTCATCTTGTTTTTCTTTTTATGCCACATGAACAATTGTGTCTTTTTAAAACCTTCAAAAAGAAACTATTTACTCAAACAAAGATTTTTAAGCAAGGAAAACCTTCAGTATAAAAGGAAAACCTGTAGTATAAATAACTGTATGTATCATTTACTCCTTTCTTAAGTAAAATACCCCTCTCCCCCCAACTGCTAAATCTTATTATTTTAAAGTAAATATCTGTGAGTATTATAAGTTCTAAGTGGTTAAACATATCCCCTGTCTACCTTTGAATGCATTCACTGGAGTTTTAATTCTTTGAAACTGGGAGATATATTGATCTTCCCTCATTATTATATTCAACATATCAGTTGAGTTTAACAAGCATTTATTAAGTGCCCGCTATATGCCAGGTGTTCACTGAAAGAGGCAAGGATGTAAAATGAGTGAAAATATTCTCAATCCTCAAGTGTCTCACATTCTAGTATTGAAATAAAAACATGAAATGGTAGAATATAGTATTGTGTCAAAGTATGGACACATCCGAGCACACAGGTAAAGGTCATTGATCAATTAGCTCACCTGAGGATCCATACATGAGTTTCTGGGGGTGACCAAGGCCTCCACAAAGTTAGGAAGAATGAGAATTTAAGCAGGCTAGGCAAAGAAGGTTATAAAAGGTATTTCTGAGCAGAAGAGACAGACTGAGTTAGCACAGAGTCTTTTAAACAGAATAGTGTATCTAGAAATGTTTTATATGGCTTTCATAAATTGAGTCAGTGGCTGGAAAGAAAGCTAGAGAGCTAGGTATTCATAGAGATTGTAAAATGCAGAGGTTGTGAAATATTGCTGAAATGTGGTGAATGTTGAAAATGTTACTGTTTAATATCTTAAAGCATTCATAGTATTGATAATACTGTCAAAGATTTAATGGGAATATACAGTGAAAGCAATTTATATCTTCCTGGGCACTATATGTTATATTACTTGAAAGTTAATAAATTCTTGTGTATCCCCAGCCAAATTCACTTAATCATTATGATACCACATCTTTTAATTCTATTCTGAATACAATATTTAGGATCCTTGCCTTTCTCTGGATTGGAATTTTAAACAGTTCCTAATGTCTAAAGAGAGAGAAGACTCTCATAAATTAGCTAGAGGGTCACCTTAGGTTTGGATGTTTAATTCTGAACTAGAGTGACTCTATAGAACCCTAAAGGCAAAACATTTGAATTTGATCAAAGAGGCAAAATGTATTGGCCTTGAATTTATGATATTTCCTTCTACAGCACCATTGAAATATGGCATTCCTAAATTATTTTAAACGTATTTAAAGATGTTGAGCGTTCTCCCAGCACTAGATATCCATATCCAAAAGAAAGAGGACCACTATCTCACACCTTATACAAAAAATTAACTCAAAATGGATCAAAGACCTAAATATAAAAGCTAAAACCATAAAGCTTCTAGAAGAAAATGTAGGAAAACATCTTCAAGATCTTGTGGTGGGTAATAGTTTCTTAAAACTTATATCCAAAGCATGCGCAACAAAAGAAAAAAATAGATAAATTGGACCTCTTCAATTAAGCACTTTTGCACCTCAGAGGACTTTGCCAAAAGGGTGAAAAGGCAGTGGACTCAATGGGAGAAAATATTTGGCAATGACATATCTGATAAGGGTTTAATATCCATACATATAGAGATCATATAACTCAACAATAGAAAGACAAACTACCCAATTAAAAAATGGGCATAAAGACATTAAAAGACAATTGTTCAAAGAAAAAATACAAATGGCAAAGAAAGACATGAAAAAAAAAGTTCAACATCCCTAATAATTAGGGAAATGCAAATCAAAACTACAATGAAATATCATTTCACACCTATCAGAATGGCCACTATTGAAAGTCAGAAAACTGTAAGTGTTGGAGAGGATGTGGAGAGATAGGAACGCTTATTCACTGTTGGTGGGAAGGTAGAATGGTACAGCCACTGTGGCGGACTGTTCGGCAGTTCCTAAGGAAGTTGAATATAGACTTGGCAGGTGACTCAGCAATATCATTACTAGGTATATACCCAGAAGAACCGAGAGCACTGACACAGACATCTACACACCAATGTTAATGGCAGCATTATTCACAATTGCCAAAAGATGGAAACCCAGGAGTTCATCAATCGATGAATGAATAAACTAATTGTTGTGTATGCACACGATGGAATATTATGAAGTTTAAGGAGAAATGAAGTTGTGAAGCATATGAAAACATGAGTGAACCTGGAGGACCTAATGTTGAGTGAAGCAAGACACAAAAGGACAAATACTGTATGATTGCACTTTTATGAACTAAATATATTGTGTAAACTCATGGAGTTAATAATTAGAATACAGGTCACCAGAAAATAGAAAGAGGGTAGAGTATGGAAAGCTGAGGTTTAACTTGTGCAGAATTGGTAAAAAGGTTGTTTGTAAATCTTTGGAAATAAATAGAAACGGTGAAAGCACATTATAGTGTTTATAAGTAGCAGAGCTTTAATATGGGTATGACAGTGGTTGAAAGGGTAAGTCTGAGGTCATTCATATTACTAGAAGGAAAGCTAAAAAATATGAGACTGTATAACACAGTGAAACCTCAGGTAAAATACGAATATCTGTGATATTGCATATATAAGACTGTTTTTACAAAATTTTAAATACAAATAAACTTAGAGAGACATAAACAGAATAGCAGCTATGTATGGCAGGGGAAGCATAGAGAGATTTAGAGGTGATACCTTTTTTTGTTTGTTTTTTGTTATTATTATTATTGGAATAATGAAAATGCTCTAAAAATGATTGAAGTAATGAAAGCACAGCTATGTGCTTATACTGAATACCACTGATTGTACACTTTGGATGGATGTATGCTTTATTAACATGTATCAATAAAATTGATTAGTTAAAAAAAAGTATTTAAGGATGAAGATCCATTAACTTTTTAAATGAACCTTACTTACCTTTATTGCTAGCAAGCTAATTAAAATATGTAGTTATTGTAACCCAAATTTCCCTTGTTGCAGTTCAATTGTTTGGCCAGAAGCATAATTAATTTGACTCAAAATTGGAAGCTGTGTATTAAATTTCATGGGAGTAAGTTTAAATTTTTAAAGCTTAGGGTTTGAATATAACCACTAAAATTAATAAACACTAAAGTTATTTGATGTTCTCAAGAATAAATTTTTAATACACATGAGTAAGAGGTTCCTAATAGAAAAATAATAAATATAGTTTTAACTTTTAAGAAGGAAAAAGAACATATATCATATATAATATATGCAAACACAAATTTCAGCTTTTATGTTTTTAGTATTGTTTTAATGCCCAGCATTAGCAGGAATTATTTTAGGTGTACACTTTTATACTAATTTTGACTTGGTCTTACTTAAGTATGAATGGGATTATAGTTTATAGTTTAAAATAAAATACGTCTTTAAAATGCATAGCGTTTACATCTGCAGAGCACATAAATACACTTTTACAGCAAGATCAGTGTGTATTTAAATTCCTGCTCATTAAGTTTTTCATATAATTTTCTAGCCTGAGAAAATGCATGTAAAAATTTTGCACTGTGACCAGCACAAATAAACCACCCAATAAACATTACCTGTTTTTGTTATTAGGCAATTTTTATTATTATAGAAATAAAATATGAAAATGATTTATTAAAATCATATTTGCTAAAGTTAAACATTTTATCCATATAATATCCTAATTACTTAGTCATAGACATCAACCATCATTACATAATAGTATCTTCCTTGTGATTAAAGTTCTTTTCAATATTATGTTCTTATTTATTTTCTGCTTGTTTCTGGTAATTGTATTGACTGACATATGCTAAAATTATTCATTGAGCGTCTCCCAGACATTAAGTTAACCATTATACATGTCATATACTAAATGCTTGGATATTATTTTATTTACACAATAAAAAGATTATTTAAATGGTGAGATATTTCATGGTAACCATATATGCTTTCTCTATAAAGAATGACTATACATCTTTGAAAGTAAAATGTAAAAGGATTCCATGTTAGAAAAAGGACTTTTATCAGAAACAAGATAGAATTTCGAATTCAGTTTGGCAGATCTTGGAAGACGTTGCAGCATTTCCCCATAGTGTGTCCATTGAACACAGATCTTGCCAGTTTTATCACGATCACGTTTTGAGAATGGATAGCTATATGGCCACTCAACTCAATATAAATTAATGTTTCCCAAATTTATTGTTTCATAGCATTAATTCATTTGTTTTTATTAACATTAAAAAATATAAAACCGAAGTTCTGTGTAACAAACATGAAGAAATAATAGACGAATAATACGGAAAAGTAAAGATGTATGCAGCTAGATATTAATGGGAAAAACATTCCATAGAAATTAAATAACTGTCTTTTAAAAAATAAAGATTTTGGGTCTGTTTCAAAAATTTAACACCAAGTGATTAGTAAATTGTTCCTTTGGAAAAGTTGTATGTGTTCTGAAGGCTAATACTGATGAGCCCATAATTAACTCCATAATATTCAGTTTTAAAATTGTATTTCCTAATACCCACCTAAACAAGTCCAATCCTTCTCATGCCTTTAAAATACAGAACTTTGGACAAGAAATCATGTCCTATCTCAATATAAGTTTTGTCTTCTGTTCAAAATGTTACCAATATTTTTTACCAACGGATTTCTGTGATTCTCCCTTTACAAATTTTTAGTTGTACAACTAATTTCTCTATTAGCTAAATTGGAATCATTTTCACAGCAAGAAGTTTCATAGAAAAATGTTTCCAATAAAAACTCTTAATGAACCCTTTAACTCAACCAAAATTTAGGAAACAGAGAAATTACCCTCAACCTTTTAAAGTAAAGGAGATTAAGGTGGTTAATGGAAGTTTGTAGCAGCAGAGAATTTCTTTTTGAATACCACAGAAAAGCTTGCATTTATCAATTATTTACTCTACACTAGAGAAACTAGTATAGTTCCATGATAATTCAGAGCAAGGGAACGGGAAAAATATGTGGGTTTTTGATAGAAATTTCATGGTCAAGTGTTCATCCAATACTTTGTATATGATTTAATCCAAATACAAATAAAGGTATATGTTTTATAGTGGTGTTTTGTCCAGGGAATTGTTAGGATATGAATGAAACATACAGGAATGAATAATTATTTTTTGAAGAGAAGTTAGCACAATACCTATTTCATGAAATTTAGTCCTTTGAATTAATTCCATAATCCTTTTAGTTAATTCTGCATAATTAATTCTGTAATCCAAGATTATTGGAAATGTAAACAAGTCAAAATGGTTTACAAAATAATTGTGCTTAATAAAATATTTGGATAATATGGATTTTCTTTCATTATTTTAAATACCTTTAAAAAAGTAACAGTCAATATATTTTTTCAGGATCTATGCAATTAAAATCTAAACTATTTAGAGGATATCGTTCAGTCAGCAAACTTGCCTAGATTATCATAAAACTAGAATTGTTCTAATTCTTATAAATTTTACAACATTTTCTTAATTATTTGGTTCCACATTTTAAGTTAGTTTTCTTTGCCTAATTCCAGACATTTTGAATATATTATTCTTTTGGTTTTAAAAGTGAGTCTAATTTCAGAAGTAGAATAATTTAATATGGTCACCTCGTATTAAAAAATAGCCTACCCAGACTGAATGGGGTCATATTTGTTAAGTTTTCTGGTTTCTGAAAGAATTTTACTGGAATATTATATTGTATGTTTATGTTGATTAGTATTTCCTGTTTGGGGGTTGAAATGTCATGTATACGTAATGGACAGAAGTGTTTTTGCTTATAAACATTCATAAATATATTTTGTCTGAATTCAGGCATTTTTCTGATTTTTTAAAATGATGGCAAATACTAAGATAAATAAATAATATAAAGGATTATTAAAGGTCATAGGGTTTGTGAAAATTATGATATTTAGAAAACATAAAGAATATGATAATATATTACAATTAAGGAGCATGTTTGTGATTAGATTAAGCAAAGTAAAAAGTAAAAGTGTCTCCTACATTTAGAAATGGACCACAAAAATTCTAGATTTTTTAAAATTACAGATGATTTTCATACAGAATATTTCAAATATTTAAAATGAATATAAACATTGAAATGCTAAGTGATTAACATTTTGAAAATATTTTTGCTATTATAGAAAGTTAAATGTGACTTTATATGAAATACTTGTCTGAAAAAATGTTTTTATAGTATCCTGGGGGAGACAGAAAAGTTATAAAAACTGCTCATTATAATTTTCTATGATGAGAAAATCTATGAAAAATGTTAATGCTATGACCAGCAAAAAAGAACTCACTCAATAAATATATATTGCCTTGAAAAAGAAGACACCATAGTAATCATAGCATACTACCATAACTGTGACGGACTAATGTAATATATCTGTTAGCGCATAACAATTTCTAAAGATATGTAGTTGGAACTTTATTTTTAGTCATTAATCATATACAGATATATACAATTTATTTTCAATCATTAATCATATGCAGATATATGTATATATATAATTTTGAGTCATACAAGCAAACCAGACAGTTTTATCTTTTGGGGCTATTACTACAATGACTCTACTCAAAAGAAAACAAAAACAACACAAAAAACTGACCATCAAAGTTAGTACATCTTAATGATATATTTATTGGTAAAATGTAATCTTTTTGGGGAAAGTATATTTACTCTACTATAAAAGTTAACTATGTGTATATATATACACACACACACAATCTTCTACACAGAATCTACATGATCATGTTTAAGGCAGATGACCTTTTAATCACCATCATGATTCTAGTTATGATCATTATAACTAAAATTTAGTGAATGTTTACTATGTACCAGATCTTATTGTAGACATTCCATTTTAATCTCATTTATCCCTAACACCACTATGAAGTAGGGAGAGGTAACCTCAATTTTATACATGAGGAAAATAAGGTTTAGATGCATTCAGTTACTTGCCCAAGGAAATATATCTAGTACGTTTTAGAACAAAGAATAAACTGCTCAGTAGCACATCGGTACCTGTACTTTTAGTTACTTATACCATACTGTTTTATTTTGCCAAAGGGCTGCTGATGCAAAGTACTAAAAACTTGTTGGTTTTTATAAGGGGGTTTATTTGGGGTGAAAGCTTACAGTTCCAAGGCTGCAAAATATCCAAATTGAGGCAACATCAGAGGTAGTTTTTCACCAAAGTCAGCTGCCACATGGTGAAGATGGCCGCCAATCTCTGTTGAGATTTGAGCTCAGCTGAGGGCAACCAGAGATAGGACTTATCTCTTTCCAGGCCTCCTCTATTAGTCTCTGCTGCTCCACATTCTTCCTGAGTTCAGCTGCAAACTATCGGGGATATAGCTCTTTTCTCCCTGGGCCTCAGCTATTTGAGCCTTCCAGGTGCGTCTCTCCTTGGAACTCAATTGTGGGCAAAACTGTTGTTTTTCCTCTCACTTGGCAAGATCAAATATGGTGGCTTCCTTTATCTGTGTCTGTCTGTGTCTCTGTCTGTGTCTCCACTTCTATCAGACCCAGCAAAATGGTGGACACTAAACAGGAGTCACGCCTCACTGATGTAGTACAAATGAAAGGATCTCACATTCCCAGGAATGGATTAGTTCATAACCATAATCTTTCTCTTTTTTGGGATTCACCAAATTCAAACTGCCACACATACTCCTTACCAAAGTGATACAAACTTATCTTCATTATAATTAAAAAGATTAAGAGTGAAACTTTTCTAACTAGGATAAATATCTTTATAGTGAAACCAATTCAACAAATATTCTTCTCATTTTCCATATATGACAGTTTGATTTATTCTCTGCCATGGAGAAAGATAGATAGCTCTTACAGTCTTAGTAGGTATAAGACTCACTGGGTCTCTTATTGCAATGCATATTCCAGGGCTCCATCTCAGAGTCTGATTCAAGACATGTAAGTGGACCAAAATTCTATGTTTTACCATATTCTCCAGATGAGTCTGATGCATTTGGTTCAGTGATAGCAATTTGAGAAACACAGATAAATGCATAAAAATTACAAATAAATAGAGACTTTGTAAATTCTAGTGCACAAAGACAAAGTCTTAGGAAAATTTAAAGGATGTAGAAAATTATTAGTAAATGATTATGGACAGGGAGATGAAATGGGTTTCAGACAGTAAGAAAGACTTGGGGAAAAACGGGCAGCAGGCAGGGAGATGCTCTTTTTAGTAGATCAATTTTATTGTAGTATGGAGAGGGCCCAGAGCTGTAGTTAGAGGTTAACTATGAAAAGATAACCTGGATCCAAAATGCAGGGGGCTTTGAAATTCCAAGCTAAATTTTCTGGAGTTTGTGATATACCAGTTGACCATAGGAGAACAGTTGTTCAATAAATAAGTACTTGTAGCTACGTCCTTTGAAGCACATTATATACAGTTATATATTGTATGGTAGGCCAGATAACCCCCGCTACCATATATCTCTGAACTTGTCACTATATCATCACATTATGTGGCATAAAGGACTTGCAGATGTAATTAAGGTTAAGAACATTAGTATAGGGCAGTCTGGATTATACAGAAGGGCCCAATCTAATTACATGAGCCCTTAAAAGCAGAGAAATTTCTACAACTGTAGTCAAAGAGATGCAGCAGAAGGGGAAGTCAGATATATTTCAGGTATTAGGAGGATTCAATGTACAGTTGCTGGCTTTGAGATATATGGCCCACAATCAAAGACCAGAGAGAAACCTCAGGGAGCTAAGCGCAGTCCCCAGCTGGCAGAAAGGAAACAGAGAGTTCAGTCCTACAGCGAAAATGAACTGGATTCTGCCAACAACAAAAATAAGCTGGGCAGTAGGCTCTTCCCAAAACTACCTAATAAGAGCCCACATGACCAAAAGCCTTGTGAGAGCCGAGCAGAAAGACCAGCAGAGCTCACCTGACTTTCAACTACAGAACTGCAAAATCATATATTTTTGTTGGATCAAGCTATGAAATTTGTGTTCATTTGTTTTGGCAGCTGTAGAAAACTAACATACATGGTAAAAGACACAAATCACAAATCAATACCTGAATATATTCTGCAGCATAATGGCCATTCACTTAATACTGCCTTGGATGCCTACTACCCTATAAGTTAAGTCAAGACATCCCAAACATGCATTTAAAATATTATGAAAATATGTGCATCCATTTTCCCTGAAAAATCATGAAATCCTACAGCCAAACTAGAAAACATGCCCTAATCAAAATTCATCTTCTAAGTTACTACATTTTTAGTATACTTAGTACTTAAAGAATAAACTGACCTAGAAATACCTTTATACTTTGATGAACAGAATACAGGTTATCTATTAAAGAACCTGTAATAGAAAATTAAGGTATTTTTAACTCCTCCTTCGATATTGCCAACTTTGCACTTTAAACCTTTATGTTTATAGTTTTTTAAGATTATGAGTTAAGTTACCAAGATAAAAATATTCAACTATTGTGAAAGCATCTTAGAAAAATATTCATTGTTACTATCACAATGGAAGAAAATAAATTGTGGGATTCATTCTCCCCTACTAAACAAAAGACCATTCAGAAATCTATTAAGTAGAAAATTGTGTTCAAAACAGCTTCAATATGGCATCATTTAGGATATAAAACTATGAAAATATTTTTGCTCTGTGGTTTCCTAGAGGACATTTTTTTTCTAGTAAGAACAGGACTAAATGAAATAATGGCTATCACAAAAATTTTCCCAAATGCAAAATGTGAACTTTTCTACTGTAACAATTCTATTTATATATGATTGCTTTCTAGTATGCTCTTTAAACATATTTTAAATTATTATGTGCTTTAGAAATTAATCACCCCTCTACCGTGTTTGTGTATCTCTTATCATACCATTAGACCTGGTATGATATGTGCTGGAGTTATAGTCCTGTGGAGAGGAGCTGAAATCTAATATGATATCCCTATGGGTGAGGGAGAGGCTATTCTGTAAACTGGGTGGAAATTTTATTGTCAAATCACATAAATAAGAAAAGACAAGTCCATGATCTCTATCTGAAATCCTCAGGGATATATAGCATTTTTTCAATGAGTATTTTTCACCTTTTATATAAGTAAAAATGCAAATCTGTACTTTTAAAATTCCCCCAGCATAGCCTGGGGCACCACTCCTCTGAGGATCCACATTTGAGGATAAACACAGATTTTAAATGTTCTCCCATTTAAATGAGTTTGCCTAATGAGTTTGTACCCAACTTCCAGAAAAAAGCCTTCAGTTTGAAGAGCTTTTTAGTTTTCTACTTTAAGGTAAAGGGTTTATAGATCTGTGGTACTAAAAAGGCTAGTTTTAAGAACTGAAGGGATCAACGCATTTCTTTCTGTACTTTTCTCTTGCCTCTAAGTTTCAGAGAAGATAGAGGCAAAGCGGGGAGAAGAAAGTGGAATCTATGATGTCTGGATCACAGATCAGATCTAGCTTTGTCATTCTCACACTTAATCCCTTTTGTAATCCTTAACAGTATAGTAATTTCATGGTCTCATCTCTTAAGAGAATTTAAGGTAAAGATTTTCCTGATGGAGACACACTGAGATGAAAAATATAAAGCTTACTGAGTACAGCATTTTTATTATGTATTAAAGATCAGTGAGTACGTGAATTTCTGGGGACAAATTTGAGATGACATGACTAGCTTTATCTCCCTTTGTAGTGGTTCTTCTCCATTGCCGCACTTGGAGAATTTTGACTGAACTTCATTAAACTGGACAATGGTTCCTTTCATATTACTGTCACTTACCTTCATAATAAACTTTAAACCCATGAGCACTAACTGCAAAGTCACTGGTCAAACGTAGTGAGAACACAGATTTGGTGCTTGTCACTGGCGGCGGCAGATGGAATCCTGTTAACCTAAAATCATAAATAGAATTAATTGTTAGAGTCATAGACATTTTATCCAACAGAGTTGAAATGGAATTAAAAGGTACTTTATCAAATCCCCAAGCTTTGTGTATCTATCTATCTATCTATCTATCTATCTATCTATCTATCTATCCATCCATCTTTTACGCCATAAGGATTAGAGGTCACTTATCAAAAACAATTACTCTTAAATATAGATATATATAACTATAGTTATGTACATATATATGTGTATGTGTATCACTATATAAATATCTACCACATATATCATCTATCTGAAAATATTGATTAATTCAAACTTTGAGAAATAATTCAAAATTTGGGAAGAGTTGTGAGAGTATATTTGATGTCATGGATTTCAATAGCTGAATATTTGGATGGCATTTTAATAAAACAAATTGCTCTTAATTATTTACATAAATTGTTTCCCTGATTGTTTAGAATGTATATATATATTGAGAGGAGAAAGAGAGAGAGAGAGAGAGAGAGAGAGAGAAAGGGGAATATGTGGTAAAATTTAATATTGAAGGAAGAGATTTGTTCTATATATGAAATCTTGAAACTGAGATGTTTATACATGAGAGTGATTTTGTTTTATTAGATTCCAAAGTTGCAGTAAGCTATATTAAAATAAATAGTTGAAATTTTTTCTCATAACTATTTCACATATTATATGACAAAGTTGCCTTATTTTTTGCTTATAATTTGTTACTTGTTTTTCCAATGATTTATTTTGAATTATATAAAAGGTGATTTACAATTGACACATTTTCTAAATCTGAAAAGATAAATTGAAAACTAAAAACCATATTTATGGCATGTAATTTTCTAAAGCTAATGAAGATAAATAATTTAAAATTTTTATGTAAATTTCCTTTTTTATTCTTCTCCCATATTTTGTTATATTACCTTTATTAATATGTAAGCAATAAACATATACAATGGAATTATACTATTTTTCTTCGAACCTTGCTAAGTTTTGCCCAACATTATGAGGGAAAAATTCATCCATACTAAAATAACCATATATTTTACATTTCTGTGTAGCAGAAGTTCTCAAGTATTCTTTTTAACCTCATGTCCCTGAGATTTGTAGTCATATTTGTAGTCAACATTTACCCTATTCGAAATTAAATCTGGGGGAATTCATTACTTAATTTAACAGTAACCAGATTAATCTCACTTTGTGTTTACAAAAATTACCTTTTTAATGAAAAAAAAAACACAATATTTCCCAAACAAAACAAATGTGAAAAGATTGCATTGTATTGTGTTTTGCAAATCCCTTCAATGTCTGGATTAGTAGAAAACAGCTGGATTCTCATGCATGCTTCTACATGCATATTTTAAAATATGTTGTTTTGTTTGATGTATGTACAAAAATCTTGGCTTCACTTCAATATGTAGGTTTAAAGACAATAAGTGTTCTAATAGATTTTGCAGATAAAAGTGGTTAATCTTTTTTCAAACTACAGAAAAATTTGACAAGTTGCAAATGTGGAATTAAAAAACATATAATTGAATTTTTTGTACTCTATAACATTAAAATCCATTGGTCCATATTGCCTTGTTAGGATATTTTATATCTATTCAGGTTTTTTAGCATCATGCATTGGTCATTTGAAAAATACTGGTCCACTGAGTTATAGGGATCTTGCAAATATTGACATATTTAATTACATTATATTGAAAAATCACACTTATCTGTATTGCCATCGATATAATCAGAAAAGTTTTTAACTTTGGGGAGGCATTCAAGCTTACAATAGCATATTCAAGTTTTCCAAAATTCTAACTTTTGTTGGAAAGCTCAGATTTTAACATTGACAACAGATCTAGTCAGTCAATTGTTTTCCTTGAAGTGACAGGCTCATTTTTTTATTTTTAGAAAATATCTGCTAAACACCCAAGAGTGAAAAACCATAGTTCATTCTTTTGAGTAAAATACCTTTTTGTTCTTTTCCTTCTTTATAAAACTTATTAAAAAGCATATAGTACACCTGACAACTTAAACAATCACACAATTGTTTCTTTTCCAAGCAGCCATCATAGTAGTAATAATTATAGTACTAAAAATAATAAGTAGTCAACAAATTATTTTTTGCATATTTCCCATTTTGTCACACAGATTATTAAAATAATGGAAGCAGAGATTTAATAAAATAATAATTATTTATAGTTTGATGAAAGGACATTCTTAAGTGCAACTGACATTATTTTTTATTTTCATTTTTATTTTTTGCACAGCAAGTATGTGGTAGTGCTAATGCACCAGGAGTTTTATCCACCATAACTTTTGTACCATGAAGGCAGTAATGAAATCACATTAAACTTATTCTTTTCTATTAGCAATATGCCTACAAATTTCATGTATTAGAATTGAGTTGGCACTTGTTTTTGCTTTCAACCTTCTGGTATCTTTATATTTTTAGATGTTTACCTAAAACTAGAATATATTTGGGTTTTGTACATTTAGAATCTAATCTTATAATCTTTTTGTTTATAAATATGTTCGATGAACTATAACATCTTTATGGAAAACTTTATAAATCAAAAGTACACAGACCTCTGAATTATCATAGATTGAATATGTTTTAGACCAAGAAATAGAACATTGTCAGCAATACAGAAGTCTTGATTATGAACCCTCTCATTCATCACTGTCCCTCTCCTCTTCAGAGATAATCACAATACTGACTTCTAAAAACATGAATTAGTTTTGCATATTTAAAAATTTGTGTACATTGAATCATACAGTAAAACAATTTTGCCTCTGGTTTCTTTGATTCAATATTATGTTTGTAGAATTATAGCAGTAATAAGGTACTTAATTTTCATTTGTGTAGGATCCATTGTATGAATATACCTCACCTTGTCCTTTCTACTATCAATGAGCATTTATTTTATTTTGTATTGTTTATCAATTGGGGCTATTATAAATAATGCTGCCATGAATATTTGTTACATGTTTTGTGGTGTGTGAATATATGTACATATATCTATTGGGAATAAACCTATAAGTGTAATTGCTGGGTCATGTGATAACATTTATTTACAGTAAATAACATTTATTAACAGTAATTTATTTAGTAAATTACTAAATGAATAGTTTTCTAGATATTTCTCAACTTCAATCTTGATTTAAAGGTATAAAAAATGTTCAAATGATTAGAATATTTTTACATGTTCAGAATACTTTAAATGTCCAGAATATTTTGCAAAATCAATAGGAAATATTGCCAAAAGAAAAACAGGGTAAATAGTTTTGCAACACACACACACAAATTGAAAATCTAGTTACCTCACAACCAAGCTGTGGTAGGTAAAATAATGGCCCCAAAGATAGCCATGTCCTAATCCCTGGAACTTTTGAATGTCTTACATGGCAAAAAGAAACCTTGCAGATGTAATCACATCTTGAGGATCTTGAGGATGGGAGATTCTTGTGGGTCTAAACCCACTGTAAATAGGACTTTCTGAAGATCTTATTTTTAGTTAAGGTTTGGCCAAATGAACCTGGATGGTCTAAATCTTATTACTGAAGGCCTTATGAGAGAGAAAGCCAGAGGAAGGAGCTGGAAGCCAGAAGTCAGTGGGAATCCCAAAGAGAAAGGAGAGGACATAGCCATGTGATGGGAAAGATAAGGAACTCCAAGGATTTCCAGGTGCCAGAATGCTACCAACCCTCCAAGGAAACAGGCTTTCCAGCCTCTGAAACACTAAACCAATAAATTCCCATTGCTTAAGTCAACCCATTGTGCAGTATTTGTTATAGCAGTAGGAGTAACTAAGACATTCTGGATAATCTGGGTAGGCTCAAATTAATCACAATGGTCTTTATAATAGAGAGGCAGAAGTGTCAGAGGGTAAGAGAGAGTGAGAGATGTGACTATGCAAAGAAGGGTTGGATTGATACAATTGCTTCCTTTAAAGATAGAAAAGGACCACAAGCCATGGAATGCAGGCAGCTTTTAAAAAATGGAGATGGCAAAGAATGGATTATTTCCTAGAGCTTCCAGAAGGAATACAGTCCTGCTAACACTTTGCTTTTAGTCCAGTGACTTCTCGAACTGTAATATGATCAATTTGCGTCCTTTGAGCCACTAAGTTGGTGGTAATTTATTACAGCAGCAATAAGAAACTAATATACAGATCTTTTGGTTTTAAAATAGAAATTTCAAACAAAGTATCCAAATAAATATTATTTTTCTCTATAATTGAAAACTCAATTATGAGAATTTGAAGTCACTTGTCTTACTCCCTCCCCAAAAAAACACTACTTTATTGTTTTGAAAATAATTTCTTTCCATTATGAATCCGATTAGTTTCTACTCTTCATAAGACTTCAGGTTTGTAATTTGATATTTATGTGTGTGATTATTTATTGAAAATATCTCTCCATTGAACACTAAGATTCACAAAGTCAGGGTCTTCTCTGTTTTTGCTTACTACTCTGTGCCCATTGTTTTGCATGATGCATTCCATACTATGTTAGAGGCCCTCAGTAGATACCTGCTAAACTGATAAATTAGGGGAGGAGGTGTTGAAGAATGTGAATGCCAAACACATTTTTCCCAACCAAGAATTGTTTTCTGGAAACAATGTTCCCCAGAATCACAAGGATGTAAAGGAATTCCTATTGTAAAGTGAATTCAGATAGTCTATATAGAGACTTGCACAGAAAAAGTTACTGTTCTTCATGATATTAGCTTCAAAAATTAAAGGGAAATCTTACATTTCACGAACATCTATTTGAAATACCTATATACAAATACATAGTTTTAAAACTCATTTTTCAGATAAGATTAATATATTTATCTTTAAAATATGAGTTATAAATGTGTGGTTGTTAGATCTATGTATATTTCACTGAAGCATTTTTTTTTTTCTAGATAATGTAAAATCTTTCTTAGGTAGATGGATAAGCATATTTTTCCATGGAATCATTTCTACTGATTCAGAAATTTGTTAAACTTAGTATTTTTCCATATATTTTTAAATAATTATTTTATTTCCTTCGTGTTGATGTATGATGAAATTGCAGTGAATGGCACTCATTGTTCCTTTGAAAAGAATACCAGAGTGTCACTGTATATTTCCTGCATTATAGCTAAAATTAGAGCTCAAAAGTGAGCATCAAATTATTTAAATTCATACAGCTGGTAGGCAGTGGAAAACAGATACATCTGGCATCAATGAATTATTTTTCCCACTATGACTTTCCCCTCTCCATAAGGGCAGGAAGCTCATTTGATCCATCTTTGTTTGCCCACATTGCCTATACAATGTTCTTAATAAATATTTAGAATAGATAACAACATTGTTTTACCAAAATTATTACTTCAAGTAGTGGAGGCTGATAAGAACTGTATTAAGACTATAAGGACCTAGAATGAAGCCCAGAAAAGCAGTGGAAAGCCACTTTTTGTTTGATCTTGTTGACATATTTATGGCAAAGATGACCAGTGATTAGCAAAGGCATTTCACTAAGGTTAGCAAAAATGCGTATCGGTAAAAAAAAAAAAAAAAAAAATCCTAGAATCATGCAGTGGAAGTGCCCTTCAGATGTTATTTTTAAAGAAAAGTTAAAAATGAAGAGGAAGGCTTGTAAAGTTTTGAGATATGTTAATTTTGCCAAGTAGTGACCCTATTTTATGCCATTGCAACATTAATAACTATTTTCTATCAGTATAAATATTTTTAAATTCAGTTAAGCTCTGAATAAAGAACAGTCATATCCTTTTTTTTTTTTTTTTTTTTTGAGGTACCGGGGCTGGGGATTAAACCCAGGACCTCATATATGGGAAGCCAGCACTCAACCACTGAGTCACAGTGGCTCCCTGAGTTGGTTTCTCCTTTGTTTGTGGTTTGTTTATTTGTTTTTAGGAGGCACCAGGGACCAGACCTGGGACCTCCTATGTGGGAAGCAGGTGCACAAATGCTTGAGCCACATACACTCCCTATATCCTTTTAATACATTTAACTTCATGAAAAATTCACTGCATTGTGTTTTTATTTAACATATCATTGTTATCAGGTGAATATTTTGTCAGGTACCAGGACTAGCTTATCTGACAGGATGGTACAAAGAGTTGGAAGGCTGTTTTTTTTTTTTTTTTTTTTAAAGATTTTATTTATTTATTCATTTATCCACCCCCCCCTTGCTGCCTGTGCTCGCCGGGTCAGCTAACCACGCCGTGTGGGCGGGCTTGCCTTCACCAGGAGGCCCCGGGAACCGAACCCTGGGCCTCCCATATGGTAAACAGGAGCCCTACTGATTGAGCCACAGCCGCTTCCCAGGAAGGCTGTTTTTTTATCTTACATTTGGTAGTTTTTAATTTATAACATCAAATCCCCTTCCCCCAATCCTACTTACACGTCTCTCAGTTTATCAGGGCTGCTGTAACAAAGTACCACAAACTGGGTGGCACAAAACAACAAATTTTATTGTCTTACAGTTCTGCAGCCTAGAACAAAATCTCCCTGTGCTTAGAGCCATGCTTCCCTTGAAGCCCCTAGGGAAGAATCTGTCCTCTCCTCTTCTAGCTATTGAAGGTAGCTTGCCACCAATCCATGGTGCCCTCTGCTTTGGTCACCACAAGCCATTCTCCCTTTTGCTTCTCTGTGTCTAAATTTCCTCTACACATAACCAAGCAGTATACTGGATTACTTTAGCACCACCTCATTTTAACTTTCCTAATTGCATCTGAAACAACACTATTTTCAAGTAAGACCACAGTCTAAGGTATTGAATAATAGGGTTTCAAGATACCTTTTTTGGGGCAAAATTCAATCTCTAACAACCACCATAAAATCCTAACATTTTATTTAGTAGACAAGATACTATCATAGACTATTTTTTTATATGCTTTAAAAATCAGTCACTTAAAGCATGCAATCCTGTTACTTCTCCTCTCTTCTTTTAGATGAAATTACTCTTTCAATATTTCCTATTCAAATAATAAGAAAAATTGATGGCATTTCATACTGTAATAGTAACTAGTTTAGTTACAGGGAGAATTAAAGAATTAGCTCATAACTTTAAATTTACATATATGGAAAGGAATATAATAATTTTATACTGGATGCAAAATTGATATTAATTTATATAGTAATAGAGCCATTTAAAATGCCACTGTGTATGCTATTTAAATAATAGGTTGTTTAAGGACTTTTTGTTAATCATGGAAATTAGTGTACTATTTTAGTTTCCATGCAGTGCAAACCCTTTAAAGATCAGGGTTGATGGTTAGAAATGATACTTATGTTGTTATTTAACCATATTTATCAACTTTTAACTATAATATATTATTTATTTTTATCTCTTTTATTTTATTTTTAAAGAAGCTTTAGATTACATAAATGTTACATCAAAAATATAAGGGATGCCCCTAAATCCCACACCCTCTCCCTCCCACACTTTCTCCCATTAACAACATCTTTCATTAGTGCAGTACATTTGTTACAATTGATTAACACATATATAAGCATTGCTACTAAGTATGGTCTATAGTTTACATTATGGTGTACATTTTGCACTACACTATTTTATAGGTTTTGACAAAATATATAATGGCCCGTATCCATCACTGTAATGTCATGCAGAACAATTCCAATGTCCCCAATATGCCCCATGTTACACCTGTTCTTCCTTCTCCCTACCCTCAGAAATCTCTGGTTACCACTGTCTTTATATCAATGTTACAAGTTCTTCCTTTCAGATATAATTATTTGATCTATATTATCTCTAACAAGGTAATCAAAGGCAACTTTCTACTTATTCTTATTTTTATTTAATAGTCATCTATCTGCTGATTTTAATATTTTAAACTTTCTATAAAGAGTATAGAAGTCATTGTTTTAAAAGACTATTACATATTACTGCTTATAAAGAAATAATGGAAAAGTGGCCATGGAGAGAGAAAGACCCTTGTTATTATTATTTTTTAATGTGGTAATACTACCCAATTCTAAGGATTTGGTGAATTTTAAATAAGAGAATCCATGTGGCATGGTCTAGTATATTTTCTGGAACCTAATACCCAGTAAATGTTAGTTTCATTAGTGCTTTGACTCAAAATCCATTGCCCTTTGTCTGTACTCTGTGCATGCAACCGTTAAGATAAATTATATTATCTCACAGTAATTCCTTATTACTGGCAGTAAGATTTGTGGATATGAATTATTCTACAATTTTGATTTGGTTAGAGAGTTCTTAAAAATGATCCAATTGATATACATGAAATTCTCTGCTAATACAAACTATTAACCTATTTAATTTCAAAGTGAATAGGAAAGCCACAGTAACAAGTTGATATTTAAAGTAATGACTGTTCTGTGAGAATAAATCATGCATACCCTATTGATATTAGGGTACATGAAGCACAGCACAATAATTCATGGTTATGTCAAGATTGACAGTTATTGTAATATTAAAGGAAAATAGGGCTGTGGCAATGTTTGAATAATTATATCATTTGTTGAGAGTAAATGAGCTGAAGCTTCTGTTAAATATAAAATTCAGAAAAAAGCTTCTATGAGAAAGATAAATTCACAATATTAGGAACATTGCTAGATATAGACCCATGGAAATGCATATATAAATATATGTATATACAGATGCAGATATGGAATGGGATAGATATAGGTATGACTATTAATATAATAGAGATATAGATAGAAGTGTAGGCAACAAGCATTTATTCCTGCTTTTTCTGTTCTCCATTGTATTCAAGAGCCTGTAAATCTTGGAACTACACTTGCCCGAACACCTCACTTTGTCAGCATGTTACCTAAGAGGTTTTGCCAATGAACACACTCCCACAAGGTTTGGAAAGTGGAATCAAAGTGTAAGCCATTCTATGTCTTAGGTCCTGGCAGGTAGGTGCATAATCTTCAGCAGGTGTTAGAGGTGAGGTTAGTTTATCAGCTTCCCAGAATTATTTTTCAAAACACCCATCTTGGCATTGCAGGCACTGTGCTCATCCTACATGTCCTGCAAATTCCTGATTTCCTGAAAGCTACTGAAGTCTCTTCTTTCATACCCTAGCTTTAAACTGCGAATTCCTGTTGTAAAATGTCTTCCTGCTTGAAGTAACTTCAGTTTTCTATTGTCGACTGAACACTGAAAAATACAGAAAGTCTACAAAATCACTATCCAATGGAGGAAATTTGTATTTCCCTAAAAAAATACCACTAGAGGATATTCTAAATCCACTATATCTAAAGTTACCCTATTTCCATACAATTCATTCCTTTCAGTGATTTTGGAATCTGGTCCCCAGGATCAACATCTTTATCCAGGTACCAGGCAATACTTGATTATAATTTTACTTCACCACTGAATAGCTTCAATTTGTTCTATTTCTGCTGCAAGAACCGCAATACATCTATAACGCTCCATACCCTCCCTCCCACCTTGTTTTTTTCATAGGATCATTGAGCTTATGGCTATTAAGTGACCATAACTCCAAAGGCAGTCTAGTTGGATCCCTTAATTTGGCATTGAGAAAACTTGAAGATCTGGGTGATTTTTTTTGGGTAATGAATCAGTGTCAAACAGTATCAGACATTTAAATCTATTTTACAATATTCTCAATATGCATAAGTACCTGCAAACACAGGAAAAAATAACATTATTCCTAAGGTTTTGAAGTTAAGAAGTGGTCAAGGCTAACAATTATGAGCCTGGGTTCTGGAACACGACAATTGGCAAGCATGTATTCTGCTGTTTATCAGCAATTTGATATTGTGCAAGTTACTTTATTCCAGTAAATTAAGGATGAGATGAGGCTAATACTAGGAATATCCTATTGTTATGTTGTAAGGACTAAGGGGGGTAATGTTTGTAAAATTTAGCTCAGTGCCTGGCACATACTGGATATCATTTTCACTACTATTATTTTGATGATGATTCCATCAGAGATTCATCTAATTATTATAAATATATCTGACAACCTGATATAAATTACAGCACTGCCATTTAATATTGTGTGACATTGGACAGCTCCCTCTCTTTCTGCTCGCTCACTGACAAAATGTAGATGAAAATGATACCTACACCTTGAGTCCTTGTGAAGTTTAAGCAAGTTAAAAAAAGTGCATCACTTGAAATGACAGCTAACATTAAGCAAGCACTGCAGAAGTGCCTGCTATTATAATGATACATTCCTGAGAAAGATTATGACAGATATGAGAATTAGAAAGTTCTTTCACATACCAACCAGAATTTTGGTCCTGAAGCACCCTAATATTGATACTTATACCAAACGAAATATTTTGACCAGGTCTAATCCTTCTTAAAATATATTTTTATGGGGGTGGTGGTGGATGTGGCTCATATGGTTGGGCGACCATCTCCCATATTTAAGGACCTGGGTTAGATCCCTGGGTCCTCCCGGTGGAATAAAAGGAAACAGAACAGCACGCAGGCCAGGCCCCACTGAGCCATGCAGCAAGATGATGATGTAACACAAGGGATAGCCAAGACGAGACGTGCCAAAAAAACAGGAACTGAGGTGGCTTAGTGGCAGAACGCCTCTCTCCCACATTGGAGGTCTCCAGGATCAAATTCCAGTGACCAGCAAATGAACACAAAACAGCAAACCGGGGGGGGGGGGATAAAATGGATAGAGTAAATAAATAAATATATCTTTTATATATATAATTATAGAGATATAATTATGCTCTCTTGAGACTATTTTTTTTTCTTCCAAGTTAAGCATTCCTTGGATCTTCAAACATTTTGGATATAAAATTAGTAAAGATTCTTCATGCACTATTTGTTTAAAGTAAACTTAAGGCAAAACTGACTAACAAAGAGAAGAGAACTTCAATACATACTCAATCTTTGATAAAGTTTTTTATTTAAAAGGAAGAAAGGAAAGCAGGGAGAGAGGAAGGGAGGAACCTATGTCTTTAGGAACTTATAATTCTTAAAGTTGATTCAATTGGTTGTCCCCTATGAACCCCATTATCTCTTTTGTTTTCAGCATTTTGACTGGTACAAAATTTTTGTGCATTTCAAAGACAGCTAAAGGACAGGATTATACATATCTTATTATATGAATTTTACTATATATTTTAATGGATCCTCTACATTCAGTCAGAAAAAAAAAGCAAACATGATTTCACAAATGTATAGTTTGCATTCCTTCATAATGGCAATTGTTTGTTTGGTCCACTTATTAAACCATATCAATAAGAATTTAACTCAAAACTTATGGCTCATTCTATTTCTTAGAATGATGTTATTAAGTAACACTGAATTTCTCAAATTTAGCAAAACTTGAAACTTATGAAGCTTGCATAATTTACCTATGCATTTAAAATATGTGACTATTAGTAGTATAGTATTTGTTTGTTTATTTTCTCCAGACATTAAAGAGTTTGCTCTTAATTAGATAAATGACTGCAAATAATTCTAAATCACTATATTACCAAATTAGTAATTGTTTTATGGTGCATTTCAATGATGAAAACAATTATAATTGTATCAATCTAAAGAGATTAAGAAAAACTTGTTGAGATGCTGTACCACTCTCTAGTTGTATGGAATTACCTATGCAAAATGAGTGTTAAGAAGAGATATATGTCTCATAAAATTAATAGTGCATTGCAACTGGACAGTGGTAAATACATCATTATGATTACAATGATTAAGGATGTTCTGATAAAGATATTATATAGTTTAACCTAGCTTTTCTAAAATTAAGGACTACAAAGCAGAAAGAGAGACCTCTATATTTGAGAATAGCTTTGGCTCTGTTTTAAAGACTTAATATCAGTTATCTTAATATTCATTGGGACAGAAGTGATTCAGAAAATAAAAATCACTTTTAAAAATGTATATAGCCATTAACTATCTCCCATGTGTCCATCATCACTTCCTTGTAAAATTTCCACAAGTGCCATTTGATGTTATTATCTCTTTTCATTTATTGAAGTCTATAACTGGTGAGTGGCATAACTTCTTGAACACTTTTTCTCTAATCATTTTAGGTTAAGGAAAATTATAATTTGTCTTCATCATTTGAATACGTCATCAAGAAAATATTAATATGAAAATGTAGTGACATAGAACATATGAGCAATCATTTCTCTACGTAATTAATTAGTGAATTTGAACATGATTTATGAACTAGTTTAGATTTGTCAAATGATTTTTTTTCTGAAAAATATAAAATCATTCATTCAATTAACATATTATTTTATAATAGCAATCATAGTTCAGAGCCAAGCTTTTAAATTGAACAACTCTTTCAAATTAATAATAAAATACTTATTCTGTTATGAACTACTTTACACTTTATGAAGTATTTTTAATTGCCTTTTTACCAAAATAAAATATTTTATCAAAATAAAATAATTGCAAACTTTTTCACTTAGCAATGACATTAAATTCAAGAAATATTAGCAAACATAATTACATAGTGGCTTAAGTGTTATTTTTATTTGAGAAATAATGTTTCATCCTTTTAGTTTTGCATTTTCAATATCTTAGGGATATTGTATGATATTTACTAACCTGGGAATATGCCAGTTTAATGATATTTTAATAAAGTCTCACAAACATATATTTAACTCCCATAAAAATTTGAAAATACAACTTAAAGTTTCAATAAATGTTTTACTATATCTCTTCCATATTTATTTTTAACATAAAAAAGTCTCCTATAGTAAAGTCATTGTCTTTTCATTTTCAATAAGTCAACATTATTGCATTCAAAACTGAGGGAATGATTAAAATAAGGCAACACATCAGAATGTTTCAATCATTTAATGTTTACCATGATAACAATGGTGGGAAATCATAGGGAGAATCAAACCACATTTTATGCTAACATTGCATTTAAGGAGAGTCAACTAAAGTAACATGTTTTTAATGTAAACCATTGACTATGGTTAGTAGCAATGTTTCAATATTTGTACATCAATTGTAGCAAACGTACCATACTCAGGAAAGATGTTATAAATAGGGGAGAGGGGGAGAGGGGAAGAGAGATGGGTATATGGAAATCCCCTATATTTTCTATGTAACTTTTCTGTAACCTAAAGCTTCAAGCAAAAAAAAAATAAGGCAGAAGAAATTGTCACTGTACATAAAAGATAGATTCTACGGTGATGGAAGAGACAATGAAAAAATTTTTATCTTTGCATTTTATTTGTTGGTGTTTTTGGCTTTGTCCTTGGGGAGGTTTTGGATCACAAAAGGGTCACAACTGTGGCAGGGGAGGATCACTGGTGTGGGACGTTGGTAATAGGGGCATGTGTGGGGAAGGGCATACCTGGGGCATGCCTCTATGGCATATGAATATGTTCAAGTGGTTATGGGGTGTTGTCTTGGTGAGTGGAGACCCACACAATAACCAAAGAATATTGAATTCACATCCTGGAGAGTCCTGCTACATTCTCTAATAGAGTTGCAAGAATTCCCCAAGTACATTGTCAGTGCCTAGTGAAAGAGGACAGACCATTATGCTAGGCCCTTGATATTGGTGCTTGTACTTATGAACCTTGTTCTTTTGAAATTGAAACTTAGCCTAATATTATATATTGCCTAAGAGTTACCTCCTGAAAGCCTCCTTGTTGCTCTAATTTGGCCTCCCTCTAAGCCAAACTCAGCATATAAATGCACTACCTTCCCCCTGACATGGAATGTTAGTAAAAACAAGTTAATAAAAAACAAAGAAACAAAACTGTACTGGCTTATTTATCTTCTCATTTATCAAGCTTCTTTTATATTTATATCATGGACAAAGTGAGGGTGATATAACTTTTTTTTTTTTTTTTTAGCAAATATTGTTACCTTTAGGAAATAACATTTCTTTACTAAGTTTCATAACTATTAATATGTCCTATATGTTGAAGCCATAATGTTTTCCTTAAAAATGGTTATATTATATTATATTATATTATTATATTATTATATTATATTATATTATATTTATTATATTATATTATAAATCACATTTCAATTTCTTATGGGAAACCATATGTCTATGAATTTGGGTATAATTTTGATAGAATATCAGAGGAATCATAGAAATAGTTTATTCTTGTATGAAATGAAGCAAAACAATTAAAAAAGAAAATCAAATGAATTTATAAGCTATCAAACTCCTGAGAAAGAGAACTAGCATGTATAATATTAAAAAATCATGTTCATAAGTGCATAAAATAATTCATATTCAAACTATTACATCTATGGTAATAGATGGTAATATGGTAAGAGATGATTTAAGAAATAATTAAATAATATAAATTTTCATCATTAAGGCAACAAACTTTTAAATGATACAGAAGACATGAGCATATTCATAACCTAAGTATTGGTGGGTATATTCAGAAATCAGATGCCTTAAAGAAAAAACTGTCTGTAAATTTAAAGTGGGCAGTTGTGTGGAGGACTAGAATAAATTATTTTCATTAGTCCTAGGGGATAAAAAAGGAAATAACTTAATTTAGACATTAAAGTAGTTGTTGAATTTGTGGGAATTTGGAAATATTCTTGTGAATGTGACAAAATTGTAACTTTTGAGATAAAATAAGGAGATGACATCATATTAAATATAAGTTATATTAATTATAGTCAGACTTAATATTTAGCTCGCTACATTGGAGGTTGTATTTATAAAATGAATTAATGAATTAACAAAATGAGAAGAAGGAGGGGATAAAAAGAATGGAGAAGTGGGAAAGCAGGAAGGAAATAGATCATAAAAATAGTGCTCAATAATTCTCATAATGCCAGACAAAAAGACTGTTCCATCAGGCATTTACATTGAGTCCCAGATGTGATGTTCCAACAATAAATCTTTATAACCACAGCACACCTTCACTCTAAATAGGTACTATATATACACTTACTTATAGTAAATGGGTGTGCTTCTGAATGGCATATACACAAAGACATAATTCACAATTTGTACCATGAAATATAGCTCTGAATATTATAACATTTACACTCTGAAAGTTCCAATATTTTAGTTCCAGTGTGAACTCATCTGAACTCTAGACCCATATATCTGATCACTATTTTATATTTCCATTTTGATATCTAATCAGCATATTACACGTGTCAAGTGTCCAAAACCTAAGTCTCAATTACAAAATCTGCCCCTACCTGTCTCCTCTTTCAAGTTAATGGCAATTCTATTCTTTTTTTTTTGGTTACGCTAAAACACTCTGGAATCTTCCTTTGAATCTTTCCCTCACATTTCATACATTCTAATAATTCAGTGAATTTTATGGTCTCTAATTTCAAAATATATTGAACTATGAGGGTTTCTCACTACCTCCTCTGCTTCTGTCAAAGTTCAAGTCATCATCTCCCAGCTTATTTCATTAGTCTACTCAGTTCATTTTGACCCCTTGCAACTCTCCCCCCTCAAGCCCATCACCAAAGTGATCCTTTAAAAATGTATGTTGATTCATGTGTCTCCCCCAAGGAATTCCAAAGCCTTATCATAATCTGTCCTATTACCTATGTCCTTGTTTATTGACCATCTATTCCTACTAGGATATAAGTTCCATAAGGGTGAGGAAATTGTCTACTGTTCTATGCTCTAGAAACCCTAGCCCCTCACATTTTTATTCTATCCATATGTGTCCTGTAGTAAATAATTTCCGAGTTATATCTTCATTTCCCTGGCTTAGTCTCTTCACATCTTCATAATTAGTCCCCTGTATTAAATTTCTTTTGTTTATTTTCCTAGTTGTATCCTGTTTTATGCACAGAAATTAAGGAAGTAATATTATTTACTAGTAGAAAATAATTTTCTCGGTTTTTCACAAAAATGTGGGATAGAGAAAATATAAGAAATGAAATTAAAAAATATATTATTTTTGGTTATACTTAACTGAACACTACCTTGTAGATCATAAAATTAGATAACTCTTTTAATATTATTTTAGGGGGGATAAATGATAAGCTATCCCCATTGAATCTAAATTCATGTTTATGTAGTCTAAATTAATTCTGAATAATGTTTTACATCTGAACTCATTATACTCTTTGAAATATTAGATACATTTTATTGCTATCATGAATTAAATTAAATGTGATAGCACATGTACATGAGTGGATTAATTTAATTATAGCTAATAAGAACAATCATATTACCTTGAAACAGAAAATTAAACATGCTTTCAAAATTGAAATATTTATGTCAACAAAATTCTTTATTTGACTGCCTTTATATTCAAATAAACAGAAAATTTTTAAGTTCCTACTATGAATCAAATGTTCAATATACATTATCTCATTATCCCCATATGACTATATGTGATTTAATTTTTATGATTCCATTTTGTAAATGAAGAAACCAAAGATTTAAGAAGAGAAATTAGTAACTAAAGTCACATCATTAGTAAATGTCAAAGCTAGAAATTAATATCATTTCTTTTCTATATTCTATGATAATTTTCAATTGGTTTTGCTAACTTTTTATTTAGTTTAACAGTTTATCAAAATTATTCTGGAATTGTATGTTAATGTGAGTAAACTAATCCACTATCTGGTAATTATAAAATCACCTTGTCCTGAGTAGTTTCAATGAGGCAGCAAATCAAATTTAATAATTATTAACAGAAATAGATCAATAGGAAATATAGAAAGACTTTTATATTAAGAAACTTGGCTGTAAAAGGAATATGAGCTATAGTATGGTTGACATCCACCTTGATAAAGGACAATCCTGATTAGAGACTTATGGAAGAAGAAAATGAGGTACTTCTAGAAAATAAAATCTTATGTCTAAGACAGAGTCATAGATGCCAAGATGAAAACCTTTATTTTTGTGCCAGACAACGAGTTAATATTTTACACATTTAATCCACAAAGCACTATAGAGATAACTTTATTATACTCTCATTTTAAAATAAAATTTTGAGAGGTCTCCTAGTTATTTAGTGGAAGAATGAGAATTCAAGAGGTCTGTCTGTCTCCAAAATACATGTTCTTTCTTCTACCTTAACATTGTTCCACCATAATTTAGATATAAGGAGATAAAAATGAGGAAGGCAGAGATATGTGGAATTATTAGAAGCAGAAATTGCTTTCCCATCAAAGGATATTAGCACAAGTATAATGCTGTCCAGAGAATAAATTTTCTAAAGTCATATTGAAAAGAATCATACAAAAATAAAGTTAAATAAATAAATGAACAAATATTACTTAGACCAATTAAGTAGCTTAAAAAATATATGTAAATGAAAAACAAATGATGGAAAATTGATAAAGTTTCCCCTAACTTCCAAATGAAATATCCTCAGTGATAATACTAAATGAATACAGTCAGTAAAAATTATAACCAGACTCTAGAAGGGATTTCCATGAGAATAACCAGGGATTTGAACGGAAAGGGGCAATTAGTGTCTTATGAATATGATAGTATCATATATAGACAATACTAGAAAGCAGATAGGTCCAAACTGTCCCTTTCCCTTCTGTTTCTTGTATAAGAAATACAAGGTCTATACAAATCAGAATACCACTCAAAACTCTCTTTTAACCTGTAGTTCCAAAGAGTTCCCTCTTCATAGCCTATGTTCTGTCCAACAAAACCCAAATAGGATAGGAATTTAGATGGCTTCCGGTTGCATCTTAGTGTTCACAGTCCAAAAATAAACATTTTAAAGAGGATTGACAGGAAGACAAATGGCAGTGTTTTTTCCTAATAAAATTAAACCCAAACTTATTTATATTTATTCTTATTTTTATGCTATGGTATAAATAACATATCAATGTTAAATAAGGAAAAACAAATGAATTTTTAAAATATTCTAACATTCACCTATTTTAATTAAATTAATACAGTGACTTGAAGAGGTGTGCCTTGTAGCTATTGCTGATTTTAATATATTACTCGCTACCAAGCTAGAGAAGACACTCCATCAGATGTTAAGACCTATTAAAAGCTATATTCATATGCCTTAGAGGTATGCCCCAGGTGAACTCCTTGCCATGCATCACCCCATCACTGACACCCTGCACCAGTGATCTTTCCCTCCCACTATTGTGACCTTCTGTGATCCAAAACCTCTCAAAAAATGAAGCCAACAAAATAACCAAATAAAATTAATAATAAAATGAAATAATTTTTAAAATAACCAATAAAATACAAAAAATAAAATTAAAATTATAAAAAAAATTTTAGACATTGTGTCTTTCCTCACTGTAAGATCTGTTGTCCTGTATGTCTTGTATATTCCCCCAGTGTCTTATTTTTTTTTCATTTTCTGTTCAAAGAAGCTTTACAATACAGAAAAGTCACATAGAGAATATAGGGGATTCGAATATACCTAACGCCCTCCCTCTTTTTCCCACTCCCCTATTACTACCATTTTACATGTGAATGGTACATTTGTTACAATTGATGTACAAATATTGAAGCATTACTACTAACCACAGTCAAACTTAAAGTGGCCTATATATGTTATTGCAAGATCATGTTGAGTAATTCTAATGCCCTAAAAATGCCTTATGCTCCATCTGGTCTATTCTTCCCTTCCCCTCCTGTTGGAACCTACAGTAACCACCATCTCATTTTCTGAAGAATATGATTCATAGTTACTTGAAATAATATTGAGGGTTTGAGATATTGGTCTATTTTTTTTTTATCAGGTACTGCCTATGTTCTCAAGGGATTCTTGCCTCTCTATTTGAGAACATAGTAGGACTCTCCAGGATGGGATTTTGGTATTTTCTTGTTTATTGTGTGGGTCTCTACCCACTGATATAACACACTCTGATGAGATGTCTACTTACATATTCCTTAGAAGCCTGCCCTAAGGTACACCCTGTGCCACATACTGCCCCACCCATATCCAACACCATATAACAGTAACCCTCTCCTGCCATATTTGCCAAAAGAACATTCCCAACATTGTAGTTTTAACCACAGACCTGCAAATTCCCAGAGTTCACCTGATCCCTCCCCCAACCTCCTTTCAGTTCCATGGATAGTACAACTCAATTCCCCCACCCTAATTGCCCTCACAGACCAGCACCACTGAACCAAGTCACATCACTGCACCACTGTCACGCTCACCCAGTGCGTAACTATACCCTTCCACCATCGGCTCACCACCTTCTATTCCCTTTCTGTCTCCTGTAAACCTATCTTCCAGACTCTAGTCTGCCCAATTTGCTTAATTCATATCAGTAAGGTCATATAATATTTATCCTTTAGTGCATGGGTCCTTGTCTTAGTGGGTGGAGATCCACACAATTACTGAAAGAATACTGAACTCCCATCCTGAGGATTTCTGCTACATTCCCTAATAGGACAGCAAGAATCCCCTGAGTACAAGGGCAGTGCCTAGTGAAAGAAGACAGACCATTACACTAAGCTTTTGATATTGATGATTTTATTTATGAACCTTTTCTTGTGAAATTGAAACAGGCTAGTATTATATACTGCTTAAGAGTTACCTCCTGAAAGCCTCCTTGTTGCTTAAATATGTTCTCTCTCTAAGCAAAACTCAGCATATAAATGCACTACCTTCCCCCTGGCCTGGGACATGCCTCCAGAGATAAGCCTCCCTGGCACCAAGGGATTATTACCAAGAGCTTACTAGCAATGAATCTGGAAAAAGACCTTGACCAAAAGGGGGAAATGGTAAATACAAATGAGTTTTTATTGCTAAGAGACTTCAAAATGAGTGGAGAGGTCATTCCAGAGTTTACACTTATGCAGTTCTCAGCAGGATCTCATTGACTGCCATAGCAAATAGTGCCTCAAATAGAGGAGCTCCTGAGGGTTCTAGAGACATCCAGAAATTATAAGCAGGGCAGACAGCTTAAGAATTTGGCACCCTGTCACTGGTCCTTACTTTGGAATTTATGTTCCCCAGTGTAACAGAGTTAGACACATTTATAGGTTCTCTATACCTGGCTCTTCTGTCCCTTTTACTTGAAGCTATAATTAGCACTATACTTGATAAATATATGCCCTAGAGACTTAAATCTTTGATCTGTCCTTATGCCAGTTGAGCCCTGAATTTCAGCAGAGTTGCAACACCTACTCTCCAGTTCATTGGACTCACCCAGGACAACTAAAAAGGAGATGATGATGGACAACTCCCATCCCAAGGAACAGAGAGTGTCTGCAACTGCAAGCAAGATAGTTCCATCTCTGCCCCTTATGGGATCTAAGCTCCCTCTCAATTGAATCAGAGTGACATCACCATCCCCAAATCCTCAAGACTGGGGAATGAACAATGGACTAAAGTAGGCTTATTATTATTCTACTACAGAATTATTATTCTAGCAATGGAAGAACTCTTATAATTGATATAAAGGCAGTGGCCACCAGAGATCCTGAGGGATGGGAGAGAGAAGAATAGGTGTAATATGGGGACATTTTTGGGACACTGGAGTTGTCCTGCATGACACTGCAGTGATGGATACAGGCCATTGTATATTTTGTCATAATCTACAAATTTGTGTGGGACAGAATGTAAACTATAACACAAACTGTAATTCATAGTTAGTAGCAATGCTTCAATATGTGTTCATCAATTGTAACAAATGTACCACACTAATGAGAGATGTTGTTGATGTGGGAAAGTGTGGGAGGGGGAGGGAGTAGGTCATATGGGAATTCCTCATACTTTTTATGTAACATTTATGTAATGTAAAGCTTCTTTAAAAATAAAAAAATAAAAAAAAAAATTTTAAACTATAGTATTTAAGTAAGTGTGGTATTTGTTCAAGTGTAAAATCATAGACAAGTGTAATAGAATAGGGATTCCAGAAGCAGAACCACAAATAAATTCCTACCTGATTTATGATAGACTGAGGTGCAGTGAAGAAAGTATAGTATTTCCCACATATGGTGCTGAATCAATCAGATGTGCATATAGAAAAATATATGTATTCTTTGTTCTCTACCTTACACCATACACAAAAGTCAATTCTATATAAATTGTCAATTAAAATGTGAAAAGGGAAATAATAAAGAAAAAAATTAGTATGATATCTACATGACTTAGAATAAGCAAAGATTTTTAAATAATATTAAAATAATAAAGGAAAATAAAGACAATATCAGATAAATTAGACTGCATTAAAATTAAGAACTTCTATTTATGGAGAATATCATTAAGAATGTGAAAAGGCAAGTTACAAAGTAGAAGACCTCTAATCAAGAATATGTAAAGATTGTTAAGAAAAAGTCAGAAAGTCCCACAGAAAGATAAGCAAAGACTTGAGTAGCACTTTATATAAGAGGATATCTAAATGGCCAATAAGTATATGAAAAGTGCTTGCCTTTTTTTAGTCACTAGAAAAATACAGATTAAAATCAGATTGCTATACCACTATACTAGTATTTGGGTTAAATTTTAAGATAGAATTCCAACTGTTGGCAATAATGTGGAACAATTAAACTTAGATACACAACCTGTAAAAGTGTAAAGTATGACAACCAATTTTGAAAATGTTTTGACAGTATCTATGGAACAGAAATTAGGGACCCCTGTAGAATTGCTGATTCAGCAAATCCACTAGTAGATTTTTGACCAACAGAAATGCTTAAGTATGCTCATGAGAAGATATGAGCAAGAATGACTATGGCAGTATTATTCATAATAATCTCAAACTGGAAATACCACAAATATTCATCAAGAGTGGAACAAATAAACTAAAATATAATCATATAATATAAAACCACATAGCAATGAGAATGAATAAATTATAACTATAAATATCAATATGATGGAATTTCACAAACATAATGTTAAGCAAAAGAAGCCATAAACAATAGATCAACTAATGCATCATTCTACCTATTTAAACTTAAAAAAAGCAAAATTAATGTCTGGTCCTATAATTAGCCATATTAGAATATACAAATTATCCTTAATGACGGGGAAGGGAGTTGTGATTGGAGAGGGACATGAAAGGAGTTTCTAGGTTGCTGGTGCAAATATTATGGATGTATTTATTTGAGAAAATTCATCAAATTCCAAATTTTTAATTTGTGCCCTTTTCTTATGTATACACGCTTCAATAAAAATTTGTCTTAAAAAAATACAACCTGTAAATAAAAATTAAACACCAGAATTCAATGTGTATACATATATATACATACATATATATATCATATAAGGAAGAGGTTATTTAGTGATTTTCTTTTTTCCTAATAGAAGATAAGTGTTTAAGTTTTCTATGAACATTTTTTTATAGAGCTCTTTTAAGAATTTTTATTTGTTAATTTGATATTACCATCCCGATGTATGAATATATACACTGAGCAAACAGCCAGACACAAACAGAAAGTTAGACATAAAAACACAACTTACCAAAGTTACTTAAAACTTTCATTCTTTTACAAAATAAGTGTAACTGTAAAATAACATTTAAAAGATTTTTTTGAAGGCTATTTCTAATTAATCTAATTTGCACTGTGGCCATGCAGTTTTGCACAAGAATTTCATTCTTTAATTATTTGCTTATAACCAAAATGCCTCCAATGCTTTAAAATACAATTTTCCTTTGCTTCAGAACTTTGCTTATTTCCCATTTTAACTTTGGCAGACCTTGGATGAGCAAGACTAATTCCAGTACACACTCATCGAGGTCATTGAAGCCTCAGGGAAACTGGTTTCTTTAATGAATTGCTGCTTTTAGGAACATCAGCACTCTGGGTGGGAGGCCCCCATTCCGGGTCCTCGGCTGCTGGACGGAAGAGTGGACATTCAACCCCGAGGGTTGAGAATTCCACCAGGCAACAAACACCTGGAGTCAGGAGAGAAAGCAGGGTCACTAATACGAGTGGAAGAAGAGGAGACAGGGGTGTCTCAAGTTTGCTTCCCCTGAGCCATGGGGAGCAGAAGCTGTCATGAAATAACCACAAGCAGACCTGAAGTAACCATAAACAAACGCAAACTCAGTTTATAATTACCATCACATGGCGTGGTTAGCTGACCCAGCGAGCACAAGCAGCAAGGGGGGGGATAAATGAATAAATAAATAAAATCTTTAAAAAAATAATAATAATAATAATAATTACCATCACAATAGCTGAAGTCTAAGGGCTAGGTGGAGTTAGTTACAAAATAACCATAATCAAAGTTTAGTTTATAATTACCAATACTTGCACAAGCTAGACCTGAAGTAGCCATAATCAAAGGGAAATTAGTTTAAGATTACCATTACAATAGCTGAAGTCTAGGCTACATCCATCCAGTTACAATAATTTCAGTCATTATCCTTCTGCTGTTTTATAATATAAAGGCATCTATATAATGATCTTAAATCTTAGTTTCTAGTAAGTTTCCACTTAAAAACAATTTGAGCACTTCCGTTCATTAACTAACTAAAACAATTTTATTAGTAGCAACTGCTAAGCTTTTCTGCTTTTCCTGCAGTTGAATTAGTTCCACTTGTGATTTCTTTATACATCAAATTCAATTGCAAGATAGTATTGTCATTTAAAGACTCATTTTTAGGTTACCTTTCACCATTATCCAATTTGTAACAGGCAAACCCCAAATCTGATTTATGAGTTCCTAGGCTCGAGCAGACTAAAACAGTTAAAGCAAGCATAGATTAGAACAGAAGAGAGAATTTTACACACTTAGCTTAGATTAGGGAAAGACCGGCCTTTAGAATCACCCACCTAGCTCCTAGTGTCCGTCCATGGCAGAAACTTTGTGCAAAGTCCTCCAGCTTAGTTCCTCCAGGAAAATCCCTAGGCAGCTGCTAAATACAGAGTAAGGGGTCCAGAGAAGCCCTGCCCCTGGCAAGACACAAATTGGGGCTGCTCTGGGGGCTGCATTCCATTAGTTACCTCCCACAAGGGGTAAAACCGTTTGAGGCTTTTTCACTGGAAGGATTGGAGTGTTACAAGAAAATAGGCAGTGAGCTAGGAAAGCCAGGAACCTTTTAATCCTAATTGATGGCACATGAGGAGGTCCCTTAGACTACAGGGAAGAGGTTTAGTAATTAGAGTTTAGTAATAACCCTTTAAGGCAAGGGTTATTAACCATTTTTTGTTCCACAGACCCCTTGTTAAGAACCCCTGCTTTCAGGAGACATGACCACGTGGTCTCTGGCTCTCAGATCATCTGTCCTCTCCTTCCCTCCCACATAGGTTCAGATGGAATTCAGAGTCCCATACAGAGACCATTCTTGGCCACGTGGTATGGCAGGAAAAGATTAAGCTAGGCAGGTTGTCCTAGTTTAAGAGCTGCCCATTATCCTGAACATTTTTTTTAATTAGAAAATTTGTAGATTTACAGAAAAATGATGCAGAAAACCTTTTTATATTTTGTCTATAAATTGGAAGAAATGCATTTTAATGAAGTCTAAAATAAAATAAAACATCATTTGGGAGAAAATTAGCTAATCTCAATTATTAAACTGAAAGATGTTGCTTACAGAGAAAATTTTTAAAAATTATACACAACAGTAAAAAAAATCTTGTATGGAAGATGTCACATTTATCTGACAAGGTCTTTTACTGCAGTTTTCAAATAAAAAATAAACAATAAAAACAGGATGAAATATATGTAAATATATAGCTATGATTATATATAAAATATATACACACAGTTGTGAATATCAAAGACATAGGATTGCATATATGTGAATACAGGTGATATTCTGTCCAGTAACTAGAGAAAATGATGCTACTGAGTGATTTATGATAAATGACATATTTCTTTTGCAATAATACTTTGTCCTAATAGTTAATATTTTTTAATTAGCCACTCATAATTTTTAATAGTCCCTATTTTGAGCAGACATATTTATATGAAAACACTCTGGCCCTGCATATAACAATTGGGTCATAGAATATATTAAAGTTAACAATGGAAATTGAAATGTCAAAAATTTACCTAAAAACTTGACAAAATTGTGAATCATAGGGGAAAGATATATGCAACACCAACAAAGCATACTAAGAAAAGAGACTAAATTTAATCTGGACAAATGAATGGAATGAAAATATTATTTCATTCCAATGAATAGTCTTCTCTGACCTACTAATAAATGAAATATTATTGAATATTTATACCATATTAGTATTATGTTAGGTATCAGATGTCCAAAGATGAATATAGCCATCCCTATCCACCAAAGAATTCATAGCCTATTCATCCTACTCAAGACTAAGAGCAGATTATTTTTATTTGTACATTCATTTTGTGTACATTCTTGGTAATGAAAAATATTTTATTTATTTTCAAATGTCTACATAACCATTTTCATGATGGAAATTCATACCATTGTTAGAGTTATTTTTCATGATGGAAATCCATACCATATTTTTGTGTAATGTGTGCTTCAGTGACTTTACAAAATTTTAGTTCTTCCTAATACTTGTGAAGAAACTTCAGTTTCTGGATTTCACTAAAAATACACAATAATTTAGATGTGACAGGGAGCAGAGAAAGGTAGTGTGTAACAAAATAAATTTGGATGATATATAACAAAATTAAATTTATTGGTCAAAAGGTATGACCCAGGGGAATAGATATGGCTCGAGTGGTTGAGCTCCTGCTTCCCACATGGGAAGTCCTGGGTTTGGTTCCCAATGCCTCCTAAAAAAAAAAAAAAACAAAGATGAACAACAAGCAAAACAAATGAAAAAACCAATTTGGGGGAGCCGATGTGGCTCAGTGGTTGAACACCGGCTTCCCACATACAAGGTCCCGGGTTAAATGCCCAGCCTCCAGTACCTAAAAAAAAAGAGCCATGACCCAATACACAGTAAATAACATATTAGCTGCATGAACTTGTACAATGTCAGATAATAGACAATAACAGCAATCAGAGACTATGCAAATAAGATTGATACTTTAATGAAAATTTACTTTTGAGAAGACTATAGTTAGGTCAATGTTCAAAAATGAGGACTCAACATTTATAGGAAAGTGTTTCTCCATGATTTTTATTTATTCTCGGCATTAAACCTTCTACAGAATTTTTATATGACCCTAATTTAGATGAACTCTCTCTCAAAATATATTCTGATAATACTTAAGTATTTTAACGTATATGAGGCCAACTGAGCAAATTGGTTCTGCTAAAAACATTTGCCAAAAAGCATACTGGGCATGCACTGTTTGCACTGCCACTATGATAAATAGTTAGAGCACAATGTCCCACTGGACTTTCTTTGTTTCAAATATGACTCATGGTTTTATTCTGCATTCTTGGTGACATTTAATCTTATTAGCTCTAATATTTTAGAGTTTGTTTTTATGATTATTATAAAGTTAAAATTTGTGAAATAGCTATTCAAATGGAACCTTACCATAACAAAAACTTAAAATACATGGCATTGGTTTAGCAGTTGGAAAAACGGTGTTGAAAGCATCACAGGCTAGACATCTGAAGATTTACTTTAGGCAGTTTCACAGCATTCACTAAAGAAGTTTTTCAGAAAACTTTGAAGGCATATCACGAGCCTATTGAAACTCTAATTCTAGAGAAAGTGGCTGAAAGAGCAAAAATGTTAGTGAGTATGTGCTAATGTTGCCTGCCTTTAGAAATATAATGTAAGAAAGAGATGAACTCAAGCAAAAATTAGCTAGTTTCAAGCAGGGTTCAGAGGAAAGAGAATTTAGAAATTAAGAGTCTTCCAGAATTGGAAAATCCACTTATTTTTGGACCCAACTCTTATTATAAAATAAGACTGAAAAAGGATCCGAAGACAAGGGCCTTCAATGTGATAAAACAACAATCAGATTAATACATTATATTCCCACAAAATCCCGTTTCCTGTGACTTCAAGATCACCACCAATATTTGAGAGAGAAAGGTAATGAAAAAAAAAAAAAACTAATTAGAACTACATTTAAAAGAGGGGTTCTTAACCTTTTTTGTTCCACGGATAACTCTGCCGGTCAGGTGAAAACCACAGACCCCTTACTAAGTCCACACTATGCTGTGTATTATTTAATAAATATATCACACCCATACCAACATGTACCCACAAAAATAATGCTTTTTTGAATTTCGATTCAAGCTCATGGACCCCTTGTTAAGAACTCCTGATTTAAAAAGAAAAAGAAGAACCTATAATGTAGTTACTGACATTTGAAACACTGTAAACAAACAGATCACAAGCTTACCAAGTTCTTGACAGAATTATATTGGCAAATGTATCACACACCAGAAAACAAATGCAATTTTTGGCTGAGATTTAAAGCAGATCTGTATGATTTTTCTCTAAAGCATATAACCCAGAAAAACATGTTCTTAAACTTAGTCTATCCCTGTATAAACTCTTGTAAATAGGGCCTTTTGATGAGGTTACTTCTGTTAAGGTGTGGCCCTTAACTGAATCAGCATGGGTCATAATCCAATTACTGAAGGTCATATAAGGAAGGTCACAGAGAGAGGAAAAAAAAGCCACAAGGGAGCAGCCAGTAGCTGAAGTCAACAGAAATGAGAAGCAAGGAAAGGCTACCAGGTGCACTACAGTGTGACAGAAAAGCCAAAGACCAAGGGCTGCCAGCAGCCATCCCCACAATGCCACAGTCTTCTGCATTGCCATGATGACTCCCTGGTTTTGGACTTCTAACCTCAAATCCATGAGTCAATAAATTCCCATAGGTTAAGTCAGCCCAGTGCATGGTATTTCCTTTGGCATCCAGGAAACTAAAACATTTCCCTAATAAATTTTAAAAAGCCATCTAGTTCTATAGATGTCTAACTTAGTTTAAACTAAGACTTCTAATCCATCACCCCTCAAAAGGGAACCAGAATGGTATAGCTAAAAAATGTAAATAAATATATATAATGAGGTGTACTCTGACCTATTAAGTTCAAACTTCAGTCTCTTAAAATCATAATTTTGTGATCTTGCATGAGTTATCAATATTTTTAAAATTAAAATTAATTAATTTCCTCATTGGTATAAAAGGATGGTTTTGGAGCATATCTGAAATGATGATTTGTGAATTGTATGTAATTTGTCTGGCATGGATTATGTATTTAGCAAGTGTCAGTTATTTATTCTAGTTATGGACATAATATTTATATCATCCCTTAGAATATTATATATTAACAAATTGAAATAAATTCACTGAGTTTTTCTGGGATGCTGTATTAGTCAACCAAAAAGGTGCTGATGCTTTTATAAAGAGTATTTATTTGGGGTGGAACTTACAGTTACCAGACCATAAAGCATCAGTTACTTCCTTCCCCAAAGTCTGTTGCCACGTGTTGGAGAAAGATGGCTGCTGATGTCTGCGAGGGTTCAGCCTTCCTCTTCTCTTCGTTAGGGCTCCGTGGTCCCAGCTTCTTCCAATATCTGTTGTAGGCTGGGATAAGTCTCATCTCTCTCCTGGGGCTCATTTCTCTCTGGGCTCAGCTGCTCTACTCTCTCCACAAGGCCAGCTGCAAACTATCAGGTCAATGTTTCATCTCTCTTCCCCGGGACCTCTGCCATGTCTATGCAGCTGTCTCTTCTCCTCTGTGTTCTTCTCCTGGGTGTTTATGTCCCGGGGCTCTAGAATTAAAACTCCAACTAACTCATTTTCCTTGTTTTCTCTGTGTGTCCCTACCTAGCAAGGGGGTGGGGACCCAATGTCCTACTGAATTGGTCCAATCAAAGCCTTAATCATAATTTAATCAAGTAAGAGTAAAACCTCTGAATCCAATACAATCTAATGTACCCAGAGAAAAAGACCAATTTACAAACAATCCAATATCTATTTTTGGAATTCATAAATAATACCAAAGTGCCAAAGATGCCTAACCTAAAATATTTATTTAGGGTTTTGGATTACTATATGAATTTTTCTCTTACTAAAATCATTTATCTTTAAATGCAGATCAAGTTTCTCTCTGTGAGATAATCAAACAAGCATTTTGATTATTCCATTTTGTGGGTAAAAAAATAAATATGGGGATTAGTTGCCTTGAACAAGAAACATCCATAGTTATTGACTTTTAATATTATGTTTAGCTTGCTTTTAGTATACCAGTGCTATTTTGCTGAAATCAGGCAAATTGAATTTAAACTTTTCATAGCTACACTAGAAAAGTTTGAATACATGTAATTCATCAAACAAAGGATCTTAACTTACTTATTGTCTTCTTTTGTTCTATGATTTAACACTTGTTTTAATAGCCTGTTTCTTTACTAAAAACCACCTCAATTCCTTTTTTGACAACATGCCTGGTATAAACAATAAATAATTGTGTATACTCTTGAATCCTTGCCTTACTCAGATCTGAAGGAAACCTTCATGTTGACAAAAAGTTTTAGAAACCCCGATTGTCCTTGAGATCTATAAAATCATTAGTTTGAATGTTCCAAAGTTAGGAATGATATCTAAAGAGAAGAGTCACTAAATGCCTAAAGTGCATCAAAATTTTAATTAGCTTTATTTCTAATTTACTTGCACTCCTTATGCAATTCGATAAGCCTTTGGTAAATTAAAGTGTGTGTATGTGTGGGGGAGGTGACTATCCACAATAAAACATCTTTTTTTTATGCTTGTCCATAAAAAAATCTAATTCTACACTCAATTTGTGTAAGTTCTGTGTTTCCTATTCAAGGCAATTATCAAAGTCATAGCTGACTAACAAAATCATTAATATTATAGATGAATATGCAAAACCCAGCATTGCTTCTTTATATTTATTGAGTAAACAGTTGTTAATATCACATAGGCAATTGCTTCCTCTCTCCCTACCTCCACAAATCATCTATACTGGTGGATCATGCAGTAGGGTTCAACTGACTTCATGGTAAAGCTTATGACTTGGATGAGCTGAGGCAAGTAGTCAAGGCCCAAAACTCCAGAATAACTGGAAAATACAATAAAATAATAAAAAATAAAACTAATAATTAAACTACTGAATAATAAACTAATAACTGATAAAACTACATTTTATTATATAAGAGAGACAAGAGGACACAAGGCTGGTTCTCACTCTGATATGGGAGGTCTTCAGAGACAGTAAGTTGAGTTGGTTGTATCACTCTCAATTGAACATCTATGACAGGTTGGGGATAGGGGCACGGGAGGCAATGTAATCAAGTAGAGTTACATCACTAGTGTGCACTATTCTTAAGTATAGCCTCTCGCAATTTGTTTCTGTTGTCTAACAAGCATATAAAATATTTCCTAATATTTTTTGAGGGACAGCAATTCTCCATATTATCATAATATAAACAGGAATGTAGACAGATCATTGTGTGGCATTGCCAGGAGAAGCATCTAGTATGCAGAGAAATTTTAACATGAGTGTTAGGAAATCATATAAGAAATGCTTATAGGGGAGAAGAATGCAGACAAGATTAATCAGGTAAGAAAAGAAACTATAGTGTTTGCTTAAGAACATTTGTGTAGATACTACAAGCAATTTCTGAAGGAGTAAAGATATAACAATGATAGAAGTGGGAACTTGGGCTAGAGATTGTTGTTTATTTATTTTAATTATTTGTGAAGTTTATAGTTGAGTCAAGAATTCAAGGTGTTTGTTAGTTGAACCCAAAATTTGTGACTAAATATTTTTCATCCTTTATTTCCCTCATAGACCTGAGTAAAAAAAAAGAAAACAAATTTTGTTTATTTGTGACGAGATGAATAATTATATATACCTCTTATTTTTCAGTTTCCTCAATGGTTTTTATATTATCTACTCCATTTAAATATAATTAATTCACATTTTCCTATAAAATAACATTATTAAAATATAAAGTGATAGAGATGTATATAAGGATGTTGCATTTTATATCACTCTTGTTATTCAACCCATATCTTACTTCTACCACAGAATACCTTATATCAATAAATAGCAACTTTTTGCTGGAATTTTTGGTAGCGTCAGTTCTCCACAGATTAGCAAAAGTAATCCTTTGAAATTATGTCATAACAGGTTAGGGTTTGTGGGAATGATGTGTAAGTGCCCTCACTGGTGAAATACTGCAAAAGGGAAGGACTGCCTTTAATGGATTACATAAAACAAACTCTCCTTCCCCCATGGAGACCAAGGGCACAAACTTGGCAAAATCAGCCCAGGCTGGAATGCTTGACCCTAGGCCTCACAACTTTAGGCAGTACACATTGCCCACTTTGTTGGTAATGGCCCAGGTTCGATCACATCACATTTCTACTCCAAACCCTGTGATGGCTTCCAAGCTTACTCATAAAAATTCATAGTCTTTACAATGGCCCACCAGGCCCTGTACGATCTTGCCCTATCACACCACTTCCCTGGCTTTCTTACTGACCCTTCTTCACACACATGCTCCAGTGTTAGAATCATTGTATTAGTTGTTCCTTTAGCTTGGAAATCTCTTACTTCCATCATGTTTTCCCAATTGTTACTGGTTCCATGCCAACTTGTCCCTGACAACCAATTTAAAATAAACATTCAGTTATCCCTGTCCCCCTCAACCAGTTTTATAATTCTATGTAAAACTTGTTTAATTATTTATCCAACTATTATCTGCTTGCCCCAATATGATTTTTGTATATTTACACTTGCCTGCATTAGGTTTATTGTATTTTTATTTTACCATTACTAATTCACCTTCCTTCTGATTTAATTCATACAACCATAATTTTAAATTCAAAATCTTTCCTTTTAATTGAGGGTAATTACTTGTTTAATTTAACTATTTCCTATCTGTTTCTTTTTATTTCTGGACTATTATTATTTTATTTTTATCCCTCTGTGCTAAATGTTCTACATTTAATAACAACTAATCCTATATTTATACTCTCTATTTTTGGTCCAAATCCATCATCCATTATCCTCTCACTTATTTCTTTGTATTCTTTTCCTTAGTTTGGAAAAATTTCTCCACATCACTAATTTGATTTTTAAATTTTTGATTTTGTTATTTAACTGTAGTGGTACCTTGGTACTCGGCGTTAATTGGTTCTGGGAGGTGCAACGAGTACCAAAAACAATGAGTACCGAACAAATTTTTCCCATAAGGAATAATGTAAATAAATTGAAAGCATTCCCAAACCAAAGACAATTCACATTTTTAAGGCAATATGTAAAAATGATAGGGTTGTGTATCATTACTTTACATGAGAAATAAACCTAAAAATTAATAAATACTTAAATAAAATAAAATAAAAACTTCACTTTATCTGTACTGAGAAGAGTCCATGGCCTAATGGGATGGCGGGATGAGAGCGGTAAGGAGTACAGGTTACATGGAGTAATGCTTGGAAGGAGAGTCTCCCTCCAATAGAACATCGGACACTTGCACTTCAGGTGTCCTTTCTCTTTTCTGCCTTTTTTCAACTTGCACCACAGGCTCTGACATACCCTTTGTCACCTTCGCTAAAAACTTATCCAGTGAGAACTGTTTCTGTCTTCTGTGCCGAATTCCTCGAAAGTGTGAAATTGTTTGGTTATTCAATAAATTCACATTTCTGCTTACCAGAGTTTTATCCAGATGGTACTTCTGGTACTTTGTCCAAAAGTAAGAGAGCTTTCAGAAGCAAATCTTTCTCCAGCAAACGTTGTTTTCACTGAAGGACCAAAGACTTTATTTATCCACTCAGTGAAAAATTGACTCGTGACCCAAGCTTTGCTGTTTGCCCTCTGTATCACATGGAGTTTGCTTTTTAGGACATTATGTTTCTTGAAAACTCACGGGTTTTCACTATGATAGACTAATAGTGGCTTGAGTTTTAAGTCCCCACTAGCATTTCCACACAACAATAGAGTGAGCCTGTCCTTTATTGGTTTGTGGCCTGGTAATGCCGTCTCCTCTTTTGTGATGTAGGTCCTACTCAGCAATTTTTCCAATCAACTCCAGTCTCATCACAGTTAAAAACTTGGTGGGGAATAAAACCCTCAGCCTCTATGTAGTCTTGAAATTCACTGATGAATTCATCAGCAGCCTTTTTATTAGCATTTGCTGCCTCGCCATGCCTTATGAGGCTATGGATGCCGGTCCTCTTTTTTAAATGATCAAACTAGCCGTGGCTGGCCTTAAAAACTTCAACACTCTCATCACTCAGTTCCGGTTTGTTTTTCAAAAGATCAGCATGCAACAATTACGCTTTTTCACATATCATGGCTTCCAAAAAACTGTCCTCTGCTAACTGCTTCTCGTTTACCCAAATTTATAACAGCTTTTCAACTTCCTCAAGTGTTTGGGGAGGCTGCTTTGTTACTGCTTTAACTCCTTTCGTGATATCAGCCTTTTCTGATCACTTCTCCATTCTTCATGATGGTGCAGACCGTTGTTCTAGGCATACCGTATTCCTAGCAAGATCAGTAACGCAAACAGCACTCTCATATTTACCTATTATTTCTTTTTTTTGCTCATGGTGGTGCAAAGTAATTTTCTTTTCGGCTCAGCACTATCACTGCTCATTTTTGTAAGACCCATAATGACAAAAAAATGCAAAATTACACAAAATGACCATAGAAGCTAAGACCGCAATGGAATATGTGTGACTAATGTGTGACCCTTTGTTTCTGCTGGAAAGGGTAGCGAGTGATGAGGCAACCAACACCAACAAGTTCCAGTTGGCACATCAAGTACCAAATAAACGATGAGCACCAGGACAAAACGTTCATGTCAAAATTCGCTGAGTATCAAATTCGACGAGTTTCAGAGCAGTCAAGTACCAAGGTATGACTGGATTTGTAATGCCATTGTAATTTGACTCTGTTATGATTTGTTTTATATCTTTTGTCTTAACAATTGCAATGACCCTTATAACTCAGTCTATTGTCATTGCTATCTCACTTTCTATTAATTAATAACTTAATCAAAACTTGTTTTTCTTTAACAATACACATAATATAAATCACATGCTTTTTAAAATGTATGTTATAATTCACATATCTGTATACATAACTCTTTGATCACAAACACAATATATTATTTAAAGTAGAATGGTTATACATATTTTAAAACTACACTGAATGTTCAAAATGTATTATTCCCTGATATATTTTTACTTTCAGTGGTAAATTTCTTTCTACTATGTAGCAGAAATATTTTTTCCAAAGGCAGCCCCAGTCAACATTCTATATCTAGTGACATTTCCCATCTTTGCATTTTCAGAGTCAGAGGACTGATTCTAGATGCCCCTTGTTATATACTAGAAAATGTTAAGTGAACTGATTTTATGACTCACGCTCATATCTAGCCTTTATAACTCTATATAAGAGTATGTTTGTCTATCTTACAAAAATGCTTATTTACTTCTTTCCTCTAGGTTGCATTTATTTCTCAAGAAAGGGATTTATTTATTCATTCAAATTCATCCCATGGAGCAAGGATTATTAAATGTTTGAAGGTTGTTTATTGTTCATTGACACCTTTGGAAGGATCTGTGGAGTCTTTTGTTTGTTTGCTTTATTTTGTTTTATTGTGTTTTATATTCTTTTGAATTAGTGCATAATGATAGAAAATTTGGATGGATCGGCTCCATTTTTGTGTTCCCTAAAATTTTTCTTAAAATTATATTTTAGAATTTTACTGTTATGAGAAGTAATTTCATATATATCATTATGTATTTAATATTGAACCAATTTTCTAGATAGCAAAAAGGAGACTGTCCTTTTTCAAAGATATCAATGTAATTCAAGAAGACAAAGTTCATGTTGTGGCCATTATTACTACACTGTGACTGTGCCCCATGATAACTACCTCCTCTTTTGTATTTCAATTACAAACATAGAAGTGATTTATTTTGTAGATTAAGCATTCTTAAGAATAATTTTAATTGTGAAAAAATATGTAAATAAGAATATTTCGGTGCTGTGACTGAGTTTGCCATTTGGCTGACCCTCAGCTTCTTCATGCCATTTTCCACAACTGAAGTTGAAAATGAAATGCTCTTTTGTCCATAATAATTTTTAGCAAGGAGTGTCCAAGTGAGCTGGTTTGGCCAATATTACAAGAGAAAAATCCTTCTAAGGACTCCTGGAGAAACTGGTGTTTTCCTGACCAATTGCACACTAGTAGAATTCTTGGTATGTGAGGAAAACAAATCCATTTTTGCTTAAGCTACTGTGAGTCAGTTTTTCTGTTATATCCAATTCCAACCTAAATGATGTGCCATATAATGTACTGTATTGATCTATTTTCTAAAAAAACAGACATATTGTTTTCAGTTTTGTTACTAAAATTATGCTCCTATGAACAAACTTATATATATATTTTCTTGTACACTGTCCCAGGTATAACCAAGAAAGGAATTCTCTAATGGTGCCTGGATGGTATCACATTTAGACATCAATATCAACTTAATCAGAATCCTCTTAGGAAAACTTACAGGAAGACAAGCAGGATTGTCAACAATTAATGTTTTAGAGAATAGCTTAAAACAGTGGTTGCACAAGCCAGTGTTTGCCTATTTACAAAGGAAGAATGACAAAAATCTACAAACTATCTTTACTGCATTATAGTAAGGCAACTATAGCAAACTTTAAAAAAAAATTCTATTCAAGCTTATGGAAACTATAAATGTAAGTATCAACTGCTGGAAGGAAGAAAACAGCAGTCATACCATAAGGACATGCATTAAGTGAGAATGTGATCCAACGTGAGAGAAACAAAAAGCAAGAAAACAGTGTGTCAAAGAGATAGACACAAAACTGAAATCAAATTCTGCCAGAAGCAGTTTTAAATTCTAATCAAACAACAGACTTTGTATATAAACAGAGTCTGGAAAGGGCTATAGGTTAGATGTGGATTTTCTTTCTAGTTTTGCTAACTAAACTCAACTGTAACATTAGCAAAAGTACTTCTTTAAGCCTAAAGACCAATAAATGCATAAACATCCAGAGTTCTCAAGAAGCTCTAGAATACATGTTAAATATAGTCTATAAAAAATATCAAGGCAAACTTTGTAGTTTATCTTTATGACTATATCTTATATATTATAAATATTTGAAAAGATATTTGTTTTATTCATTTATATCTTTAAATTTTTTCAAATATTTCAAAGAAAAATAGGCTATAATTCATACTTCATTACATAAATTATGGATATATTATATATTTAAAATTAGTTAAGAACTGAAGATCTGACCTTAGACAAATCTGGGTGGCAATGATTGTCCTGATGCTTGCTGCATTCATGACAATAATCTTGGGATGTAATATAGACCTCCTCTTCCCAGCAATAAAGTGAAGAAAATAATAGTAATTGTGTCAAAATATTTGGGTAGGTTAAATATTGTAATGAATGCAAAATGCTTAGCACAGTGTCAGCCACCTGGGAATAACATAATAAATGTGTTAGATTTATTAAGCTTTTATTATACTGTGATCTTCATAATATCCTCACAAATAATATCCCAATTTTACATATTAGGGAAAAAAATGAAAAAAAAATTAGTTTTCTCAATTCAACCAAACTTTTTTAACTTCTCAGATGTCATGATACTTAAAAAAAAATGGAGAGGGAGAATTAAAATGTGATTTCATTTTTCCAAGGAGATTTAGAGAGAAGAGCAGGTGCTTGTACAATATTTAATATTGAGAGTGACACCATCAACATGGTCACTCAAGATATCCCCTGAAAATAACTCTCCAGAGATTCAGCAAATAAATGGACAAATCTATGCCAGGAATGCAAATATGGTTCTACACTTAAAAATCAATTAATGTAATGTACCACATTAACAAAACATAGAGGAAAATGTACGCGATCATATCCATTGAAGCAGAAAAGCCATTGACAAAATCCAGCATCTTTTATTAATAAAAATACTACAAAAATAGGAATAGAAGGAAACCTCCTCAACATGATAAAGGGTGTATATGAAAAACCCACATACTCAGTGGTGAAAGACAAAACTTTCACTCCAAGATCTGGAATATGACAATGATGTCCACTGTCACCACTGTCATTTGGTATTTTACTGGAAGTTCTAGCCAGAAAATTTAGGCAAGAAAAAGAAATAAAAGGCATCTAAATTGGAAAGGAATAATTAAAACTTTCACTATTTGCAGATGACATGATCTTATATACATAGAAAGTCCTGACAAATCTCCAATAAAACCACTAATGCCAATAAATGAATTCAGCACAGTAGTGGGGTACAATATCAACATGCAAAAATCAGTAGTATTTCTATACAGTAGTAATGAGTAATATTAGGAGGAAATTTTTAAAACCCAATTTACAATAGTAACTAAAAGATGTAAAGGACTAGTACGTGGAAAATTACAAAATATTCCTAAAATAAATAAAATAAGACCTAAATGAAGGGAAGTACATTCCGTGTTCATGAATTGGAAGACTAAGTATCATTAAGATGTTAATTCTACCCAAAATGATTTATAGATTCAATGCAATCCCAAACAAATTTCAAACAGCCTTCTTAGCAGAAATGGAAAAGCCAATTAGCAAATTTATTTAGAAGGGTAAGTGTCCCCGAATAGCTAAAAACATCTTAAAAAAGAACAGAGTTGATGACTCACACTTCCTGACTTTGAAGCATATCACAAAGCTACAGTGGTCAAAATTGCATGGTATTGACACAAGGATAGACATATTGACCAATGGAATTGAACTACAAGTTCAGAAATTGACCCTCATATCTATGGCCAATTGATTTTTGGCAACATCGCCAAGTCCACTCAATTGGGAAAGAATAGTTTCTTCAACAAATGTGCTGAGAGAATTGGATATCCATATGAAATATGAGATGACTTTGATTTAAAAAAAAAAAAAAAAAAGAAAAAAAAAAAGAGGACCTCTATCTCACACCATTTTCAAAAATTAACTTACAATGGATCAAAGACCTAAATATAACAACCAGTATTATAAAACTCCTAGAAGAAAATGTAGGGAAGTATATTCAGGATCCTGTATTAGACAATGGTTTCTAGACCGAATACCTAAAAGCAGAAGCAATGAAAGAAAAAAATAGATAATTGGACATCCTCAAAATAAAAAAAAATAAAAAAAAAACTTTTGCACATCAAAAATTTTTGTCATGAAATTGAAAAGACAACCTGCTCAATGGAGAAAATATTTGGAAACCACATATCTGATAAGGGTTTAATATCCACAGTATATAAAGAAATCCTACAACTCAACAACAACAAAAAAGAAAACTAATCTAAAAATATGCAAATGACTCTAATAGACATTTCTCCAAAAAAAAGATAGACAAAAGGCTAAAAAGCACATGAAAAGATGCACATCACTAGCTATTATGGAAATGCAAACCAAAACCACAAAGTCATATTATTTAACACCCACTAGAATGGCTACTATTTTTTAAAAAACTGAAAACTACAAGTATAGGAGAGGATGTGGAGAAATAGGAACTCATTCATTGCTGGTGGAAATGTAAAATGGTGTAGGTACTGTGAAATACAGTTTGGAAGATCCTCAGGAAGCTTTGCATAGAATTACCACATGACTTGGCAAACCTACTACTTAGGTATATACCCAGAAGAACTGAATCAGGGACCCAAACAGATACTTACACCTATGTTCATAGACACATTATTCATAATTGCCAAAAGATGGACATGACCCAATTATCCATCAACAGATGAATGAATAAAGAAAATGTGGTATATATACATATATATATATTCAATGGAGTATTATTAAATTGTAAAAAGGAATGAAGTCCTGATTCCTGCAACAAAATGGAAGAACCTTGAAGACATTATTTTTAGTGAAATTAGCACAAAAGGACAAATATTGTATGATCTCACTGATATGAACTAATTATAGTAAGCAGACTCATAGAGATAGAATCTAGAATACAGGTTACCACAGAATAGATTGGGGTTAGAGAACGGGAAGTTGATGCTTAATTTATACAACATTTCTATTTAGATTGATTGTAAAGTATTGGAAGTAGATGGTGGTTATAGTAGCAGATTATTGTGAGTGTAATTAAAAACATTGAATTAATGGGTGAATGATGTGGTTAAAAGGGGAGATATTAGGACATATTTTATTCTAGCATATATTTATACTAGAATAAAAATAAAAAGATAAAGCATATGACAGTATAAAATTGTAGATGAGGTGAACCCTATTGTGGATGATGGACTATAGTTTATAGAACAATTATAAGAATGTTTTTTCATAATTTATAACAAATGTTTGACACCAATACAAGGTGTTAATAATAGGGTGGTATATGGAAAAAATAACTCCTAATGTAAAGTATGGACAATAGTTAATAGTACTATTTCAATAATTTTTCATCAATTTTAACAAAGGTGACTACCATTAAAAAAATTAGTACAATTACAAAAAGTGCTATCATCAATTGTAACAAATGTGCCACACAAAGCAGTGTGCTGGTGGTGGGATGGTATATAGAAATCCTGTATTTTATTTATGGTTAGTCTGTAAAACCACAACTTCTCTAATAAAAAATTTAAAAAGTTAAAAAAGATAATATTGAATTTATGCTTAGAAACTATCTGATAATATTGAGAGGTTTATTCTTTGTGTGTGTGTGTGTGTGTGTGTGTGTGTATTTACATCAATTATATAGGAGACATTGACGGTACATAGGAAAAGTACACATTTTTATAGTTCTAGTTTTGTACTCTGGGTGGGCTGAAAATTCTAGGAAGTATCTTTCCCTTTCACTTATGTCCTGTAATTTGGTTGGATGTAGACAGGTGCAGGCAAATGCGCACAGCCACACAAATACCCACTTGGGCGTACACGGTGCCATATGTTTTCTTTGTCATCTTAGTGCTGTGCCATTTACTAAAGACATCCAGCTTTTCATGATATTGGCAATGATGATGAAATAGCACTGTTAGAAGTGTCTGCCATACTGTAGCTTTTTGAAATGGATGGATATTGAAGGATTTTAATAGTGTAAAAGGGTGAAAACGAGAAATTCTCAGTAAATGAGTGTACAGCATAAAATTAGAAAAGTAGTACCACACTTGTAATAAATCTAGTGAACTTTTCTTTGTGTAGCCATGTAGTATGAAACAAGAAGTCAGGGATTTTTACTTGCCATTCTGAGTTGAAACAGTCCAAATGTGTTCTAACGGAGTCTCACTCTCATGCAGTAATGTCATACACGTTTTCCCCTAAGATCCTTGTAAGAGTCCAGTTAGGCAGACAGTACTCCTCTTATTACCATCTCCCCGTTTAAGCACGAAGAGGTAGCAGCGGCTTGCTCAGAGTCAAACAGCTCATGAGTGACAAAGCTAACACTCCTCATCCAGCAATTTCCCTGATATATAATGTTTTTCACTTACTGAAGGTGGGAAGATAACATAAATACATTTTTAAATTTAAAATGAAAAAAAAGCAATGCAATAGAATATGAAAGGCTGATGATAGTAAAAAATTTCATTTTGAGAATCTTCTTCCTGTTGATAAGAAAGCTAGTACATATTATCAACAATAAGGAATACAGGATCGCAGAATTGTAATTTAAACACAGTCAAGTATGTGAAGAGTCTGATTCTTGCATGTTATTTGCTTAGAAATTTTTTAATTAGGAGTTTAAAATAATACAAAGAAAACATTTGTAAACATAGGGAAAATCTAGGATGAGAAATATTTAATGCCTGTTATTTTGAACTTGTTGAATTATTAGATGATTTATGTTAAAAAGAGCTTTTGATAAGACAGCAAAATATATTTTTAGATAATTTTTTGCCAATAAGAAATTCTGAAAAAACAGTTAAAAATATAATCAGGGTGCCAGCTAATTCTCACGCTGCTTTTATTAACTAGTGATAAATAAATAATTTCATTTGTATGAACAGAAATATAATTGTAACAGCTTGTGACCTGACAGGGTGTACTGTTCAGATATTTAGGTTTTATGAAATTATATACATTATCTAAAATTACAGTGTTCTATTTTCATATGAATACCGATTTAAGTACTTTTGCATATCGCCATATAATAAAATAGGATGTATATCAGTGAAAGATAGGCTACTCAAAATGATTTTACTTTGCCAAAATATCGTGCCAATTATAAATGAAATCTTAAGATAATTACTTTCAAAAGCAAAATACTTTTAACCACTCTGAAGATATTCCAATTAAATTTATATTTACTTTTTTTGAAAAACAGTATTAATGAATTAGTATTATGAAGTCAGAGATCATATCAAGCTAGTTTGTTTACAGGATGATATATTGTCAAATGAATAATATTGAAAGGATGAACATGATTTTATTTTAATTGCACCGCAAATGTTAAGCATATTTTATAAAAATAAAATACATAATACCTACAAAATATTTTGCTCTGGTATTTCATTCAAAATGCACTAACCTTGTCCTAAAGTTTGTAGGATGAGGATGTCCATCATATAAGGATAAATAGTCATATTCTTCCTCTAGAGCAAATGACTGAAAAACAATTTGTATTCTATTTCGTTCTTCTGCTATTATTACCCATGTACAGTTTGCACCATTTGGATATCCATATGGAAAACCAGGGCTTTCTATAGTGCCATTAAGTCCTTTCAAAGTTCCACCACATGTATAAATAAATCCTGCAACAAAAGACAAAAAAGATATATTAATATCATAGAAAACAAGAACAATCAGGAGACACATTAATTGATAAAAGATTTTCCCCCAAAACGAGTGTTAAAATAATTTTGTAAACAACAATTTCAGAGCCTGGTAAATGATCTAAATTTTAAAAAAAGGAAGGTAAAATATAAATAATGAAATACTAGAAGAGTTTTTATTTATTATATATTGAGGTCAATAATTAAAAACAATTTGGTGCAATAAAATCATGCACATACATCTGATTCATTATCTACATGATCCAATGGACAAATATAATCCTGGAACATAAAATCTCCCCTAAAGTTATTTAGAATCAAACTGGAAGCTGATAAACAACATTGAAAATTTAATTATTTTAGTATGTATTTTGGGTCTCACAGAATTAATTCCCTTTTTTCTTGGAAAAGTATGCCATTTTTTCACATGGATATCAAACTCTCTACCATATGGTCCACCTTCTTTAGGAAAAACTTGTCCAAACTGATTTTAGAGGAAGAATACATGATTCAAATCTAAAGAAACTATATAAACTATGTAATTCCTTATCATTGACCACATTGGCTGGCCCAGGATGGGCACAACCCTAAATTAATCACCTCAGGGTGAAACCTAAGGTAAGAGAGAAAATATACTAAAAATAAAAATCTTGGACAACTCATAGCAGCCATCTTAAAATTTCAGTATTAGTTCTATGAGAGGTCTAAGTTATTGAGAGTGGACTCCTGGAGATACCTAGAAAACTGACCATGTTTTTTGAGGAAAAGGTTTATTTCTGAATATATAATACTCTATAGTCATCTTGTATATTGTGAAGCCCTAAGATTGATAAAATAGAACACTGGTCTCCAGTCATGCTATTAAAGCTGGGCTCCAGAAGAAGGCAGTCATAGTTTCAGAAGTTCTAATGAGAATTTTCCACCCAGATGTAATTATCCACATCAGTGGGTCCTACCTGAAGCTTACATGCCTGCCCCCTTCTGGGATAAAGTTTCTGATCTTTTTCTGCCATGTAACTTAACCGCCTGTACCCAGTAAGTTACAGTTCAAACTTACTATTTAAATGTGCCAATATATTGGTGACACATGAATGAAAGTATAACTGAGGATACTTTCTTGTCACACCAAAAGTGTACTGAATCCAACTAGACTATATCATTCATTGGATTTGTTTTTTGGCCCCTCGCCAGCAAAATATCCCTCACTACTAACAAAATTTTTACTAGTAATATATTGTAAGTGGCTGACCCTATATATGGTATTAGCTTAGTATTGTTAGGGAGTAGAGCAGGGAGTAACCGGACAATCCTTTTTATACAGCAGTAAAGTAAACAAGTGAACTCTCATTGTATCTTGGAGCTTAGACTTTGTATAGTCTGAGTAATATTAGGGAGAATGTCTGGGGAAAAAATAGGATATTGGCATATGTTGGCTACTTCTTGCAGCCTTCAGTAATTTTGAACTAGGAAAAGCTGCATTTAATTTTAAACTAGCTAAGACAGGCCCCCGTTTGCCCAATGTCAGAATAGGCTGACAGAACTGCAATATGGGGCCATATGGGACAATTTCTCTCCCTGTCATGTTCATGTAAAGATGCTGCCGTCGTGCACTTGTTGGCAAGGGGTAGTTGAGTTGTACTATTCTGCCCCAACCAGTTGGTTTCAACTGCCACATGGCTGAGAACATTACAGTGAAACCTAAGGTAAACATCAAAAGGTAAGCCAGCTACCAGATAACAAATATCCTGATTTGGGTTGAAAATCATTGTGATAACTGAACAAAATCTCTGGCTTTATTACCTACCTTGGAAGTGACTAGGCACAATCTAAGTTTTCAAAGGCGTATTCAAAGAACCCCAAAGCTTCACCCAATAAGGATTGAATGTTGGTTATTTAAATTTTAGCTATATGGCACTTGGATACATAGGAGAAGTCTCCAAACTACCCCAAGCATCTGTGTTTGGAACTAGATGTAGAAATACAGGAAATTTGGGACTCCCTCCCTCTGGAAAGGAATGAGTAATTTGATCTAAGGATGGACATATTTAAAACATCAGAGAAAGCACATATAGAAAATAAGAAGCCAAAATTGTAGACAGTGGCAGTCAGATGCTGATTTTAGATGTTCTGTATTCATTCCACACTCTTTTCACATTCACACCTTGATTTTGCTTGGGGAGCCAATTCCAAATCAAAGAGCCCTATGTTGTGGAGCTGCTCATTCTACTGACACTAGTGGTGAGGGCACTGACTCAGGGCTGGGTTAATCTGCATAGTCTTCCTAGCCATTTATAATTCAGGATCCACTCCTATTGTTTTCATATTTATAAGTTCCTAAGACTGAAATCTTCAGTAAATGAAATGAAGCAGAATTTGCATTATTACTTTTTGCCCTTAAAAAACTTCTTAAGAAGTTGGATCTGGTAGAAGTTTTTAAAAATCAATATTTGTGTGCATTCATACATTTTTGCTCATGCACCTGAAATCAAATAGGACATTTTATGATTTTCAAAGATAAAAAAAGAAAAGTCCCTTTTAAATTGCTTATTGCAGAGCAATTGCTTTGAAGCCTTAGGTTAATTAGCTATCACCCATTTCGATTAGTTTTCTGCCTGAACAATTTCTAATTTGAACTTCATGACTAAATGCAAGCATGAATCCCTTCAGCCACAATCTGATCTCGGGGCTGTTTTATATATTCTTAAGCCCCACAGCCCTGATGGTGCTAGAAAAAAGACATATGTCCCAAAATAGCATGCTCAGATTTGTCCACTAATTCTTTTAGGGCCTGCTGATTCACGCATTTCACTTTCTTTCCTTTTTTTATTTATTGGCAAATTAGGAGTTTCACCTATTTTTAAGCTTCCTGTCTGCTCTTCATTTCATTTCCATATTTGTTTATCTCTGATTTTGATTAAACATCATATTATTCATAATAATACACATTTTAACAGGAGGTTTAACATTTTCGCTACAAAATAATATATATTTGTCAAGAAATTAAATCATAAGTAGAGTCTTTATAAGTAAAACAATACCTTACTTCATACACTTATACTTTACAGGGATAGTCATTGTTATCAAATTAGTGTTTATCTTTCCTGGCCTTTTTCTAGGCAAATGCTTACATACACATACTTCTATGCAAAAAAATATATAGATAGATATTCCAAAATGCAGTCAGTCACTCTATGCATATATTCGATATATAAATTATGACTGATAGTCTTCTGGGTCCAAATGTATACTTCTACTACATTCTTTCTTAGTGACTACATAAATGCATAGCATCTCATGGTATGAATGTACTATAAATTATTTATCCATTCTCCTATTGATGTATTCCTTCTTTGTGGTTACAAGGGTGTTAAAACACCTTTGAACGTAGATCCTTGTGCACTTATATGCAATATCCTTAAGATGGAATCCCAAAAATAGGATTGCTGAATTTTAAATTTAGATAGACACAGTCAATCTATCCTCAATTAATGTAAGAAATATGTGAAAACTTATAGATAAAATTAAAAATATGGCATTATCTCAGCTTATCTTCAAGGAACTGACCACTTTGAGAGATAGGTGAAAACAGACTATTACAGCAAAATATGTTAAGTGCTATGGAGTAGGCACACACACTTGTCTGTAAGAACACATAGAAGCAAAACATAATCTAAAGAAATCATTATGTGGTTTATGGGAAGCTCTCTCAAAAAATTAGCATTAGAACTTTCCATAGATTCATTCTTTGGCAGTTTTTGAATGCCTTTATGTTGTATTTTCACAATTTAACCTTTAATACCCACTTAAAATTAAACAGTTCTTTTCAAATTTATTTTAGCTATACAAGTTCCTTTGTATATCCATAGAAAGTTTAAAATAATCTTGTCTATATCTACAAAATATCTTTCTTGGATTTTAATAGGAATGGCATTAAACCTATTTATCAAATTGGAGAGATCTGGCAAGTTTACTATGTTAAGATTTCAAATCCATTAAGAACCTCCATTTATTTAGATATTCTTTGATTTCTTTTATCACTCTTGCACAGTTTTAAACATATAAATTCTGTATATATTTTGTTAAATTCACACCTAAGTATTTAATTTTACCTGGGCAATTTTAAATGGTATTGGTATCCATATGTTCGTTTATAGTATATAAAAATACAATTGACTTTTTAAAGATTTTTTAGTTTTAAAGAAACTTTAGATTACATAAATGTTACATAAAAATTATAGGGGATTCCCATAAGCCCCAACCCCTCTCCCTCCCACACTTTCCCATATTAACAACATCCTTCATTAGTATGGTACATTTGTTACAACTGATGAACACATATTGAAGCATTGCTACTAATCGTAGACTATAGTTTACATTATAGTTTATACTCTGTATAAACTATAAACCAATTGTATTGGTTTTTTAAAAATGTTTATTTTGTATCTTGTGACTTTGAACTCACTTAACAGTTACTGCCAGGTAGAAGGAGAAATCCAGATTTCCTATTCAGACTCCATTAACAATCAATGGGGTAGCCTTATTACCACTGGGTGATAGTAAAAGTGACTCTCTTTCCACTGACTCTACAATGCACCACTTTTGTCACAACCAGAAAGGAAAGGAAGGGCATCTTGTTCCTGAGGTGAGTGTGGAAGTTGGAGGACACCACAATGCTTTCACAGAAACTGTGGGGTGGGAAGGGGTTTTTACTGGCCAGCAGGGATGAATGTCCTTGTTCCTTTCTTGGCCTTCTCAGACACCACCATAGTGGTAATGTTGGGGTGCCTCATTATACCCCAGTATGTATGGAATCATGGACTCTCCAGTAGATTTGCTGGTATAGGAATAAGCCACTTTTTTTTTCTGTAGTGTCAGTGTGTTGGTTTCTTCATCTCTATTTTGAGATATATGAGATAAAACTAAACCCAGAGAACTCACAAATGTATTATTCCTCAATTCTTGAGGTTTCTAGACAGTTTGCCTTCTTTCCAACTTTTAAAGCCTTCTTATGTTTGCTTTATACATTGTGTTTAGCATATAAGGAATGGAGAAAAGTATGTCTACTCCACCATCCTGGAAGCAGAAGTTTGGCAATTGATTTTTAATAAGGGTGCCAAAAATTTATTGGGAAAAGTATTTTTTCAACAAGTGGGCCTGGAGCAAGTGGATACCTAGATGCAGAAGAATGAAGCTGGGCTTCTACTTCTCACTGTGCACAAAAATTAACTCAAAATGGTTCATGGACCTAAAGGTAAGAGCTAAAATTATGAAATTCTTAGAAAAATGCATAGAAGTAAAGCTTCATGACCTTGAACAAAGTTTTTAATGCATATATCTCAGAGAAGATATAAAAATGACCAATTAATGTTTGAAAAGATGCTAAACATCATTAGTCAGTAAGGAAACTCAAAACAAAACCTCAATGATAGACCATTTCAAACCCAAAAGGATGGCCAATATTGTTGGTGAGGCCGTGGAGAAATTAGAAACCTCATATATTATTGGTGTAAATTTAAAATGGTGTGGCTATTCTGGAAAACATGCTGGTAGTTCAATATGTTAAACATATGACACAGCAATTCTACTCCTAGTTATATACCAAGATAAATCAAATAATGTGTACTCCAAAATTTGTACTCCAATGTTTATAGCAGTATTATTCACAATAGCCAAAAAATGAAACCACCCAAATTTCCATCAACTAATGAATGAATAAACAAAACACAGCATATCCATACAATGGAATATTATTCAGAAATAAAGAGTGAAACACTGATGCATGCTACAACATGAAGGAACTTCAAAAACATTATGCCAGATGGAAGAAGCTAGTCATGAAATAACATAAAATCTGGAATTCCATTCATATGTCCAGAACAGGCAAACCTATGGAGACAGAAAATAGATTAGTGGTTAACTAGGACTGGACAATGGGAGGTATTTGGGGGGAGGAGGGTATGATTGCTAAGAGTTACAGAATTTCTTTTGGGGGTGACGAAAATACTCATAAATTAGATTGAGTTGACAGATGCACATCTCTGTGAATATGCTAAAACTAATCAACTTTACATTTTAAACAGGTGGATTTCTATGGTAAATGGATTATATTTCAATAAAACTACTAAAACATGCAAAATAAAAAAGGCTTGTGTGAGTCACAATTTAAACATTTGTTTTGTTTTGTTGTTTTTTTCTTGCAGTAAAGCATTCTTTTTTTTTGTTCACTCTTACCTGCAAAGATATTTTGAGGTGCTGATTTTCTAATAAGCTTTATTTTCAGAAAAATGAATGGATCATTAATTTGTTTACTAAAATTAGTTTATATTATTCAATATATACATATAAATCTAATTTTAAAATATGCTAATATCTGAGCTATTTTTAATTCATGGTTTACAATAAGAAAGTGATCTATGTGGATTGCATGTAATTTACAGATAACCAGTGGACCAAATGTGTATTTTCTTCTTGTTTTAAAATATCTACATAGGCAAAAAGAAAGTGAGTCTCATGTGAACTAAAATTTTTATTGTGGCAGAGTGAAACTGAGAGAAAGAATAAATTAAATAATGCATCACCAATAATAATGGCCATTCGAAACATTTTACACTCTTCTGCAATCTTTTTCCTAGCACCATCAATTTCAGAAGATGATTTCTTCTTCGTTCATTATTTATTGAATACCTTTAGGCTATAACGAAAATCTCTTCCTGTACCAAAAAATCTCTCTATGCCATAGTGTATTGGCATACCTCTTCCTCAGATCTTGAAGGAAGAAATTCTTTCTTCTTCTTAGGCTTATATCTACAAATACCTTTTTTGCAGAATTCTCTTTCAGACAACAATCGCTATTTAAATAAACACATAAAATATGCAGAAGTAATTAAAATAAAATACAAATACTACTTACATTCTTGTTAACTAAGCTGATTGCAAATGTTAACTTATAAATCAGAAACTTTCCAGATAGCTGTTCATCTGGGCATTTTCCCCTGTCTTTATGTAATCAGGTAAATGCTCTGTTGAAATATATATGTAACATTCCATGAATTTATGTATTTTGCAGGATTACATAACCTGAAGATTTTTTTTCTCTATGAAATTACTTTATTTTTTAAATTAATGGAGGCATCACGAAGGTCACTTTTTAACAAAAGCTGAATACGTGGCAGTTATTATTTTTACTGCTTCTTACTTTCCTTTTATGGCACATTTCTCAATAGAGCCAGTTGGAATCACTGCCTTCAATCTTCAACTTCCCATTCATGTCCTTTCCGTTACAATCTAGCTTTTACCTTTTAGCACAACCTTTGACATTCTTTACCAGTGCTTCCTCCTGAAATCTTCTGGACTCTTTATGTAGAATTATTTTCATAACTCTTTAGCTAATCTGTGATTTTCACAACCTCCTCTTTACTGATCCATTTCTTTAATTTATCTAGGGTGACATAGTTATCTATTGTCTCACCTGGACTCCTATATATTTGCTCTTCTGTAGTGGAAGCTAAGATGTATTGCCCAGATCCACATCCAGGAATGAAGGACTATTCCCCTAACTGCTGGGAGGGTAGCTGGAAGACTGCTTTCAGTTGTCAGCCTCTTTGGGGATTGCCTGTGCTAAGAAAACTGTCCAGTTCAAGACCACACCTTCTTTCAGGGCTGTGCACATACATTGACTGATTAACACAAAGGTATAGACACCTGACTCCTCATTCCACTCAGGACAATCTAAAGTAGCATTCCAATTTCAGGAAGTCCTGAAGGGGTAGCAGAGCCATTTATTAGGATGACAGCACATCTCACTTGCTCTCAAGTCTCATCCTCTTTCCTTCCACAGGTGTTATCCAAAGAACAATCCCTAATAATTATCCATCTCCATTGCAAAACTGCTTCCTGGGGAACCAGACCTGTGACTTTTCTCCAACTTCAAATGCTGGTGTGCCCAATCCATTCTACAAACTGTCACCAGCTACACCTTTCTAAAACCTAGCTGACATATGGAAAATAACCAAATAAATTCCTTGGCATGCAATCCTAGTTATGTTTTATCTCCATCAACTTACCCCATTATTGACATTCAAACCTGTGCTCTTGCCACATAGTTTACTTTTCTTTTTTGGAACAAGCCTTAAACTACCTTAGCCTCATTTTTTCTTTATAACATACTATCTTCCTAAACTTAAACTTATTCTCCCTTCATTTCTGCTAAGACGAAATTTACTGGTCTTTCAATTTTCAGCTCAAGTCTTTACAAACATTTTCACTCCAGGGAATGTTTTCTCTCTGTTCTTGAACTTTAGACTTATCATTTTATATTGCCTCATGTAAATTCTTTTCTTGTTTTCTTTTTTTGGGCTTGTGAGTACATGTAAGTGGCATCTTCAAACGAATTGAGAAATGTAAAGAAACTTCTAGCTTCTAGAGAAAGCAAAAAACAATATATGTAATAAGCCTTTTCAAAAATGTATTCAACCAAAATAAAATACTTATGATATGTTTTACTTTTAAACTTATATGAACTAGCCATTGATAAAGTATTTCATTTGTGTTATATTTATACAATATTATTATTATTCTAGACATGAGGAAATTTAAAATAAACTAGTCATTGAAAAACTTTTTTTTCAAATTTGCATTCTGGTTTCATTTACCTAACAATAGGATCACTCGCTTTTTTATGTACTCTCTAAATTAAGAATCTATTTGAGTTTCGGTGTCTACAATTTCTTTAATTAAAATTTTTTAATGTTTTGCATAATAAACCAGACATCCTGATTTCACAATCCAACACTACTTTTGGGCAAATTATTTAATCTTACTTTGCTCAGTTTCCTCATCTGTAACAGGATATTATGACTATGCATTTAAAGATTAAAAATGTTAAAAACTGTCCATCTCTTTGACCAATATTTTAAATATAATGACTATTATATTTATCTACTCTTTCTGCTATTCTTTATTATTATAATAATTATTATTACCATGGAGCTCCATTACATAATTTGACATTGACTTTCATTTAGAAAAGACAAATGTAAATAAACACATTAGAAAATCCAAGTACCGGTTTGTCAGAGAATGAAAAATGCCTGTTCCTCATATGTACCAAATATACTAACAGATGGATGTTTATGAAATTTAATTTCATGTCTCTAGTTCAGGCTGTTATAAATAAAAACAAATTCAACTTATTTTCTTCTGTTCTGGTTAGGGGCAATCTGTGATCTCAGAACATAACATAAAATGTGCGCAAGAGTGTCTGCTTCTCTCAAGGGAGTAAAAAATGTAGTCTGATATTGTTATTACCTCTAATCACAGAGCACACAAATTACTATATCTGTTTCTTTAAAAGGCAATACATAAGCAGCGAATGCATAAAAAAAAAAACAAAAAAAAAAAACATAGATAACTTTATCATCGAAATTTTAAAATAGATTATACAGGAATGGAAAGAGCATGTTCACTTCCTTAAATAAGTTCTTAGAGACAGTTGCCTCCTCTGTAAAAGAGGAATGAAAAGCATATTTCATAAGGTTGTTAGGATGAATCAGATAATATATGCAAAATGTTCGGTATATTGCCTAACTCACCAAAATGAATAGTAGCAGAATAAATAATAAACAGTAGCAAAAACTGGTAACTATTATTTTGTTGTTATTTCAATTACCACTAATATTATTAAAAGACTTTTTAGGAGATCTAAACTCTCCTGTCTAAGATTTAATCATGACTTTCTGAAAACAAATGACATTTTTCCAAATATAACTTGTCTTCTGTTCTTAAAACATTGTATTTCAGTATGCAGGATATATATATATATATATTTATTTTTTTTCTTGTTGTTCATCCAGAACTGTTCTCATTCAGATCACTCAGAATAAACCAATATCCACCAGAGCAAGACATTAACACAGATTTTTTTTAACCAATCAATTTTATTGATACATATTAATAAAGCATAAATCCATCAAAGTGTACAATCAATGGTAATTGGTACAATCACATATTTGTGCATTCGTCACTTCAATCATTTTTAGAGCACTTTCATTATTCCAATAATAATAATAAACAAATAACAAACTCATCACCTCTCAATCTCTCTATGCTTCCTCTGCAGTACATAGCTGCTATTCTTTTTCCTTCTTTCTAGAATATTTGTATTTATATATTGTAAAAGCATCTTATATATGCAATATCACCTATCTTTGTGTTTTACATGAGGTTTTATTATCTTATACAGCCCTGTTACAGTTTTTATCATCTTTCCTTCTAGTAATATACATGACTTTAGACTTTCCCTTTCAACCACTGTCATACCCATATAATAGCACTATGATGTGCTTTCCCCATTTCTACTCATTCCCAAAGATTTACAAATAACCATTTTACCAATTCTGCACAGATTAAGCCTCAATTTTCCATTCTCTACCCTCCTTCTATTTTCTGGTGACCTATATTCTAATTATTAACTCCATGAATTTACACAGAATATTTAGTTCATAACAGCACAAGCATATAGTATTTGTCCTTTTGTGTCTGGCTTGCTTCACTCAACATAATGTCCTACAAGTTCATCCATGTTGTCATATGCTTCACACCTTCATTTCTTCTTACTGCTGCATAATATTCCATTATGTGTATACACCACAATTTGTTCATCCATTGCTCAGTTGATGGACACCTAACTTGTTTCCAGCTTTCGGCAATCGTGAATAACGGCACTATGAACATCAGTGTGTGGATGTATGTTCACGTCTCTGCTCTTGGTTCTTCTGGGTATATACCTAGTAATGATATTCCAAGTCACATGGCAGTCTATATTCAACTTCCTTAGGAACTATCAAACAGTTCTCCACAGTGGCTGTACCTTTTACACTCCTACCAACAGTGAATAAGCGTTCCTGTCTCTCCACATCCTTTCCAACATTACAGTTTTTTTGGCTTTTTGATAGCGACCAGTCTAATAGGTGTGAAATGATATCTCATGGTAGTTTTGATTTGCATTTCTTAATTGTTATTGATATTGATCATTATTTCATGTGTTTCTTCACCATTTGTATTTCTTCTTTAGAAAATTGTCTTTTCAAGTCTTTTGTCCATTTTTTAATCAGGTAGTCTGTCTTTTAATTGTTGAGTTATAGCATCTCTTTATATATCATAGCCACTAAACCCTTACCAGATACTTGATTGCCAAATATTTTCTCCCATTGACTCGGCTGCCTATTCACCCTTTGACAAAGTCCTTTAATTTTGAGGAAGATCCATTTATCTATTTCTCTTTAGTTCCTTGTGCTTTTGGTGTAAGGTTTATGAAATTACTGACTAGCACCAGGTCTTGAAGATGTTTTCCTATATTTTCTTCTACTAGTTTTATAGTTGTTGCATTTATATTTAGATCCTTGATCATTCTGAGTTAATGTGTCTGTCTTTATGCCAGTACCATGCTGTCTTTACCACTGTAGCTAAGTAATATGCTTTAAAGTCCAGGAAATAGAGTCCTCCAATTCATACTTCTTTAACATCTTTTTGGCTATTCGGGGACCCTTATCACTCCAAATAATCGGTTTTTCCATTTCTGCAAGCTGTTGGGATTTTTATTGGGATTGCATTGAATCCGCAAATCAGTTTGGGTAGAAATGACATCTTAACAATATTTAGAATTTCCAATCCATGAGCAGGAAATGTCCTTCCATTTATTTAAGTCTTCTTCAGTTTCTTTTAGCAATGTTTTGTAGTTTTCTTAATACAGGTGCTTTATGTCCTCGGTTAAGTTTATTCCTAAATATTTGATTGTTTAATTACAAATAGAACTTTGCTATTACAAATAGAACTTTTTTCCTCATTTCCTCTTCAGATTGCACATCAGTAGTGTATAGAAACAGTATTGATTTTTGCATATTAATCTTGTATACTGCTACTTTGCTAAACTCGTCTACTAGTTCTAGTAGCCTTCTTGTAGATTTTTCAGTAGATTCTAGTATAGGATCATATCATCAGCAAATAGTGCAAGTTTTACTTCTTCCTTTCCTACTTGGGTGCCTTTTATTTCTTTATCTAGCCTAATTGCTCTAGCCAGAACTTAGAGCACAATATTGAATAAGAATGGTGACGTGGGTGTCCTTGGCTTGTTCCTGATCTCAACGGGAAAGCTTTCCATCTTCCACCATTGAGTACAATGCTAGCTGTAGGTTTTTCATATATGCACTTTACCATGAGAAGGTTTCCTTCTATTCCTATATTTTGAAAGGATCATGTAATTTTTCTTCTTCAATTTCTCAATATGGTTTTTCACACTAATTGATTTTCTTGTGTTGAATCACCCTTGCATACCTGGGAAAAACCCACTTGATCATGGTGTATAATTCTTTTAATTTAATTTAATTTAATTTAATTTAATTTAATGTGCTTTGTGTTTCTGTTCACAAGTATTTTGTTGAGGGTTTTTACATCTATATTCATTAGAGATATTGGTCCGTTATTTTCTTCTTTTTTTGTAGTACCTTTATCTGGTTTTGGTATTAGGGTGATGTTGGCATCATATAATGAGTTTGGTAGCATTATTTCCTGTTAAATTCTTTGGAAGAGCTTGAGCAAGAATTGTATTAGATTGTTTTTGAATGGTTGGTTGAATTCACCTGTGAAGCCATCTGGTCCCAGACTTTTCATCTTTGGGAGGTTTTTTATGACTGTTTCAATCCCTTCACGTGTGACTGGTATGCTGAGGTCTTCTATTTCTTCTAGGGTCGGGTTAGGAGATTTGTATGTTTCTAGGAATTTGTCTATCTCCTCTGCATTGTTTGTTTTTTTGGCATACAGTTTTTCATAATACTATCTTATGATCTTTCTTATTTCTGCAGGGTCAGTGGCAATGCCCCCACGCCCCCATTTCTGGTTTTATTTGCATCATCTCTTTTCTTTTTCTTTGTGAGTCTAGCTAAGAGATTATCGATTTTATTGACCTTCTCAAAGAACCAACTTTTGGTTTTATTGATTCTATTGTTTTTCTTTTGTTGTTGTTGTTGTTTTCTATTTCATTTATTTCTGCTCTGATCTTTACTATTTCTTTCCTTTGGCTTGGTTTGGGATTAGTTTGTTGTTCTTTCTCAAGTTCCTACAGCTGTGCAGTTACATCTTCAATTTTAGCTATTTTTTCCCTTTTAATGCAAGTAGTGAGAGCTATAAATATCCCTCTCAGCATTGCATTTGTGGTATCCCATAGTTTTGATATGTTGTGTTCTCATTTTCACTCATCTTAATATATTTGTTGAATTCCCTTGCAATGTCTCTTTGACCCACTGATTATTTAAGAGTGTGTTGTTTAATCTCCATATATTTATGAATTTTCCCTTTTTCTGTGCATTACTGATTTCCAGCCTTATTCCGTTATGCTCAGAGAAACTCTTTTGTATAATTCCAATTTTTAAAAAAATTATTGATACTTGTCTTCTGACACAACATATGGTCTATCTTGAAGAAGGATATATGGACACTTGAAAAGTATGTATATGGCTGTTTGGGGGTGCAATGTTCTATAGATATATATTAGGTCTAGTTCATTTATCGCATTATTCAAGTCATCTGTTTCTTTATTTACCATCTGTCCAGGTGTTCTATCTAGTACAGAGAGAGGTGTATTGAAATCTCCAACAATTATTGTAGAGACATCTATTTCTCCCTTCAGTTTTGCCAGTGTGTGCCTTTTGTAGCTTGGGGCACTCAGGTTAGGTACATAAATATTTAGCATAGTTATTTCTTCTTGGTGAATTGCCCATTTTATCAAGATATAATGACCTTCTTCATCCTTTATAAAAGTTTTGCATTTAAAATCTATTTTGTCCCATATTGGTATCACTACTCCCCTCTTTTTTGGTTACTATTTGCATGGAATATCTTTTTCCAAACTTTCACTTATAAACTGGCTGTGCCCTTACGTCTGAGGTGGGTCTCTTTTAGACAACATAGGGGTGGCTCATATTTTTTAATCCATTCTATCAGTCTATGTCTTTTCATTGGGGAGTTCAAGTCATTAACACTCAATGTTTTTACTGTAAAGGCATTACTTACTTCATCCATTTTATCCTTAAGCTCTCTGTTGTTATATTGTTCTTTTGTCTGACTTTTTACCCTTTAATTTACCCTTCCTAATAATTTTCATTTCTACACTCTTCTCCAAATCTCTCACCCTTGTTTTTGCCTTTCAGGCTGCAGCACTACCTTTAGTACTTCTTATAATTCTGGTCTTTTGGTAACATATTCTGTCAGTTCTTGTCTGTGAAGACTTTGAACTCATCCTATTTTTGAAGGACAGTTTTTCTCTTTCAGTACCTTAAATACTTCATACCACATTCTTCTCACCTCCATGGTAAGGTGAGAGGGTAGCACTTAATCTCATTGAAGTTCCCTTGTATGTGTGCTTTGTGTTTTTCTTGCTGCTTTCAGAATCCTCGCTTTACTTCTGATATTTGTCATTCTGAATAGTAGATGTCTTGTGATAGGTCTATTCGGATTTATTCTGTTTGTGGTGCAATATCCTTCTTCGATATTGATATTTATGTCTTTCATAAGGGTTAGGAAGTTTTCAGTCATTAATTCCTCAGATATTCTTTCTGCCCCTTTTCCATTCTCTTCTCCTTCCGGGATACCGTTAATGCATATGTTTGTACATTTTGCATTGTCATTCAATTCTCTGAGACTCTGTTCCGTTTTTTTCCCCACATTCTCTTCTCTTTCTGTTCTCCTGTCTTTTCAAGTTCAGATGTTTTGCCTTCAAAATCACTAGTTCTGTCTTCGAGCAATTAAAATCTGCTATTATGTGCCTCTAATATATTTTTAATCTCATTCATCTTGTCTTTCCTTCTCATAAATTCTGTTACTTTATTTTGAAGGTTTTCAATTTGTTCTTTATGCCCACTCGGTGTCTTCTTAATATTCTTTTTCTTTTTGGTTATATTTTCTTTAAATTCTTTGAATTGATTTAGGAGAGTTGTGGGATTATCACTGATAATATCACTGAGATAAATCCTGTATCTCTTCAGGATATTTGGTTTGTTCCTTAAGCTGGGCCATCTCTTCCTGTTCCCTAGTATGACTTGTAATTTTTTGCTGATGTCTAGGCATCTGAATATGTTGGTGAATTTACTCTGATGGCCAGTTTCTTTCTTTTGCTTGCTGTTTTTTTCTAGCTCTTCTTTAATATTTAGTTTAACTTATTTTAAGTCTCTAAATTTTACCATCTTAAGTTATCAAAATTGGGCCAGGGACTCACTAATGGGGTGCAGATTTTCTCCCAGAGGTTAAGATACAGAGAGAAGCAAGAACAGTTTTTGTCCATGCAATTTCCAGACTGGCCAGCAGATGGTACTTGTTGGTATGCCTTTCCATGGAGGTGTTTCAGTCTCTGCTTTCCTTCTTTCCTGTGTTGAACCTCCAGGTGGCTCTGCTGGCCAAATTTATTGAAGAAAAGCCCCCCAACTCCCCCTCACATCTCCCTTGAAACACCTGACAGGGAGGAAGATGTCTGTTCCCCTTTCAGTCAGCTGCAGTGAGCCAGGTGTCTTACCCCAGCTCAATATCTTGGGGGTGGGGAAGGTGAGCTGTTCCTGGCCACTGGAGGGGTTTGGTAACTCACTCTTATTGTTTTGGTTTCTTCATCTCTCTGTCCCTCACCCTTCTGGGTGTTGTGTAGCAATGTCCTGGTCTGCTGACCCCCAAAGCAGGTCCATCAGACAGCTTTTAGCTCTTTTTCTTTGTTTTGGTGAGAGAATTGAGCCCTGCCTGTTAGTCTAATGCCATCTTCCCACAATCCCTCATCACAGACTTTATAAATAGAGATTGGGAGATTTTGCATTGGAAAGGCACAGAAGTATTTCTCTAAATATACCCTTCTAAGAGGAACTCTAGTATGAAATTTACTCACTACTTAATAAAATGCCTTTGCATGGGATTTGTCCATTCCAATACTTTGGTGTAATTTTTCCATACATGTAAATCTAAAACTTCTCTAAAAATAAAGTTTATTATTATTTTTTTAAAAGTCTTTGGGCAGATTTCAGAATACATACTGCAGTCACAAGAAACTTTTAAAAGGATTTTTTGGAGCACAATTTCAACATGCTATACAGGTACTGGTTCCTGTAATTCATAGAATATAGATGAGAACTGTAAGAATATTCTTTCATAGTTTCCATGACACTTCAGGCTCTAGGGCTGAATATCTTCTGAAGCAGTAAATCATTAATTTTTTCTTTGCCATCTCATCTCACAGCTTAATCATGTTCTCTATGCACAATTATTCACAAAGTTCTCTATGCACAATTATTCACAAAGATATATGGAATATAGACATTGTTACAAGATTCCAAACATAGTTTAATTATTTTTTCTTGAATATTTACTTTGTAAGTTGAGATGGTTATATAATTTATCTCCTTTATTCTGTTAATGCAATTAATTACATTAATTTTCTAACTTTTTCAATATTAAAACAATCTTACATTCCTGGAATAAACAAACTTGGTTCGTATGTTCCCATTTTTTCTCTTGTACGATGTGATTTACTTGATTAATATTATTTGTTAAATCTTCGGGCAAATTCATTGGGGAAGGAACAAAACTGAAATTTTCTTTATGTGAAGGTATTCAATATCTTTAGTAAACATGAAACGATTCTAGTATTCTGTTTCTTCTTGTGATAATTTTGATAAAGAAGTGATTTTCATCAAATTGCCATTTCATCTGACTTTCAAATTTATTGGCATAAAATTGTTTAGAGTATCCTCTTATTATATGACTGAGATTGGTGAAGCCATCTTTATATTTACAGGTAATGGTAATTTGTCATTTGTCTCTTTTGTACTTGATAAACTTTATTAGGGTTTTAATATTATTATTCTCTTCAAAGAACAAGTTTGGGTTTGCTCATTTTCTCTATTGCACATCTCTATTCTATTTTACTAATTTATTCACTTTAAAAAATACCCCCTTCCATGTTGATCCATGTGAAATTGTAGACATTCAAATACTTTTTGACTTATAATATGAAAAATTCTTATGGTTCAATCAAAATATTCTTTGGTTTTCATTTGCTGTCATTTCCCTTACTTCCTATAATTAGTACATTGATTTTGAGTTTTTAATAATTTGAAATAAGAGTAATGAAAAAGATTCATTTCCTTTTAAGGACCAATTGAGTTGCATGTTACAAGTTTTATATGTCATGTTTTCATTATTATTCAGTTCAGAATATTTTGTAATTCCCCTTGTGATTTATTTTCTTGGCCTATTTGAAAGTGTACCACTTAATATTCAAATATTTGGGCATATTAATTTTTGTTATATGTCCAAAATTTCTTGTCATGGTAGGCAGAAAATATATGGGCATGATTTTAAATCCTTTGAAATTTGTTGGTACATACATTATAGTCCAGAATGTGGTCAATTTTGTTAAATTTCCCAGGTGGCTTTGATGAAATTGTATACTCTTCATTTATTGGTTGTATGTACATCACTTGGTTCAAACATTTAAATTGTGTTGTTTAAATCTTTATTATATTTACAGATTTTTTTTATCCCCCACTGAGAGAGTTTGTGAAAAATCTCTGTGATGTGGATTTGTCCGTTCCTTCTTATTATTTAGATTTTGGTCCATATACTTGGATAGTAAGTTGTTAAGTACATTCAATTAGAATTTCCATTTGGTCCTGGTGAATTTACTAATTGTGGCAGTTTGAAATTATTGTATGAATCTGAAAAAGAAAAAGATTGTTTTTTAATTAATCTGTTCATGTGGGTGTAAGACCCTTTGATTGTATTAAATTTCATTGAGGTCTCATGCACATACTAGGAGAATGAATGTCTGGGCCAGTCTTTATGGTGGTGGCCTGTGGGACTGAACCAAGACACTTATCACAGACTCACCATCCCAGAACTTGCCCTGCATATAGCAGGTGGCTTAAAGAGCTCTCCTACAGGATGTCATGGGTGAGCAGGTGCATCCTGGTGCAAGGGATTCCTGGCTATCAGACATACAGTGCAGTATCAGGGACTGTGAGGAAACTGTTTACTAGGGAAAAGAGGACATTTGTATCTGTGTAAATGGAACTCTTAGAGCCACACATGCATGCCCAAGATAAGACATGCACAGAAAGTATCAGAGCAAGGCTTATGCTTTGGCCTGGACCTGTTCTCTAAACTCATTGTATGGATAAGTCCTGTAGATAAGTCCTTTCAGAGGGCAATCTACAAAGACTAGAAATGGTGTGTTTTGGCTTGCCTTGTTTTGTTGTTGTTGTTAGCTCCTGGCATTTAAGGAAAGCTCTGTCATAACTCTAGCTGGATAAAAGCTTAAGCAACAGACACCTCAGAGTATAAATTCCAGCAATAACACATTAAATTATCAAAATGTCCAGGTTTTAACAAAAGATTACCAAACAGACTGAAACAAGAAGCAATTGCCAAGGTAAAGGAGAAGATTAAATTATTAGAAACCATCAGTGACATGAATCAGACCTGAGACATTCCTGACAAAGATTTAGAAAAAAATGGTCCTAAATATGCTCAAAGAGCTAAAGACAAACATGGAAAAAGAACCAAAGGAAATTAGGAAAATGATAGATGAACAAAAAGAGAATATCAGTAGAGAGATGGACATTATGAAAAAAGAACCAAACAGAGTTGAAGTCTACAGTAACAGGAATGAAAAATTCCCTAGGGGAGTTCAACAGCAGATTGGAGCTGGCAGAAGAGTCTGTGAACTCTGAAGATGACAATTTTAATCACTGTGTGAGAATCAAAAAGAAGGATGAATTAAGAAAAGTGAACAGAGCCTGAGGAAGCTATGAGACACCATCAAGTGTACCAAAATATCCCTTATGGGAGTCCCAGAAGGGAAGAAAAAGAAAGAAGCAGAGAGAATATTTAAAGAAATAATGGCTGGAAATTTCCCACTTTTAATGAAAGACATGAATATACACATCCAAGATACTCAAATAACTCCAAACAGGATAAATCTAAATAGCTCTATACCATGCCATGTTACAATCAAACTATTCAAAGATAAAGAGAAAATTCTGAAAGCCACAAGAGAGAAGCAACATATCACATACAAGAAAGACTCAATAAGATTAAATACTGATTTCTCATGGGCAACCATGGAGGCAAGAAGGCAATGGAAAGACATTTAATGGGCAGAAAGCCAAAAATTGACAACCAAGAATTGTGTATCCAGCAAAACTGTTTTCAAAAATGATGGAAGGATTGAGGCATTCTCAGATAAGTAAAAGCTGAGTTACTTGTAGGGCTGGTCTGATGGTGATAAGAAATGCTAAAAGTAGTTTTGCAGATTGAAAGGAAAAAGACACTAGACAATTAAGTGAGACCATAAGAAGAAATAAAGAATTCTAGTAAGATAATAACAGGGCAAATATAAATACCAAAACTAACATATTTTTGTTATGTAACTCTACTTTTTACTATCTACAGGATCGAAAAACAAATCCATAAAATTTAATGGTAAATCAATGGTTTTGGATTCATAATGTATAAATATCTACTTTATGTCAAGAACTACATAGAGATGGAGAGACAGAGGGGTATAGGGACATAGTTTATGTTTGCTATTGAAGTTAAGTTGGTATCAAAGCAAATGAGATTGTTACAAATTTAGGATATTAAATTGAAGCCCCATGGTGACAACAAAGAAAATATCAGAGAATATGCAAACTCATAGAGATAGAAAGTAGAATACAGGTTACCAAGGGTGGGATCAGTGGTAAGGGGGAGTTAATGCAAGATGAATGTAGGGTTTCTGAGATGAGTGGAAAGTTCTAGTAATGGATGGTGGTGAGGGTACCACAACAATGTGATTGGGATTAATCCCTCTGAATGGTATGATTAGGAGGATGGGAACATTTATGTTGTATATATTTTTCTACAATTTAATAAAAAGACAGAGAAACTAAAGAGATAATGAAAATTAAATGCAGTACATGATACTGGATAGGATCTAGGAGTGGAGGAGTAAAGGCTCAAAAGGACATTATTTGTACATATGAAAAAAATTGGAATATAGACTGTAAACTTTATATCAATGTTAAATTTCTTGAACTTGATAACTGCACTTCAGGCGATTGCATGGGTGGGTATCGTTGTTCATAGGAAATATGAGTGGCGGTTTATGTATTCAAGGAGTGTGTGTGTGTGTGTGTGTGACATATTTTCAAGTATTCAGAAGGTGAATGGATGGATGGATGGATGGATAGATAGATATGAGGATAGATGAATGGATAGATGGAAATGTCCAGCAAGGATATCTGTGGGAGGGTAGGGGATTTGGAGTTCTTCTATATGGAGGTTGTATTATTGTTGTAAGTGTTTAGTAACTGAAATTATTTCAAAATAAAAAGTTTGAAGACGTTAAAAAAAATCCAGTTGAGGTATTTCCATTGATTATATTATGTAATAAGATCAATTTTAGGCTTTTGATTGACCCATGTCACTGGGCCGTGATTCATGCTGAGTTTCTAACCCTCTTTCTGGGTCTGATAAAAATGGAGACACAGACAGACAGATGCAGGAAATGGGAGCTCTGCCATATTTGATCCAGTCATATGAGAGAGGTCCAGAGGATCACTTAAGCATGAAACCCTCAAGAAGCTGGGTCCACGGAGCAGCTCAGGAGGAGATGCCCCATATCCAGAGAACAGAATCAACAGTAGCTGACGTTGATGAGAAAGCACTTCTTATGGTGCCTTGGTTTGGAATTTTCACTGCCTTGTAATGGTAAGATTTTACCCCAAATAAATCTCCTTTATAAAAGGCAATCCATTTCTGGTACTTAGCATCAGCAGCCCTTTGGCAAACTAAAACACTCATCAACCATTATGAAATGCCCTTCTTTAGAGCTATCACTGTTCAGGCTATAAAGGCTACTTTATGTGATATTAGTATTATACATTCAACCATCTATAACTTAATGTGTGTATTTATAAATTTTTTATATTCTCATATATTACTAAAATATTATAATCAGGGTGGATTTCTGATAAGCAGTATTTAGAATTTTTAATTCATGTGACATTCTTTACTTTTAAATTGAAATAGTCTATTTAAACTTCCTATAATTATATATTCACATTTAACTATATCATCTTACTATTTGTTTTCTATTTGTCCAATCTTTTATTTCTTCCTTTTACTTCTTTCTTGACATCTTTAGAATTAATCAAGAGGGTTTTTTAATTAAAATTTTTTTTTTCTCAATTAGCTTGTTCTGATAGTGGCAACCTTAGAGAGTAGAACATGCATCCTTGATCATTAAAGTCAATTATAAATTAGTGCTCTTGGAAAAAGCAAAGACATTAGAGGCTTTGAACCTAACCCTATCTTTTTATTTTTGTACTATTGGTCTTGTGCACCTTAATTATACCTATATTATAAGCTACAAAAAGACATGATTCTTGTTTTAATCAGTCAACTTTCATTTAGATTTACCTACATATTTACCCTCTCCATTTAGCCAGTCCTGCTATCTAAGTTTAGTTTTATTCTGCCTGAAAAATTCCCTGTAGTATTTATTTCAATGTAGTTCTTCTGGCAAATACATTTTGGTTTGTTTGTGTTTTTAATTTTTTAACCTATTGGAATAATTGCTTTTGATAGGAGGGTTGATCAAATTCAAGCTACCTCACCATATTCAGAAGCAGAAGCACCCTGTGTTACTTTATCTTTATTATCTTATTACTTAATCTTCTTAATTTTCTTTCACACCAAGTAGCATCTTTAAACAACATGATTTTTTATTCAAATTTATCTCTTAACTCTATTTCTATAGCCAGCTGAAAAAATAATTCAGGCAGAAAGACTTCACAGAGGATTCAACAGTTCAAGGCAGTAACATGCATCAAGAATAGTCTATGTCAAACAATTTACTCAACACTGGATTTACAAAAATTTTATAAAAATGTCTCAACCCTTAAGATTTAGAATCCAATGACAGAAACAAATTTACAAACAAAAAAATTATTAACAAATATAAGTGCTATAATAGGAGTATGTAAAAAGCTATCTGAATCATGGAGTTTGACGGGAAATGAAAGAAAATATTCAAATATGAGTTAATTCTCAAGGAGGGGTTAAACTTGGTTTTTGACACTTCCTTTCTAGTCTAGCTTTGCTGGTACCAGATAAATATCTCCTTTAGGTTTAAGGTAAAAGATGAGATTGTCCAAGGGATATTTTTTCAAGTGTGTCAATTATACTGCTCCAGTGACGTGTTCTAGACTGCCCTTACATTTCCAAATTTGCTACTCAAAGTACTCTGCATATCCAAAACATATGTTCCTTTGCTTTGTGTTGGTGTAAAAGAAAGAAATAATTTTGCTTTTCTGAGTTCACCAGACTCTTTCACACTGTACTATCTATCCATTAGCTGATTTCTCTATTTACCTGGAATTTCCCAAGATATTTAACTTTTTCCATAAAAATGAAATTACCAGACTTGTAGAATGGCCAGAATACTTCAGTGGTATTTGAAAGATTCTAAATTAAAAGCATCAAGAAGAAAAATGGGATAAATTAATCAATGATGAAAGCTCACTTAGGAACAGACATGCTTCTTGAAAATAGAAATAATTAAGCAATAATAATTAAGCCTATCAATTAGGCAAGTATTATCAGACAAATACCATCAGGTTTCCTGTATACATTAGCCTGAAATGCCAAAGGGAAGTTCTTCTGTTCCTTCCTAGCTTCAATGCAAGATTCTCTAATTCTTTTTCAAAAGCATAGAATTACTATTGTAAATGAATAAACCAGCTGAAAATTCTGAAAGCTGAATTATTTCTACAATATAATTTTTGGACTTATACATAGTTGATCAGGACATTATTGTAAAGGTAAGGTCAACAATATTACAATAAAATTTGAATATAAATAACTTTTAAATTGATCTGATTAACATGAAAAGAAATACTGAAGGGCAATAACTTATTTACCTGTCAAGCATTGTTGTCAAATATGATATCATGTTGATTAAGATATAATATTGTAAATTTAAAACTTTCATAAATTGTGGCTTTTATCAGACATTGGTCACAGATGTCACATTCTGTCACTAATTATATATCCATTATAATTTTTTTCCCTTGAAGAAAAAGTTATTTATTTTTTCGAATTAGTCCATTAACATCTTGCCATCATATTTTTCTGTTACCAACACTTTAATTTTCTTCTGACTTTTAGTCACTAAAAAGCATGTTAATTATAACTAATCATACCCCATCAACCTTATGTTCTCTAAACTTAATGCCTTTTGGCCTGATTCCAAGCCTTTGAAATAATCCAAAGACTTCATGAAACCCCATTCTCTCCAGCGAGTTTCGTATATATTCTGAATACATTATAACATTGATTTCTATAATTAATATCCTCTTTAAGTGAAATATCATCTATTTTTATGCCAGTCATTTTAAGACCTTTAGTCTTTTCCACACCAAGTAGCTTATACTGGTAAGAAAGTAAACTTTGGATTCAAGTAAACTTGGACTTCATCAAATAACAGCCACACAATCCTGAGAAATTTATTTAGTCACTCTAAGACCCAGTTTGCCTCCCCTGTAAATCAAGGATGATGATAACATCTAGCTCTGAGAATTCTTGTAAGGATTAGCAATAGACATGTGTAGTTCCTAGCAAAATGGAAAAAGTAACTATTATTTAATCTTCTAAAAGTATAAGAGTTATGACAATGGTGCTTTGAACCTGACTTACTTCTACAACATGTTAAACCTTATTCAAGGTCTAGAATATTTTTAATATTTGTAGGAATATGAGTTAATAACCCTCTGAATAATATTGAGCCCTTTTTATATGTATACAATGTTATAGTTCTAGGTAATAAGCTGGATTTTTTATAATCTTCACAGTGCCCTGATGCCTAAATATTTAAATAAAGGTACATTATGTTACAAATTTAAAGTGTATTTATTGTCCATAATTCAGATATGTCTATATGCTCTTTATTCCATTCTCCCCACCCAAATCGTTCTACCCCTTTCCCTGTACCACTTTATGTCTTAAGAGGCTGACCTATTGCTACATCACTCTGTCTTTGCCCTGTGACCCTCTAACTTCCATTTGAGTTTGGTCAATAATAGGCACCAATAGGAGATAAAATTCTGGAGAAGAGAAAGCTCACTCTAATCATTGTCCTTCCATACTCCATAAAAGGTATTGGCAGTATGCTGCTTTAAATATTTAACGGTTCTTGAAAGAAATTCCATCCCCACAACACTAAGTTCTCTAAATTTCAAGAATAAAGTTTTCCCTTCCAGTCTACATACCTAGAGGGTAGTAGATTTTTACTATGCCAGTCCCTGGGTGTCTCACAATTCCTTGTTGGTTTGAACTCCATGATTTACCAACTCTTTGCTGAGAACAATTTTCACAACAAATAATTGGAGTTTTCATAAAATGGAATGGAGCATGGAGAAGATAGAGTTGTAAAGAGAAGGGTCCTAGGAGTCATGTGCATTTTCAGCATAAATTGATGGCTAAGAGCAATGTTGTAGATGGCTGAGCAAGACCATCATGTTTGCCAGATATCAGCTATTCAGGGGGCTAATTGAGGAACAGTGAAAACAGAGGATGAGCAGCGTTGGGGAAAGGGCAGCATGAACAGTCACTAGACTGCTGTTCTTTTCAGAATGGCAAGATCTAAATAACCCATCACTAACACTTCTAACATCCAGATGAGACACCAGAAGCCTTGGGAATAAGAAATCACCACCTAAAGTTATATCTACTCTAGACTTACTCCCCCCAAAAAACCTAATGGCAAACTTTAGCAAGGTCCACAGGAAGACAAATTTGGAGGTTGACTCATGGCAAGTTACAGGGCAAATATCTTGGGCTTTCCATCTATCAGCTCTTACAAAGTATAAAATCAAAACTATTGACATTCGAGACATTATGCCAATAATTCAAATACCTGCTAATTCAATAATCTATATTTTTCTGAGGAAGATAATAGAATCCAGAGTCTCTACCACATAAAATTCTCAATGCAGTAAATCAATCACAGTTCATTACAAAGTCAAATAAACATGAAAATACAATACAAAGTTGAAGAGAAAGATGAAGGAAGAAGATTACAGGGCCAAGAAAGAGAAAGAGAAAAAGTAGAAGTAGGAGAAGGAGAAAGGGAAGAAAATAGAACATAGCCCAAGATGGTCCCAATATTGAACTTAGCAGAAATGACTTTAAAGCAGCAATTATACAGTCTTCCAAAATACTAAAAGAAAGTAATAAGATATTAATTAGTGTACAGATAGGTAATCTCAATGGAGTAACGGAAACTATAAAAAAGAATCAAAGCAAAATTTTAGAAGTCAGTGAGTGGACTTAGCATCAGATCGGAAACTACTAAAATAAAAGATTAGTGAACTTATAGACATATCAATATATAAATCATCCACTTTGAAGATCTTGAAAAAAAAAGCTGAAACAAAATAAACAGTACCTTAAGGGTATGTGGGATAATATAAAAATATCTAAAATCGGTGTAAATGGAATTCTAGAAGGGAAACCTAGTGAGAAGTATTTGCTAGTGGCAAATACTTCTTATATTTTATGAAAAGCAGACTTATAAATCCAAGAAGTTCAACATGATAAACATAAAAAGAACCACAATTAGGTACAATATAGTTGAAATGCTGAATGTCAAAATTTACTAGCAGGAGAAAAAGCCTCAGAAAAAATCAGAACAGTCTCATAAAAAGAAAGGAAGTAGGAAGAGAATTGAAAGAAAACTCTAAATGCTGAAAGAAAAAGCAACTTTCAAATTACATTGAGCAAAAATATTTTTAAACAGTTAAATTAAACCTTTTTTCAGATAAATGAAAGCTGAGATGAAATTTTTTTCTGCAGACATACACAAGAAATGCAAAAGGATATCCTTAAAGAAGAAGGTAATGATACTAGTTGGAAACTGAAATCTACAGAAAGGAATGAAAAATGGCATAAATGTTATATAAGTGACTATTTCTAAAAGATTATGTTTTCATTCTCTTAATTTACTTAAAAGCCAATGGTTGTTTATAATAGTTTATAATGTGTGTAACAATTAAAACATATTACAACAATTTCAATAAAATGGAGAGGATTAAGTAAATATAATTATTTATTAATGTTTACTACAATTGGGAAGTAGGAATTACAAAGTGAGAATTAAGAAGGGGGAAGTGTCACATGTGAAGTAAGAGGTGAGAAGGGAGGAATGGATACGTGAAAGGGAAGTAGGAATTTTTAACGTAATAAATGTTAATTTTTAAAAAATTGATTCTTATGATATTTTAAAATAGCAACTTATAGTGCCATGATCTCAAAATGTATATAAAATTGTTCCTCTGATTCACTTATGTCATTTTCAATGTTTTTATCCAATTTAACTTAGTGTTTTCAAATGGTTTAAGTTTTAGTTTGTATGTTTAATTGTGTACAACTATGAAGTCTTCAATAACAACTGTCATATATTAGTAATCATTTTTTTGAATTTCCAATATCTAACACTTTGCAAAGGGCACAGGAATTAACCAATAAATATTTATTAGAAGTTTTTAAAAAATAACTTCCAAAATGGATTTTCTAACCATATTATGATTCAGAAAAGAAAGTGATATAAATAGTTAGAGCACTATATCATAATTTGCTCAAATTAGGATATTTTTCTTATTATTTATAGTTCTATAAGTCTATTTTTACTAACAACTACCTTCTGTATTAGTATATTAGTCGCTGAGTGGAGAAATAGTTATATAACAGTTACCCATAATGTGAAAAATGAGGAGCAAAACACAGTCTTAAAACTTAAAATGTTCTATTGCTCATGAACTATATTATATCTATCATCTAGATAGATATAATATATCTATCTTCAAAGTTCCCCTTTAACTCTTACCTCTTTTGCTTTGAAAATTGTCTAAAAGCCTACAACCAAGCATCCACTAATTGTAGAGTATTTTTATTGCTTTCTAATTGATTTGCGTGTATTTTTTTCTATTCAGTTAGATTTAAAGGTGGGAGGTGTGGGAGGTGGGCAACATGGGAATCCCAGTGGGTTTCGTGTAATATTTTAGGTAATCTAAGCACCTCTTAAAATATATGTATATATATATATATATATAAATAACATTTTTGTAAGCAAATACACATATATGCACATATATTTATATATCATTTTGCAAATGTTTGTATGTATTGTGAGAATTTTGATTTTTACCCATAATAAAAAAAAAAAGAAAAAAAAAAAAAAGCCCATGGGAACAAAAGTCATGCCTTAGCTATCGTTTTGTTTGTTTCTTTGTTTCTGGCCCACTTCAAAGAATTATGGAAATACTTATTAGTTAGTTTTAAGGGATTTGAACTCCTTTAAGGAACAGAATTGGAGACATGGGTTGGAAAGTCCATGTTTGCTTAAAAATAAAGTGAAAATCCTTTTATCTTGATTATACTATTTCCTCACATACACTCTAACTGCCTAATCTTTTATGTCATGTATGAGTGTACATGTGCCATTTATATTTAAATGCCACTAAGTATTATACCAACAAAAGGCACAGCAAGTGTTGTGAAAAAAATGAAAATATATCATAGAAAGATATAGTTTCAGTTTCCAGCAACTACTAGCTAAATATCCATGGGCAAGCACTCAAACCTTCTGAGCCTAAGTTCTCTCGTTGGTAAACTGAAAAATAGATTTAATATCAGCCATATAAAATTACCATTCTAATGACCAAGAGACTGGCCATTAAAATAATTTTCTCTTAACTTTTGTTATCTTCTGGTGTAATGTTAGTAATTAACATTGTGCAACACATTACAATTAACAAAGATTTTAGATGCTTTTCTTTTCTTTAGTTTAACTAATGGCTTTCACCACTCTGGCTGTGGATAGGTACCATAGGGGTATGAAAACTTCTAACCTCACTTTCATAAGAATAACTGCATCGAATAAATTTATAAAGATTAATTACAATGTATATAAATAGTCCAAGAAAGATACAAAGCATAATAATTACTTAAGAGAACATAACACTTATTATTCTTATAATCATTCACCACTATTTGATAAATATCAAAACAAGTAATAGTATATATATATATATATATATATATATATATAATTTTTTTTTTTTTTTTTTACCGGGAAGTCCTGGGGATTGAACCCCAGTCCCTCCATATGGTAGATGGACATCGAACCTCTTGAGCCACATCCGTTTCCCAGTAATAGTCTATAAATCCAACCTACTTTAACATTAGTTTCAAGGAGCATTAACTACAACATTAAAATGACCTTGGCTTTCTATGTAAATGTGAATAAAGATCCTTCAAAATTATTTCTGAAAATAAAATCATTTTATGCTACTTAAATAAACCATTTGTTATGCAAGTTATAGAACCACTTTATCATAAAATTTACGTTTTGAATGTCAAATTTTCATCAATAAATCTGTATAAAATGCAATGAATGCATTATGACTCTGTATAACTATTATAGTTGATATGTATAATTACTAGTAAACTCCACAACATTAAATATAGATAAGCCCAAATCTCAATGGACTTGTGATACTTACCCAGTAAAGAAGTTTTTGTTTGAAATCTTACAGAGTTTAGGTCCAACCATGTTACGGCTCATTTAGATTATTCGATGTAAATTCAACATTTACTTGTATCCCTCACTTTTTGCACTTTTATAAAGAAGAGAAATAGCTAGTCTTGACATTTAGCTCTAGGTAATCATTGTTTTTGAAGGACTAGATATGTTAGCAAAATAAGTTCTCAGTGGCAATATCTATGAATTTCATCTAAGATAATGCTAGTTATGTTTCCATTGATTAATTATTTTATACTTACACTTATTTAATTCTCTCAACAGCCTTGTGATATACTCCTGAATTTACCTCAATTTTCAGTTGAAATAACAGGAACAGAAAGAAAGTACAATTGCCTAGATTATACAGCTATCAGACGGCGGAGATGGAATTTGAATTCACACACTCTGGCTCCAGAATTTCACTTTCCACAACTATGCCATTTGTTTTTTGTTTGTTTGTTTTCTTTTATTTCTCATATGTCCTCCTCTATCCTCTATCACAGTGATTTGGACACTAATCTTTCATTTCTCACTCTCCTGCCCTCAATTGCTTTCAAGGTTTGTTTTTTTTTTTCAATTTTGTATATATTTTTAAATTTTTAGGTATTTAACTCTTGATCTCTCTTGCTAAATTAAGTTTCTGCATTCCCAAATCATTTCTTCTTTTAATTTCTTCCTGATAAGAACTATAACATGATTTTTAGTCCATGAATGTAAGATGAATGGACTTAAATAAAACTTCTCGGGTGGAGGTTCAGAGGGCAAGTAAAAATTGAAGCATCAAAAATATCCAATTGCCAGGAATTATGCCTAATTATGTTAGAATATTCAGGGCAGCTTTTCTGGAATGTAGTTGTATTATTTATTCACTTATGATTTGTGATCCCTGAATTTTTATCCTATGTTTTTAGAATGAACTTTTTATCATTCAGTCCAGATATTACTTGATTTCTTGTCTCCCATCAAGTATTGATGTAAGAAAATGAAATTACAGAATAATTTATAGTCACATGACAATATTATTTTAATGATACTATAGTTTGACATAGTTAAAAAGAAAAACAGGTGTACTTTTCTCTATTCTTTATAAAAGATTTATACTTTGGGGTATCAGTGGAGAAAATACTAAGAATTTCTGGTATCTGATATTCAACTTGCTTTTCCATCATTCACTCTTTATGACAAAATAATGATACTCCAGGCAATCACAGTCTTCCACTTTACTCTATTTGGGGGTATTCTGGATCCAATCTCCCATCTCCTCCTACTTTACAAAATCCTGACGTGTCTAACAGTCCTCCAAATATGAGCTGCTTGCCATATCTTATTGCCTGAAGACTTCTATTAAACAAAAAATTCCTGGTAAGTAAGCACTGAGCTGGAAAGAACAGAGAACATATTTCTTTCTTTTTTTTTTTTTTTAAGATTTATTTTATTTATTTATTTCTCCCCACCACCTCGTTGTTTTGTGCTCGCTGTCTGCTTTCTGTGTGTTGTTCTGTGTCTGCTTGTCTTCCCTTTAGATGGCACTGGGAACCAATCTTGGAACCTTCTGGCATGGAGAGAGGCTGCTCAATCTCTTGCATCACCTCACCTACCTGTTCTGCTGTGTCTCTTATTGTCTCTCCTCTGTGTCTCTTTTTGTTGTGTCATCTTGCTGCACCAGATCTCCTGCACAGACCAGCACTCCGCGTGGCCGAGCTCCCTGCTCAGGCCAGCTCGCTGCGGGGTCAGCTTGCCTTTCACCAGGAGGCCCCGGAAATCGAACCCTGGACTTCCCATATGGTAGACAGGAGCCCAATCACTTGAGCCACATCCATTTCCTGAGAAAATATTTCTATATCAACAAAATAACTGAAAATTTTTCATGGTTTTATTTTCCAATGTATCTTCCTTTTGACACTTTTTGCTTTATGCAGCAGCAAGAATATGATTTTCTCTTTTTTTTCCTTATTGTTAACCTCCACATCTTAACCTAATGCCACCAATAACTCTTCTGGTTCTCTTTTTTTCCACAACTTCAAGGCTCTTCCTTTAGGCCCAGAGTGCTATTTATGTTAGAAAGAATGGTGTATTAAAGGACACATAAAGGTGAAAATCAGGCATTTTGTGTTTCCAAAGAGTGGTGGTTATAGTCTCCAAAGAGTGGTGGTTATAGTCTTTGGTACATCAGCAAAAAAAAAAAAAAAAAATCACAGGACTTCTGAATTTCCTGCAGCCTTTCTTGCATGGCTTGGAAAGTAAGAGTATGACTGACAGCTAAGAAGACATTACCACTGGGGGACTCATTTCTGCAGGTGACATAGTACAGGGTAATAAAGAGTGGTGAAAGATAAATTATCCATTGAATTGGTTTTCACACAACTGATGGTATATTTCAGTTCAATGGTAGTGACAGTCCAGCTTCAACATACTGACAGCATGACAGAAGAGATATTTGAAACATATTGTCAAGATACAAGCTTTCATCTTAACAGAATAACATTTTTACAAGGGTATTTCAAAGGATGATGAAAATAAAGAGAAATGATATTTAACACATACATTGTAGAAAGAGTACCTGAGGGCCCAAAGCAGGGCTGAAGGGAAGATAACTAAATTGCCTGGCAGTGAACACCTCCAAGAACAAATAAACCCTTAAGTTGGGTAGGTGTTGGTCTTGGGCAATGTGTGGTTAAGAGAATCCACTACAAAAGGCAAAGGTTGTCAGATAAGTATAACTGAGAAAGACAGTCACTTCTGGTTTTCTATCCAGCAAATTGGAAAACAGTAGGAGTGAGGGCAATTTTATATGCCATGACCATAATATGCACTAGCACACTACTGATATGTCCAATGGGATCTTTAATTATTATTAATGAAATTAATGGTTATTATTAATTGTTATGCATACCTGATCCTCTTCTAAAGAATTTAATATGCATTATCTTAACCTGTAGTTTTTATCATAGTACTTTCAAGGGCCTACTATAGTTATTTTCATTTTACAGAAAAGGAGATGGAGGCACAGAGAGTTTTCATAATTTTCCAAGTCATACAGCTTTAGTAGTTAGTGGAAATATGTTTAAATCAGAAGTTATCTGATTCCATGGATCTAGCTCTTAAACATTCAGTGTAGCTTCCTGTACAAGAGGCAAAATCATTCTAAGTACTAAAATGCATCTCTTTACCTGAGCTTATACTTTTGGGGAGCAGGAGTGAGGATGAAAAGAGATATCTTGATTATCAGGAATAATAAAATCATCCCTGAAAATCAAAGGAACAGGTTGAGAGAGGGGGAGCTACATGTAGATTGCCCTCTTACTGAGTTCAAGAATGTTTTAGTCTTCAGAACACATAAGAAAACTGAACTGAAAGACTTGGTCATAGAATGCTCAAAGATAGTTTTTGGTAGTCTTTCTGCTTTTTTTTTTTTTTTTTTAGGACATTAATTTATTAAAATACTACCTATTCAATTTTAGTATTTCATATATCATACAGCATATTTAGTGCATCCATAAATTAAAACACATTCATCTTAAGACCCCTCAACAATATGCAATAAACTACGTATAATTCTGCCTTCTTCAAATTGATGCTTTTCTGTTGAACTGTAAAATATGTTTATTAATCTCAGGTCCTGAAGAGCATTGCTAGTTTACTAGTGATATATATATATATATCCATCCCATTCTCTGAGCATCACAGCTAAAAAGTTTAGTGTGGTGAAGGAGAATGGATTCCTTAGTGCCCTGGCAAAAATTAATAACTTCATTTTCCTTCACTTCTTTTATCTACACCATGTACCAGTTTCTAAGAATGACTAGTACATGTGCCATAGGGACATATAAACCACTTTTTTTTAAATGTTTCTAATTGGAAAATATTAGACTATGAGGAGGTTTTTCTTCTCATGTGGGATGGTTATAATGTCTTATAGCAAAAAGAATTGCTAGCTCATGCAATTTTATCTCTATAGAAAATGGATGCGATACACTGAATTGCTTATATTCTTAATGCTTTTGTACAGTTTGCAAACCATATACCACAACAATACTTTTAGGGAATATACAGGGAAAAATAAGTAATTTCTTATATACCTATAAAATTGTCATTTTTAGGAATAAAATATTTTATAAGCACCTACATGTTACCATATTCCTCTAAATTGATATTATCAACTTCAAAGAAAGTAATAACATGGGAAAAGAAGGAGATCCACTTTCAGAGACGTTCTTCATTTGGGCCCGATGTAATGATGCAGTATGGTATGCAGTATAGAACACTGCTAATAATTCCTCTCATCCTGTACTCCTAAGCCATTCTTCCCATCAGGAGGTGAAATCATTTTGCCTCCTTGAATCTGGGTAGGCTATGTGGCTTTTTTTCCCCCAACAGGATGCAGCTGTGCCAGTTTAGGGCAATTCAGATTCCAATTCCAGGCCTGAGCCTAGGTCACTATGGCCTTGCTGAAGAGAGGCACAGCTAACGACAGCTGTTCCAGTCAGCTCAGCAGAAGTGCTAGACATGTGAGTGAAGCCAAACTGGACGCAACTATAGCTGGGCTCTGAGGCAAAGACAGCCTTGAGTGACCCCAGAAAACACCACATGCAGGAGGAGAATCCCTTAGCTCAGCTCAGACAGACCACAGAATGATAACCAATAATTCATTATTGTTTTTTCAAGTCATTAATAGCATTGGATGAATGAAACATACAGCAAACTAAGGGAGAAAAATTGAACCTACAGAATTTAACCTCAAACTTGCCTAAGGAATTCCAAATGTTAAAAAAAAAAAAAAAAAAAAAAGATATTATTCAAAAGACAACATGACAAAAATGGTTACTGTGAATTAGGAAGAGGTCTATTTATTGAGCCAACAATTATATTTCAAATGAACTTAAGCAAGTCACTTAAGTTCATTGAGATATGAAATCCAATTGGATACAAAGTACAAATTAGTCACTTCATAATGTCACATAATCTATCCCCCTCTTTTCATTATCACTTATGAAGCAAAGATCAGACCCTTCCAATTTCTCTCAAGGATTATGAAATATCCCTTGCTCCCCTACCTCCTGTTTACCTGACAAAGATTTTTCCTTTCTTTTGAGCAGAGAGAAAGAGAAAAGCAGACTTTCTCCTCTTGTGTCTCATTGACTCCCCAAAGTACTGACTATGTTGAAACCCATCTTGCATTTGTGGGACTGCAAAGATAAACAACTTGGACTGCAGGAAAAAAAGAGAAAAAAGACAACTTCGGACCCTATTTATTCTAAATATAAATTTCACCTTCCACTGCCGCCTTCCTGTTCCCTCACCCCTAGCCGTTATGCTACCCATAACTGAAAGGATCCTAAATGGATAGTTCCTTATCTCCCTCCTGCTCTCTCCCAGACCTTACAGACTCCATGTGGCCAAATAACCACAAAAGAAAGCATTCCGAACCTAGTGGTCCTGATCGCAACCTCACTAAATATCTCATCCATCTCCCTGGAAACAGACAGTCCTAAGTACAACCTCAGTAAATCACTCACCAACAACAGTGATCAACCTGCCTTAGTATCTCCTGGTACTATTCCTCCAACCCACTTAAAAGCTTGCTATCCTTTGTTTCAACAGTTTTGAGTTCTACTCTCTCCCCTGCTATAGCAGCCCCTGCATAAAATCATCCTCGCCTGTTTAACATTGTCTGGTGCAGTTTTTTGTTTGACAAACTCTTCTCCATTTTTTCCCCCTAATTCCTAATTTGCTGCTTTGTAAAATGTAGATGAAATCATCACAACTTACCTAATGGTCTTCAATGGCTTTTCATTATTGTGGCAGATTGAATGATGTTCTCTTGTACTTTAGTACTTAATCACATCCCTGTGGGTGTGAACCCATTGAAACTAGGACCTCTTCAAGAGGTTATTTCAAGCTTAAGGTGTGGCCCAACTGAAGCAAGGTTGGCCTTAATTCAGATTCCCGAAGGCCTTATAAGGAGAAAGCCACAGGGAGAAGCCAGAACCCGGGAGCCAGAAGAGAAAGGAAATCATGCGTGAGGAGAAAGCCTGAGCCAAGTAACACAAGGATTTCCTGCCAGCCTCAATGCTCCCAATCCCGGACGAAGCAAGCCTTCCAACCTGCGAAACTGTAAGACAGTAAATTCTGGTAACTTCAGCCAACCCTTGTGTGTTATTTGTCGTAGCAGCCTGGAAACTTGGGCAGTTTTCTTGATGATTTCTCCATAACAGTTTATACAAATAATTCCTGTAAAAATAGACTGGACTATAATGATTGTTTTATTTTCCCCCCACCCTTAATTTGTGCCATCCTTCTTCTTCTACCTCATCCTCTAGTTATAAAAAACCTCCACGCTTTTACATTTGTTCTTTCCTTGCCCTAGAATTTCCTTACACCTGAATAATTCCTATGTATTAAAAAGCACACACACAAACTAGCCATCTTCTTCCAATAGTTTAAAAAAAGAAGTTTCTTTTCTTGAGTGCTGACAATAGTCTGCACTCAAGTCTGAGTTATTTATCCAACCTTTAGACTGCTGTAGCACTAAGCATATATACCCATCTAGCCCTTACTATATTCCATAATGCAATTCCTAAGAATTGGAGGCTGGCTTTTTTAGCTCTTTATCCCAACACTCAGCTTAGTGCTAGGCATGCTGGCAAATGTAGTGCTTGTTGGATGAGATGGCGAATAATAGATGAAATGTATAATGCATGTGAAAGTACATTATAAATTTAGAAGTTCTTTGCAAATATTATTTTGATTATTTCTCCATAACAGTTTATACAATTAATTCCTGGAAAAATAGACTGAAGTACAAAAGCTCTAAAACAAATATATCTTGAGGAAGAGGGAGGAAGTTATTATATATATGAAATAAAATTGGTCTGAGGGTTGTTGATCGCTATAAGATAAATATAAAATAATTTTACACTTTTATTTAAGGAAACCAGAAGTTAATGTAAAGAATGAATGTTAGGGCTGGGAAGTGATCTTTCACCTTACTTTGTATTTTTATTTTAAAGTTAGATTATTTCCAACCTTGATCATGTTAGTTTTAAAAAGATGTGGACAAAATGGAGATAGGATGAAAATAAGTCAGGTATATTGAATGAAATAAGAGGAATGCATTTAAATTATATCAAGAGCTATTTCATTTGCCCATAGAGTATAATTTATTCACCATTAGAATGAGAACATGTTGAGATGCAGAATGCATTTCCTAAACCCTAGGCATTGTATTAAGTGCTTTGCAGACCTTACCTAGTTTAAGTCTTAGAAAAACCTATGAAACAAGAACTACTATCCTCATTTTAAATGAGAAAATTAAATTTTTTCCAAGCTGACACAGCTAATAAGTGACAGAGCTATTGCCAGATTTCTTCCAATCATGGAAGACAGACTGAAACCATAAAATTTCCTGTATACAATAACCTTTAAGAAAAGAAAAATATTGACCATTTCATCTCAAAATGCTTAATGATTTTTATTATTAGAACATCACTAATAACATCACTGTTAGCACCACAGTATTCCTTCAGCTCTAGTTTCCATGAATGCCTAGCACATTAAGGGGCACATTTATGGGAAATAGCAGTTGCTCCTATGGTATTTCAGGGCCAACTGCTGGCCATTAGCTCACCACAGGAAGGTACCTAATTCTCATTTCTGCACACCTGCCCAGGGGAGAGCTGTGTCTAGGGCACAGGAGCAGGTACCTTCCTTAGCTAGTTGTATATATGGTTGTTAGTGAAAGCATTCTTGAGGAAATGACTTTTCAAGTTATACCTGAAAGAATGTTCCAAAAAAAAAGGGAACAGGCAATGAAAAGACTAGAAAGAGATTGGAGTAATTGCAGGACAGAAATGGGACCATTGTAGCTTAAGATATGGTGGGTGGGGGGAGGGCATAGAAATCAGGTGCATTGTAGAGAAGTAAGAAGGAACTCATTCATTAGGTATTTGTAGAGCTTACCTAGGAATTTTGATTGCATTTTAAATTCATTGAGAAGCCGTAAAGTTGTATAATATTTGGGGTAAATGGAGTAGGAGGGAAATAGGCAGAAGAATATGTGATCTGAATTTCTGTTATAAAGAGTTGATACTAATTACTGCAATGTGAAAACAGACTGGACCTAACAGGGTAGAAGGAGGATGAAAAGGCAAAAGACTTTTGCAATTGATGAGGAGAGGTAATGGTGAATTTCAAACAATGGCAGTTCCTCAGAGAAAGAGATTCTTGCCTATATTAATAATAGTGCCCTATCACATTGTTTCTTTTAATTAAAAATATTCATTTGCTTATGAGTGTTGGAAACAAGAGACTGGAGGGAGGAGGGCAAATAAAGGATTAGAAGTACTAATACTTCTTCTAACAAGACCAGTTTGCAGTCAAGGTGTTTATGTCCCTCTGATTTTAAAGAGCAGTAATTATATGCAACCCTGAAACACTAAATTATTCAATTTCCTCAGATTTGTTAACTTCACATTCTTTTACCATGTGAATGTTTTAGGTTTTTAGGTCTATCCCCTGCATCAATATATTCTCAGATTTGTTTTATTTTGGTATTATTTTATTCAAAGTGAGTTTATTCAAAACTATTTTCTACTTTGCTCTGGAAAATAATTTTGCTTTTCTCACTACTACACAATTATCTTATATGCATCCTATTAAAGTGAACCTACTCTTTAGATAAGGTTTCTTATCAGTTTTTCACACTTACTAGAGAGGACATTTTTTTTTTCCCAAATCATTGTAATAGTTCACTCTATAAATAGTATTCTGTAATTTTGAGTCTTATGCTATTATATATATAAAGATCAATGGCTGGAGTACATTTTTTTAAAAATCACTTCATATTTTAAAAGTATACTGCATATTTCCTGCTTGTCTCAGTGACCTACTTTACTTTCTAGGGCTCTCTACTGACTTATTTCCCTTGTCTCCTAGAATTTATTTTGCTTTTAGCAAAACACCCTATTTTGTTGTTTTTTGTAATAAAGGAATACAAAACTATAAATATCCATAAGTTATTCTTTGCACACATGTGAATTCTCTATTTATTTAAATTAATGAAATAACACTGCATGCATATGAAAGAAGATGCCAGGTAAAATCAGAACATACTGTCAAAGAGAGATAAAACTGTTCCTTTGACTTTTTGCTTTTTACATAATACCTTCATTCCCAGAGTATAAAATGATTTCTATAGAGCACTTTTCAAAATTAGTTGATTTAGTTTTGCACTCCTGAACTTGAATGTCTGAATGAAGAATGCTCTTATTAAAAAAAAAAAAAAATAGAAATACAGTTTCAAATTAATTTATTTGCTCTAAGGAGCTTCTTTGAACTTTCAAAGTGGAAGATGTAAGACATATAAAATAAGGACAAGTAATGGGATTATTTTTGGGAAAAAAGAAGTACAGACTATTGATGAAACTAAATTATGAAACTAAAATTATAAATTAATGGAGGTTACAGGATAATCTTGCTACACAAGGATATTGTTAGATACATCCCTATTGTTTTGTTTTTTTCTGTAGTTTTTTTTTTTTTTTTTAACAAAGTTAACAATGTCAAATTTTCTCTATCTCAACAAATGGCAAAATCATCCTCACAGTTGTATGTGTTAAAACATTAGTAATTTCATGAAGTATGTGATGGATGAAAAAACAATATCTCACTATATCAAGTTATATATTATGTGGTTTTAAATATATGTATGATGTGCATAAAATATTATATTTAGATACTTGCAATTGCACCCATATTCTTAATATAGATAAACCATAAAATTATGGGAGCAGCTTTTCAATGAGAAAATGTGGAGCACATTATATGCAAGATTATCTTATAGCTGTACAAATATAGTAGTAGGTGGCCCATAAATATTAGTTGAATCTGAGTTTAGTTGCAATTATCCATAAAAATGTATATGAAGAAAACTTTAAAATCATAATAAAATTAAAACTCTAAAGATCACTATCTTTATTCTAAAATTTAAATAACATTTACTAAATGAAGTTAAATTTACATGATTCCCCCCCCCCCCCAAAATAATGTTCTGTGCGATAGTACTAGGGTATTTGACAAGTTAATAGTAATTATAGGATACGGGAAGATTTTCTATGAAATATGCTTGGGAAATGCCGAGTTAAACAGCATTATAAATATTTTGTGACAGTAAAATTTCTCATGATATAACCACTAATATGCTTAATGAAAATTCAAAGAAGAAATATAATATTCAATGGTTTCCAAACATACTTGGGACTCTTTTTTGCACATTTGATTCCTGCAAAATCACACATTAAAGATGACCATCAGCAATTTTTAACAGATAACTACTCAGATTGTTTGAAGGGTAAGAGCAGGGAATGGGGGAAGTAGATATGAAGGAAGATTGGTCTCAGCACTTAGGCATTTGTTGTACCTTCCCATACATATACCAATACCCTCTACCCCCCTTGTCAGTTTTATGCTTTCCTTCTATACGTACTACTTTATAACATATTCATTTATTTTGCTTATCATCTATCTTTTCCTACTAGAATGTAAGCATCATCAAGCTTTTGTAGCCTGGTTCTACAAAAAGCACCTGGCAAACACTATACATTCAATAATTTGTGAAATGAATGCATAAACTAACTGAGAAGGAGGGGGAAAGAGATTTCCCAGGACACAGGCACTAAACGCCCTAAAAACACATTCACAAATTCTATGAGGTAGGATATTCAGACACATAAAAATTGATTCAGACTTCTTATAATTGAGGAGGTGTGAATTTCAAAAATATATATGGACAATTGAGATCTCTACAGAAAAGTCCCCCCCGCCCCCCAAAAAAAAACCCAAACAATTCTCATTTTCTCACTCCTTCTTAAAATTTTGACAGGAATCAGTGCTCAATAAAAATGTATTGAATGAGTGGTATGAATTAATACTTGAACCAAATAAGCAAACTACCTATGACATATTCCCCCTAGGAACACAACAAATATCAACACAGTGAAATGAAAGGAAAGTCACATGTTTATGTAAAGAGTACCACTGCTTGTGGAAAACTACAATGTGGAAGACTTCTAAATCACATTTTGTGCGGGAAAAGTTAATGACATCTACCCTGGAGTTACCCAAATGAGGGTATTTCTTTGAGCATTCTGTAAATGCAGCCAAAAGAAATTGCCCACATATTCCTTGAAGTAATATATAGGATCCCCAATGTAAAAATATTTTTTTCTGAATAAAATATGAGTTATAAAGTTAAATATAGAAAAGTATTTTTCTAAGATATGAATAACTACATACTTAAATCTATTTGGAGTCTTTTTTTCTACAAAACTTATAACTAGGTACAGAATTTTATTTTTAATGTTAAATAGATTTGGTAAAATAATAAACTGCTAAAATATGTGTGAATTTATGAGATACTTTTAATAGAATGCCAGTCCTGTTGATTCTGACCCATATTTCAAATCTCATATCTTCCATCAGTGAAGGCAGCAATTTTTTTCATAAATGGCCACTCTTTTTCATTGAGACAAAAGTAATTGCAATGTAAAACATTGTTAAAAATAGTGATCAACTGAGACACCTCCAGTCAAGGAACCTCCTCTACACTTAGCCACTGCAAATACTTAGCAATGAAAAGTAAAATGTAAATGTAAATCTATAGATCAGAAAGCCATACCACATAGAAAATTATCTGTTTGCCATAGCAGAGCAGAAATATTCAGCAATGGGTATGGAGTCTAAAGCCAAACTGGAATGACCTCAGACAACAGATAAGTAATGACAGCCTAAACTTCAAATCATATAAGGGTACTGGGGCATAGAGTCCTCCTCTTATGTACAGGGACTAGAGCCAGTCAGGCAGTATGACAGTGGCTGGAGTAGATCTTGTCCTCTGCCTATGAACACAAGAAAATCTGCAATCATTACTCAGGGCTGTGTCCATAATGCACTTTCTATTGGATAGAAGAAGTACCAGTTTGGTTCCATAACCAAGAACTGGGCTGAGTTATTCCATCACTTGTAATAAAACTCAAATATCACTATGGGTTGAAATCTTGGTCACTCAAATATAAGATATAGTTCTAAAGCGGGGACCCAGGACGTAGGAGAAGGAACTACCAAATTCTATGATGGTATGCATGAGAAGTAAAAAAAAACAAATGGGAGTACATAAAAGAAAAAAAATCAAATTGGTGCACACTAAATGAGCTTGTAAATAGAAATTTCAAAGCACACACACATAAATTCTATATCTCTTAAAGACATTCAACAAACTCAACAAATAATGCAATTCCCTTTCAGTAAATTACTTCATATTTAGTAAGGAAAATACAAAGCTAAGGATATTTGTAAAATATTTTAAGAATAAAGACACTGTGGAATGAGTTTTTCCTATATTAGCTGAAATGGAAAGATCTCCACAATTTAATGTCAAGTGAAAAAAATGACAAAATAATATGTAAGAAAGATAAGCTTTTCTTCTCAAAATCTCACTGAAACAACTTTTACCAATGTCATCAATGATTTCCATGTTGACAAAGCCAATGGAAAATCCACAGATTTCAATAAATTTTGTTTATCTAAAAATAATTTCAAACTTCCAGGAAAGTTGCAAAAATAATAGACACACATAGAATTCCAACATAGCCCCACTCAGATACCCAGATTTACCATTTACCAACCATTAGCATTTTGCCACATTTGTTATCTCTCTCTCACTGTATTTTCTAAACATTTGAGAGTAGGTTGCTTACATCATACTCCTCTAATGTTTGACACTTCCACATACATTTCCCGAGAAAGAGACACTCAATTATGTAACCCAGATTTCATTTTAACTGCTCAGCAGCATTTGACACATTTGTATAAGTCTTCACTCTTAAAACACTCTTTTCACTTGAATTCCCGGGACATCATACTCTCTTGGTTTTTTCTTCTCTCTCTGCCTTCTCCTTCTCAGTCTCCTTTGCTATTGTCAACCTCATTTTCTTGAACTCCAAATCTTGAAATGTCCCAGAGCTCCACCTTCAGACCATTTCTCTTCTTTATCTACACCAAATCCCAGGATGATCTCAACAGTCTTTCAAATATATATCTCCAGGCCTAACATCTTCCCTAAAACTCCAGATTTTATTATTTGGACAGACATCACTTTTTGAATATCCAACAGGAATCTCAAACTTAACCTGTTCAAAACAGAACTGTTGAGTTCCCTTTGAAGACTCATTCTTGTCTCAGAGTTCCCATCATCGTTTCCATTTACACAGTTGCTCAGAACAAAAGCCTTGGGGTCCTCCTTGAATCTTCTCTTTTTCTCTTACCTCATCTTTCATCAAGACCTGTCATCTCAGTTTTCAAACTGTGTCAAGTCAAGCCAAGCATTTCACTTTACCTCCATCACTACCACTCTTATCCACAACACTATCATCTCTTTTTTTTTTTTTTTAAAGATTTTATTTATTTATTCATTTATCCCCCCCTTGCTGCTTGTGCTCGCTGGGTCAGCTAACCACGCCGTGCGGGCGGGCTTGCCTTCACCAGGAGGCCCCGGGAACCGAACCCGGGGCCTCCCATATGGTAAACGGGAGCCCTACTGATTGAGCCACAGCCGCTTCCCACACTATCATCTCTTAACTGGATAGCTGCAATGACCTTCTTGCTCTCCCTGTGCAGGAAATGATCTGCTCCCTGCATTGTCTCTGGGGTCATCGATTGGTTCTATTGTCTCTCTTCCTTTCCTTTGCTTCAGCCATACTGGCTTCCATGCTGTTCCTAGAACAGGCATGCTCCTACCACCTTGGACACTTGGCACCTGTTGTTTCTTCACCTTGAACAATTCTTTTCTAATGCAATTTGTGTTTCAAGACCTGTGACAAACACTTAATTTTCATTATATTACTTAGCATTTTTAAAAATTCTATTAGTTAGTTGTGTTTTTTCACCCTTCTTTCCAGACAGAGAAGCTTAATCTTTAAAAATTAAGTAATTGGAGTAAGACCACTGATCACACTGAGTAGGTATAGAACTGGACATGCTGTAGATGTAGACCTGAGTTGTCCATTACAGTTGCCACTAGCCATATATTACTGAGCACTTAAAATATGGCTGTGTGACTGAAGAAATAAATTCGTATTTTTATTACATTTTAATTAATTTGAACATAAATTTTAAAATGGAAAAAATGTAAAATACTTTTCCATTAAACTTTGTTGCTTTGGCTAGACTACTACCCTTTAAACTTTAAATTGCATACTATTACCTTATTGTAATGTGCATATGAGGCACCTCAGTTGTTTCAAGTATTTCACATGAACACATCTCAGTTCTAGTGAGTGTCAATTGATTGACAGTTTGAATGATTACTTTAAAACACCAATGTAATGTAATATTTTAATGTGTTTACTTGAATATCTTATGTAGACAGAATGGATTATAGTGATGCCTATAATACTATTATAATAGTATTAAGTAAATTGAAAAACTTACTACTAATTACATTATATTATAAATTTTTCTAGTTTAAAATTAATTACCAAAAAATTTTTAATTTAAAACAAAGAAATACTACTAATACAGAATTAAGTGCAAATGCAATAGATAATACTGCAAACAGAATAGTTTAAAAAACAGGAAAAGAGTTGGAAAGAGGAGAGAGTTGTAGACATGTAGCAAATTACATAATGACTGTTGATAACAATTTGCTGTTGCAGAGCAAAATTTTAAAAGTTGTGTAAAAAATATGATAAAAATTGGATCATATTAAAATATCCTTTAGTGAACACATAGTGAATTTTATAAATTTTTCTCTCAATAGTAAAAAAATAATCAGTGAAAATAGTCACCTGGAATCAGAATTAAATATCCAAAAAGTACTTTTTCCAATAATTTTTAATAGGACATAAGCCTGTAACTTTGGCCAGCCCTAAAATAGCTTGGATTTCTGCACATGGTATTGACCAAATAAATAAAATGTTTCATTTTTAGTCCTCATCTTATAGATAAAATTTCCTTTCCTTAATTGGAAAAACACAGGTCATGGATTTGTGACTTGGCTCTGTCATGTAGTCATTAGACCTCAAGTGAGTTTCAAGTTCTTTACCTGTAAAATACTGAGGATTCTCTGGAGGTACTTCAAAAGTTTTAGGAAAGGAAGTGGATGATTTAATTGTCTAGTAAAAGAAGGCTTAAGCAAAACTATTCACTGGATAGTCAGAACCTGCCAGACTTCAAAGGAGGAGGCTAGGTGGGAGCAGGTAATGGGCCCAGATCAGAGGGAATGTGAAATGACTTGGTTCTCTGCGAGTGTGAGGCAGCTAAATTCTGAGCTCACGCAAGACTGGCACTCCAGAAAGAGGGTAGGAAAAATATGCCAGAAAAATGGTATCTAGCCATTGACAGTATCCAAAAGAGTGAGAGCAGTTAGCCATTTTTCTAGGCCCTGCTTCTGAGACAGCCATTTCCCATATTATGTAGTGGTTCTTGCAAGCAAATGTTTGTCCTAAATTTGTGAGGTTATATGCTTGAAAAGAACTGAAAGTTTTTAGTTTCATATTCTCTATTCTGCAGTGAACTGAGACTTGCAAGATGTACTCTGAATTGGGGGGAAAGTGAGAAGGATAGACTGTAGTTATACATGGAAAGAGTTAATACTTTTTTCTACTACATTTTCAAAATGGAACAGGCTGTTGTGTATTACTTAAATATACCCATCACTCTTCCTATGGAATCTCAAGTTCCAAATTTGAAGTCAAATATATAAAAGGGAGATTTTTACCCAAGGGATTTAAATATTATTTCACTGAAAATAATCTGTTTATCATCAGTAATGACCGAAAAGTTTTAATCAGAAAAATTTCTAAATTTCCTATGTTTTATTTTTAATGGCAGCCTTCTCTAAAGATTATATAACAGTAACTAAAAAGCTCCATCTGCTGGCTTTTTATTTCACTGCAAATCCTCCTGTCCTCCCAATATACTGTGAATATAATTTTCCTCCATTCATTAACAACTTTATGCCTGTGTTACACTTTTGTATTTTGAATTCAATGTTCGTATATTAATAAACAATGTGACTAATAGAAATAGGGTTGTAACTTTAATGTAAACCCTAATTTTGAATATGTGGCACTTTTGCAACGAGGTATTAAAGAAGTAAAATTAATGATGCCAATGGAAAAAAAATTATGTTTAATTATGCTTAAATATTTTTAATCAGAGTATTTTCTTATAATGTTTACTGAATACCCTCATTATATTTGAATGATAATTCAATCTTTCTTACATCAAAAATAAGCATAATATACTATATAAAACTCGTTCCATTGAAATCCCATGTTTCAATAGTCATAAAAAGTTAAATAATGTAATCTATTTTCCTTCTATTATGTGTCTTTAGACATAATGGAAAACTAATGTAATATTCATAACACCATAGTCATTTTCAATTTATACCTGTGAAACTATAATTTTACACTACTGAGCATATATGGCATTTATAGGAATTATAAGCTTTTATAAGCTATGAAGCACTTTTACAATATAAATCATATGGACAGAAAAATGTATAACTACTTCATTAATGACAGGAAATATAGTCCAAATATAAGCAAATAATAATGCTTCTTTGACCAATTGAAACAATGCTCATTGTTTTTATTTTTCAAAATTTTACATGTTTATGTATATTAAGGATTAGACTGATCTCAAAGGGAAATTGAGGTAGATTTTAATAAGTATATATCTCTAAGTTGCCCTTGACCACAATGCATATAATTATCCAGAAGAGTTTGTATCTCTCTAAAGCATTGGAGAAATTGGCATTTATAGCTAAAAATGGAAAAGGATACATTAGAAGTTAAATAGAGCTGAACAAAGAAGTCCAACTAGTCAAATGTTTTGGTCTTAACAAAAATTGGGCACATACCACAAGCTATGAACTCTGCTAGGTCTGGGGCATAAAAAGATAAATAAAACATAACCCCCAGATTAATGTGCTTATAAACAAGAAAGGAAAATATGATTTGATGATTATGGTAATAAAAATAGGCATTGAGTTATAAGGGTCACAGAGAAAAGACAGAGAAGAAAATTAAAAGTATTCCCAATTAGTAGCCTCCATGTTCAAAAGTAAATATGTTTGATCTTAAAAATGACCCCTTTTAGTATACTTCATAGTAATAGGTTTCATCTGCATCAATGTTAAGAGCACGTTTCCTGTAGCTGGAAAATTGTCATTCCTGTACCATGTGGGTAATAAGATTATCACAGTGTGAAATAACATCATTTAATACTTTAATGAGAACTTTTAAGGCTAAGGAAAATTGTAGAGTTAGGCAAAGCATGTATCTCTCCAACTCAATATTTGTACCCCCTTCATTTTTCTAATCGTCATGGGAGGCACCTATTCTGACTCAAGATTTTGTTCCATGTAGTATCTGTTCATTCCATTAGTGTAGCATATATGTCCCCTCCAAAGTCCCACTTTAGTTCCAAATATAAGAAATGATTTATCCTGATTGGTATGTTTGGAAGAAGAAATTGGGCATACATTATGAGTTTCTTCTTCTCCTGTTTCCTCTTGTGAGTTAGTTGCTCTATTCCTTTCTGCCATAACATTTAATTTGCCACTGCAAATGAGGAAGCCTGATATTTTAGTAGTGTTACTTTGATTTCCAACACTAAGGAGATGTTGCATCCTTGTTCCTTAAAATTAGTGCCCAAAGCAAACAGAATTCTGTCCAATTTCCATCATCCTCCACCCAGAGAATTTCTGCCTTGTGTACAGTTTCTTTTAGCTGGTTTAATTCATTAATTCATAAAATATTAATTCATAAAATATTGCTTAGAAAATGTTAATTATTTTAAAAGATAACTTTATTTTGCATATTTAACTGTGTATTTAAATGAATTGTTAATTTTATTAAAATTTAAATTAACATTAATAAAACATTAATTTTAATATTTAAACACATATTTAAATTCATATTTAAATTGCATATGTAAAAACAATAAGTTGAAAAGTATCAGGAAACACTGATTTTTTTTTTTTTCATTATCATTTTGGAGTGGAGGAACCAATGCAAAACTATTATAAATTTACATGTTTTAAGATATATACCCCTATCACTTTATACTTTTTGAGAAACACTAAAGGACATAATAGACAATTTCACCAATGCAAAAAATTTTAAACTTTATTATAGCAATATATAAAACACATTAAAGAGTGACAGAAAGAAAATACATGTACCATATATATGAGAATTGCTCCTCATTTGTAGGAAACTACTACCATATTTCCCAATGTACTTGGCTAGATTTCTTAATTAAGATAGTGTGGTTCTGATGTTTCTAGCACTGTACCTCACATTCATTACTCTCTCTAATTATCTCAGTATAAGAGAACTTCATTTTTAGTGGACTCATTTTTCATGGAAATATGTATCTGTGACTTGAAAGATGGACTCATTTTCCTTGGTTCTATAAGATACAGACAGGCACGGGTTGCTTTTAAAGACTTCCTGTCATTTTAGAAGCTCCAGCAGCCTGAGACCTTACCAGCCAAGACACCTGCACCTCCTTGGGTTAGGCATACTTCAATTGCACCTGCAGACTGTTTCTATGTGCTTATGTCTACCAAAAATAAGTATAAAAAAGTGCAGGTGCAGTGGTGAAAATCCATTCCATTATGCTCTGTTAATTCTAACTAATGGAACCTGCAGTTTTGCAGCTTTAATGCACAACCCATCCACACAGAAATAGCATTTTTGATTCATGAGATACTAATTCTGCTCAATTGATCCTCATGGGGAGAACTAATTAACCTTTTATCTTATTCCTGGTAGAACAGTATAGGAATAAATGTAATTGAAATATTCACAATAAACTCCTCTCACCACTCAAGTCCTCTCGAGTGAAAACCTTTAAAAGCATAACAGAAAGATTTTATTATTTTTGCACAAGAACTCATGATACCACAGAATAGGCAGGGCTTCTTTCCCAATCACAGAAGATACTGGCTCAAGGTTGTCTAATTAAAGTTGGAATTTGTTTTATGAATTCTGGTTGACATTTTAAAATAAGATGTGTGTAAAAAATTTAGCATCATCATAATCAAATATGTATCATTTCAGGTATAACAATGATAATAGTGTTTATAAATTAGTATGTTCCAGTGCTGGGAAGAAATTTTTATATATATATACCTTATAATAACTCACTACTGTAGAACAAGTTACCCCTCTTACTAATTTGGAAATTAAAGTTTCAGAAAGTTAAATAATTTAAAAATGGACACACAGTTAGTAGGAGGTAAATCAAGAGTTCAGACCCACATATATCTGGATTTTGAGTCTGATCTCTTTACCATAAGTTACAATTACTCATAAATGACCAATAATTGTGATTCAATATGCTCAACTTTATGGTCTTTGATTTTGAAGTTCACAGTAAATTAAACAAAATAATTTCTTAAATGTGATAACACAGAGAAGGTTCCTTTTATTGCTAATTAATTGTACAGATGTCTCTTTGTGTGTTTTGAATACAAGTCCTTTATCAGATATATATTTTGCAAATATTTTCTCCTAGTCTGTGGCATCATTTTATTCTCTTAACAGTCTTTTGCATAGTGTATTGATTTCCTGTGGCTGCTGTAGCAAAATTCTTCAAACTTAGTGGCTTAAGACAACAGAAATTTATTCTCTCCCAGTTCTGAAAGCCAGATATTTCAATATCAGTTTAATTGGGCATCAGAGACACACTCCACCTGGAGGATAGGAGAGAATCCATGCCTTGCCTCTTCCGCTTCCACCTTCTGGTGGCTGCTGGCATTCCTGTGCTCATCACTCCAGTCTCTGTGTCTGCCTTCACGTTGCCCCTCCTCTTCTTTATATCTAATCTCCATCGGCCTTTCTCTTATAAGGACATATGATTGATTTCAGGGACTGTCGTAGTTTCCTAGGGCTGCCATAACAAAGTACCACAAACTAGGGGGCTTAAAACAACAGAAATTTCTTTTCTTACAGTTCTGAAGGCTGGAAATGCAAAGTCAAAGTATGGACAAGGCCATGCTCCCTCTAAATTCTGTAGGGAAGGAATCATTCCATGCCTATCTCCTGGCTTCTGTCAGGGACTTGCTGGCAATCTGTGATATTCTCTGCCTTGGTCATCAGATTGAATTCTCCCTTAAGTCTGTCTGTCTGTCAGTCTGTATAATTCAACTCTACTTACAATGACACCAGTCTTATTGGATTAGGGCCCACTCTAATCCAGTTTGGCTTCATCTTAACTAACGGCATCTTCAAAGACACTATTTCCAAATAAGGCCGCATTCACAGGAACAGAGGTTAGGGTTTGTCTTTTTGGTGTACGTAATTCAACTTATAATTAGGACCACCCAGATAATCCAAATATTCAGAATAACTGCATCTACAAAGATTCCTTTTCCTAATAAGAGAGGCCATTATTCACACTACTATAAAGAAGAGCAATTTTTACTTTTAATATCATTCAATTTATTACTATTTTCTTTATTGGTTTTGGTGTATCTAAAAACTCATCACCAAATATAAGGTTACATAGATTTTTCTTTTATATTTCTAGAAGTTTTATTAATCTTGCCTTTTATATTTAGATCTATGATCCATTTTGAGTTAATTTTTGTCAAAGTGTAATGTCTATGTGTAGGTTCTTTTTTCTGCATATGATGTCCAATTTATCAAGCATAATTTGTTTTAAAAAACCCATAAGTATCTTTAGAGATGGTTTGTTTTGGAGATATTGTCTTGCTTATTTTTATGAGTTGGTCTTTAAAAAGAGCTGAAAAAAGAAAATGAATTAAGCACAGGGACACAAATTGGAATGGAAGTAGAATTAATCAATGTTCATTTGAGGAGAGTCTTATCATCATACTATTTTATCTTTACATTTGCGTTCTTCAAGTGATTACCTTCAAAGGGAACACTTAAGAAATGAATGTGGAAATGTAATTCTGGCCTGAAAAAATATTTCAACAAACATGTGCTTCAAGCCCAATGGAAATCTACAGATTAAATTCTCATGGTAGACATATGAAAGGGAGAAAATTAGTATGTGGAACCTAATGAAATCATTCAAAAATATGAATTATAGTTGCTTTGCTACAATAATTTCAAAGTTTGAAGAATTTTTCCTTCTTGTCTGAAGTTCTCCAAAATTCACATGAGATCTAAAATTTGAAAAAAGACAATAAAGGTTTCTCTGCTAATAATATATTATGAAAGTAGTACTTTTTCCTAGAAATATGTAAATACACCTTTTATTTTATTGTAATAAATGAACTTTTAAAACTGATGGAAGCAAGAGCAAAAGATTCAAAAAATGCCATGTTATACACATTGCCCTTATAACTGACAAAATTTCTAGTTTAACCAACATATTTTTATGTTAAGACAAGAATATTTTATACACATGCTATAGAGTTGGTATGCTCACCATACCAACTTTTCCAAACTGCATCCATAATTTCATCCATAAAAATAAAAAATAAGAATATTCAAGAATTTGATACTGAAATATATCAGTATCCCAGGCAAAGGTGACCTGACTGTTGTCATTAATAAACAAGTTGCCCCAGCTTTTGTTTTATATTATATTGTTTTCTTCTGTTTCTGGAGGTGAAAGAATTTCTTTGTGCAATTGTTGGCTTGCTTTTCAGACTTCACCAAAGAGCTTTCTGACTATTTATTTCCAGTGATATTCTTTTTGGGAGACTTAGATGAATATGAAGGAAATAGTCTGCTAAAATATCAGTTTTGTTTCTGTAAAGTACTTTAAATCCCCCCTTAAAATTCCATATTCATGAAATATTATGAGCAAAATAAACAAACACTACTAAAAACTACCATTTGTTTAAAATACTGTGTTATAAAAACCGTTTTAGTCTATAATGTACAATAAGCAATGTTTCCCTCATCCTCCATCCCCCCTTACAATTTAAAAGGCAAATTTTCTCCTTTTTCATGCAAATAAAATGGAGAACAGCTAATAATTTCTTTGCATATTGGAATTATTTTTACTTGTAAAATTATTTCTTTGGAAAAATAAAAATTTGATTACCTAATATGTGTGTTTATATCGCTAATAAAGTTAGTTTGCTGATTTACAAGTTTTCCAATATAGAAATAAAGCTAGGAGATTTTATAAACTCTTCTAAACATAATTTACTGTATCTTAATAAATATCTACTGTATCTTGGGATGATGCCTCAACCATGAACAGTTATGCTTACACACTGATTATACTAGGAAGAACTAGAGTTATATAAATCATTGGTGTTAAGTAATTAGGTTCTGTTTTCTCCAAAGTATTTAAATATACAACAAAACCTTATTTATTGAAATTAGGTTATTCCCTTCAAGCTAGAGTTGCAAAAACAGCTTTTTAAATACCTTAATAGGAGCCCTCTATAAGACTGAAGAAAAATATTTAAAATCAATATTTAATTGACTCAATTACATCAGACTAACAACATACTTCCGGAGAAGAATGAGTCTACTTATTATTTCCCAAATTGAATGAATACTTTTCAGTCAAGTAGTAATAATTATTTTAATTATAATTACCTGTACTATCAAATTTCCAACACACATTCCTGTTTAGAAACAACAGCATATTACTTGTATTTTCTTCATTAGTTAACATTATCTCATTCAATATAAGTTCTGGTAATATATATCTTGGGGAAAATTCTTAAGTTTTTCATAAAAATTTTGTGGCAGTTACAGAGACAGGTAAATGAATCCCAAAAATTTTTTGCCACATTTACTTCATTTTGTGATGTTTTAATTACTTGTAAGTTATAGATATCTTCATTTTCTTTCTCTCTGAGCCCAGATACTCTTTTATAGTATCTTGTACATAAAATTACTTATTATAATTTAGATAATAATTATACTTCTTTGAAGATTTCAAAACTTTCCTCAGCTACAATTAAACTAAAATCTGAACTTCTTTGCAACTTCAATTTATATCATACACTGCCTTGGTGTTTATGTTCCTTGCACTTTATGTTTCACCTTAAGGACCTTGGCACTTACTTTTCCCTCTACCTGGAACAGTCTTTTCTTCTGAACATTAAACAACTGTTTTTTTTCCCCCACACAATTCAAGTTTCAACCCAAACAACATCTCCAAACTGACAATTATATCTTCATCTCCCCTCTAGATGCTTTCTCCCTCTCACAGTCACCTTTTATTTTCTTCATGGTAATTGTAATCTAAATTATTTTATTCATTCAAATATTTACATGTTTCATTTCTGTTTCTATCCAATAACATGGAAACCCCATGGGGACTGAGTCCTTATCTCTTCTTGCTATTTTGCTACTGCCTGCAAATATTAGGTGGTACATAATATTTGTTGAAAAAAAATGAATAAGACTTCATGTTTTAGAAACCAGTCAAATGGAAATTTTCTCCCCTCCCATAGTTTTGTCTGTAATTGCCATAATTTGTCCAATTGACACACTCTACCACACTTCTAAGGCAAGACTTCTCTTTTTGCTTGGCTCACCTATGAGATGAATCTCAGGGGTGATGTCCCAGACCCCAAGGTCAGAAGACTTCCCAGTCTCCAAGAGATAGAATAGATAGACTAGATCTTGTCTTGGATAAGCTTGGTTTACTATACTCGGCACTAAACTTTAAACCCCAAATTTCATATTTAACAATATTAAGTGGCATTACAATGTTTTTGTTTGTATCATTGTATCTTAAAAGATTCCTTTGCAGTGAGTTTCCCAGAGGAAAGTGAATATATTTTGATATGTTGCCTTTCCCTATATATATTATTATCTGCCTTAACACTACATTTAACAAACAAACAAACAAACAAAACAAACAAACAAGTTTTCAACATTTCAAACCCCTTTATCTGCAGTTATAAGGCTAAGGATGAATGACTTTGGAAAGGAAAATGGTGACCCAACCACACCATCTCAATACCCTTGGCTTATAAAACTGTGTTATCATGACCAGATTATATATTCTAATAATTGATATTTACTTTAATATTTTTAAATGCTCTATCGGTGTACATCCTATCTAGATGAATATTTAGATCTATTTTTTCTCCTTTACTTGTTTATTACTTATGGAAATAGAATTTAATGGACAATATCCTGTGAACTTTATTCATCTAAAGGTTTTAATTATGCTCAATGGTGGCACTTGATGCAAATGTAGGGAGAATCTTACTCATCTTTCATTCTTTGGGATAGGTCCATTGCCTTTATTATAGTCAATTTCTCTCCTTCATTCACATTTTAACATGAATATCATGATTTCAATAGAAAATAACAATTTCCCTCTTGTTTTGGTTAATCAATGCATAGTAATTGTATATACTATGTGCTAGCAATCTTAAAGATATAACTTGGACTTGGAGAAGAGTGAAATGGAATTGTGGGATCCACATTCTTTGATGAATTCTTGCTCTCTACATTCATCTTCAATTTTGGTTTTGGTTATCTTGGGAAAGAGAAATTTCTTCTCTGATAAACATATCAAAGGGTTGTTGATAAAAAGGCACAGACATCCCTAGCAGAGAGAACAACGTATAAAAACATGGAATAATATAGCAATCTAGAATGGCCACTAGTTGAACATTTCTGGATATAAGATCCTTTAAAGCCTAGGTTACGACTGGTCTTACAGTCTTTTGTTCAAAACGCAGAGTCTAAAGTATCTTGTAATATTATGCTTAGGTGTTTGATTTTATCTTCTTGTAGACACTTCAGAATCAATGAATTATTATTAATAACTATTTTCACAAAATACATATTGTGAGTGCATATGCCAATTTTCCTAGAAGTAGCTAATGACATTTCTTTCCCTATTAAAAATAATATCATTCAAAGCTATCTGCAAATCCATTCATTCTACCTTTCAAGATGCATTCTCCATTCTTTCTCTGTCTCTCTGCTTCTGCCTCTGTCTCTGTCTCTCTCTCTCTTCATAAATATATGTATCTACATGTCTCCTTCCCTCTCTCTCTCCATCTCTATCTCTCTTTAGACTATTTTTTCTAATTTCCTTAACACATTATATACATTAATTTCTCAGAGATTTCTCTATGTTTCTACAATCATAAGTCTTTTCTATGAGTTCCATCCCAATTGAGACTTTTTCATCTCATCCTATGAGATCAAGTTGAAATGTTTACTGACTTTTTCATTAGGCCTGTTCTAATTCTCCCATAAAATTGCCCCTCTCCATTTCTTTTCTTTTTAAAAATTTTACAGCTCTTAGAGATTTAGTTTTGTAATAAAGTACATATATAAAATCACTAGAACATTTTAACAGGTTAAATTTATTCCTGGGATTTGTTCCACAATAAAGTGTGGGAGAAGAATATAACTACAAGTACAGATAAAACAAACTTGTTCATGATGTGGTAATTGTTTAACCTGGGTGAAGGGTACATAGGTGTTAATTATATTATTCTCTCTATTTTTGCATATGTTTGAAATTTTCCATAAAAAAAGTTATTTTAAAGGGGAATTTTCACAAAACTGATAACACTTCACATCAGTTTAGATAAATTTTAAATGACCAAATCATTTCCTCCATTATATAATCATTATGTAATTGCTCACACATTTTTCTTCTCAATGACATTTCTCAACTATATTCGCTTTGAGGATAAGTCACAGAAAAAAAAATCAACATAATTGATTAGAGAGGCACTGTTAACATTTTGGTGCATTTAATCTTTTCTTGATGCATATATATTGTGTATTTGCATGGAATATATTAGTGTGTATATACATATATAAATATATATATATACACACACAACTTTGTACTCTACTTTTCTAAATAAACAAATTGTCAAAAAATACAATACTTTATTTCTACATAATTAAAAAAATTATTTACACATAACCACTGAACTGAATTTTTATTAAATTAAATGGAATGCTGACACTATCAATGTTTTATACCTTTACTTATTGCCATACATTTTTTGTATTCATATACTACAAAATGTAAACATTAAATATATATTCATCTCAGCAGGACCTACTAAATTCAGCACATTCTGAATTGCCTCTGTTAATTCCATAAATGATAAGACAAGTAGTATAAGTTTCTCTTGTTTGTTTTCTCAACTTTGTATTCCACGAAAACTAAGATGATTGTTACAATTATTACTGTTATTTTATTTTGCAGTGTTTGGATGATGATTGCCCTGAAACCCAGTGTATTAGTCAGCCAAAGGGGTGCTGATGCAAAATACCAGAATTTGGTTGGTCTTTAAAAAGGGTATTTATTTGGGGTAGAAGCCCACTGTTACCAGGCCATAAAGCATAAGTTTCTTCCCTCACCAAAGTCCATTGCCACGTGTTGGAGCAAGACAGCTGCCGTCATTTGCCAGGGTTCAGGCTCCTTGAGTTCCTCTCTTCCTGGAGCTACGTTTCTCTCTGGGCTTAGCTCCTCTGTTTCCTCCACAAAGCCAGCTGTGAACTCTCAGGCAAACGGCTCATCTCCATTCCAGGGCCTTCTCTCCTTCCTCACCAGAACTCCAACATCAAAACTGCTTCAACACTGTCCTTTACTGTGTCTTTTATCTTCGATTCCCACCCTACCAAGGGGTGGGGCTCAACGCCCTACTGACTTGGCCCAGTTAACGCCCTAATCATAACTTAATCATGCCCAGATTAGCAGACCAGTTTACAAGTATGATCCAATATCTAGTTTTGGAATTCATAATTACATCAAACTGCCAAACTGCAACACCCAGCAACAGGTTTCATAAGCTGAAAGCGAGTCAGCAGCAAAAGAAAGTTATCTAGAAAAAGAATAGTAGAATGTAGACAAAGAATCACCAATTTCATCCAAAAATTGTAAAGTAAGCCTTTAAACAAGGAAGCATAATGTTAACTAACTGATTTGGAAAGGAATTCCAAAGAGATCAACAAAAATGTTAAAGGATTGTGAAATAGGCTCTAGGAGGAATGGTTGAATAAATAGTGGTTATTAGCTTGAAAAGTAAAAAAGCAAGGAAGGAACTTAACACTTTTCACAAATATGAACAGAAATTTCCCATATGAGAGCATTCCAATGTGAACTAAATGACAGCAAGTAGGATTTTTAAAAATATAGAAAATATTTTAGACCCATATGAGTAGTAGGAAAAGGCTTAGTGACAATCTGCAGATCCATACTTGTTAAATAAAATTAAGGTAAAGTCAACATGATCAAATAAAATGCTCACTCAGGATTTTGTTACTCTGCAAGGCCAAGGACTATTCTTTCCTGATATTATAAATAATTAAGAAGACAATTTTCTATGTAAGAGAGTTAGATTTTCCAGGTATCTAGTAAGTCATCTAGTAAGTCAAAAATTTTATGAAGTATCATAACAATATAATTTTGAATATTTTCACATACAAATACAAATCTATAGCTAATATCCCTTGCTACTCTTATTATCCTTAGTTGTTACCATATTAATTTGGTAAATTTTTACAAGTTGGCCTGAAGTAGTTTAGATATTTGAAGCTACAGTGGGTGAATACAAGGATTAATCTATTAATATCTTGGTTCTCATTTTCCTCATATATATCATGAGGAGCGCGATTGGATGACCTTAATTTATCCTTCTGCCTAGTTTTCAATGTTTCATGAAGTGCTTTATACCCTGATTTGATGCAAATGAAGCAGGATACAGCCAATAAGGGGGAGTCCTGATCTTATTCCCAAATTAATGGAAGATCTTAAATATTGGCACCCAATTGTAAGAAATCTGGCTGCTTTATTTTACACCATTCTAAATGCATGAAAGAAATAAAAGTGAAAAATAAAAAAAAGAAGTATATTATGCTATAAATTTCCTCTGATTATATAATGTAATTTTTAATTGTTAGTGTTTTCATTTGATTATCATAAGGATTAGTTATACCCACTCTGAAGCAGAATTAAATCTTCTAATCTTTTAATAACAGTGAAGGAAAAGATTTTGGCTAGAATTAGACACACACATATGGTATTCCTATATTGTGTGCATTCGTACACACCACCTGTTTCAAATCTGTACTCAAAACCACTACGGAAAAATATCACCATTTTTCCATTGATTTATTGGAAAAAATAATTTCCCCATTGATTTATTGGAAAATAAAATAGTTGGTAATTTTATCTTTTATTTTATGGGCATAAAAATTAAGTTATTTTATTTTTGACTCTGTTTTATTCTATTCATACTATTAATTTCTCCTTGAATATTTTTTTATTTCATATATGGATTTAAATTTGTTTAAGTATATGTGTGCATACATACAGCCTAGTGCTTTCAGCTTTGATATACGTATTAAAAGACAAAAGGCAAATGTTTATTAATTAATTGTAGTGTCATTTTAAAAGGTCATCAACCTTATTTTTCCTTTTTTATCTTCCTTGAGTAATACTGACATTATAAAACTTGAAAGGACCTTAGAATTCATCAATATTAATTGATTCATGAAAGAGACAAGAAAACCCAAGAGTATTTATTACTAATCTATGATACCAAATGAAGTTTCTAAAAGAGCTGAAACTATGCCCAAGTCTCCTAACTCATGTAGCAATGGATGCCCACTATGACATATTATTCCCAGAAGTTTATACCACCTTTCTTGGGATAGTTGTCCATCTTCTCTGGACCTCAGTTCCATGAACATTATAAGAAATAAGAACTAAGAAATAAGAAATTATATCCCAATTCTGTAAAGCTACAGTGGTTGGAAAAACTTTATAGTTAACTGAATATTTCTCTAGAATTCATAGCTAATAAAAGGTATTTCTATGAGGAAGATTATCCAAAAATTTTTTTTCTCTCTCCCTCTGTATATGTCTATAACAATGTTGGCATATGTTTTTATAGCCATACTAGAGTCACAAAAAATATATATTTATATAAAGTAAAACTATGTATATAACATCAACAGATATATGTATAAACACAGACATATGTGTGGGTAGACACATGCACACACACATATATTTAAAGAAAGTGCTATCTAATAAATAGCCTATGGAAGGCAGCAAGCAAATAATATATGGCAACATAAGCTAGATGGAAATGTATAATTTTAAAAACTATATACAGGTTACATAGCCATATATTTCTTGCCTGTTTTTAAATTTTTTATTGATGAATAAAAACATTGAATTTCTATTTAAATAGCATCACTCCTCCACCTGGTCTTCCTGATGTTTTCCTAGAGATAATGTTGGTGCCAGGAAATACTGAGAAATGGGGAAGTTTGAACTTAATATTCTTCACCTGCTACTCTTCTCCAACATCCCTACTCCTTTCTTCTGCCTTTCTCTCCTTTCTCATTGGCCTATTAACTATTAAAAATTCAACTCTTATATTTTGTTATCCTTCGAATTATTTTTGCTAACTCAAATAAATTTGTGTTAAATGTTTGTAGATTAATTATATCTCTTTCAAGGTTTTAATATTGTAAGACAAGGCAGTAAATAAAAGGCATGGTCCTTTGTACACACTAATATTCAACAAATGTGAATAAATGGATGAAAGGTGGGCATTTCAGGCAGGCAAAACTAGTAAAAAATATATTTTGGGAGTGGAGCAGGACACTTTCATACTGTTTTCAACTCTAATGCCTATATTTCCTATTAATGTTTTCAGCCCAGCCATGGAGAAATTGGGGGTTTGTGAAAGCATTCCTATTAAAGCAAAGCAAGAATTAGTGATTTCATCATTTAACTCTCATTATGATCCAACTACTTATTCAATTCTTTGTTGTACACACTCCTGCGTGCACTCTGTTTCTGAGTGAAAAATATTGAAGAAAAACAACTCCACAATAAAAGAAACTTTTAGTATGAGGGTAGGATTAATGTTGCTCGTATCCTTGTCTATGACTGGATATCATTGTAAGTATTTTCACAGTTGGAAGACAAGATTCTACAATATTAACATACAAAGCAACTTTTTTGTGAAAGTGGTGACCAAATGAAAGGAGAAGATGGAGCGATACGCCATTGTATGGTTTTGCCTCACTTTCAAACTCAATCTCAACTCACTGGTGCAAATGTCACCCAAAGAATGGAACAACACTGATTAATGGAAATAGATAACAGATATTCTGCCAAAGGAGACCTCTCATGTGCCTCTCAAACCAGTGCTAATAAAGCCTGCAAAATAAAAAGTTGCTGCACCAATGGAGAAGGTTAATAGCACATAATGGTGCCCTGTTGCTGTCAGTTATTTAACAAATATATATTAAACAGCTCATATGTGTCAGGCAGTTGTCCAGAGTAAGTTTGCAATATGGAAAAATCTACTTTAAGCTTAGACTATAATCTGGAAGTTATTTTTCCCCTCTATTAAATAGAACATACAGAATTAAAGGCAAAAGAAAATACTCTGAGAGATCAAACACTGAATACCATCTCACACATATACTCTCACAAGTCATGCCCAGAAAAATAAGAAAATGATCAATGAATATTTACAAAAAGTATTGAAAGTAACAATCCTTCTTAGCAGTGGAGCCAAGAGAGATCATTAAAACAAAACAAAGCAGGGAAGCGGCTGTGGCTCAATCAGTAGGGCTCCCGTTTACCATATGGGAGGCCCCGGGTTCGGTTCCCGAGGCCTCCTGGTGAAGGCAAGCCCACCTGCATGGCGTGGTTAGCTGACCCAGCGAGCACAAGCAGCAAGTGGGGGATAAATGAATGAATAAATAAAAATCTTTAAAAAATAAAACAAAACAAAACAAAAAAAAAAAACAACAAAAAAACATCTTCTGGTGTTCTGGGAATAACTACTTACAGAGGCTATTCAGCAATTAATATTAAGGAGAATTGATGAAATAAATCTGCCAACATGAAATAGGAGTGACTTATATGAGAATATAATATGCTCTAAGTGGCTAACATTAGAATTAGAAGAACTTGTTGGGGAAAAAAAAGCAAGTCAGACTGAATCAAAACTAGGATGAAGGTCTTCATGAATTACTTAGATAAGTGGTAAATGAATAGCAGAAATTATTTTTATTTATATTTTTTTATGATTTTGTTAGGAAAAAAATTCCAAAATTTAGAAATAAGGCAAAGAATGGTGAGCATCTTCTCAATATCATAACGGAAATTTGTTAAAGGGGCCCACACAAGGATTATTTATTTAACTACATGAGAATACTTTTCTTTGACTCAATTTGCAAATTATTACAGAACAGACTCTAAGAAGTTACCTGTCAAATTGTAGATTTTTGTCTGGTAGAGATGAAATTAATTTTCGTCTGGTAAAAATATAAACTCTGTGGTGATGCTTGCGGTGTTCTATAGGATGGAATCTCTATGCAAAAAAAATAAAGCTTTCAATGCAAAATTGTTATAGCACATTGTATTGATTAATGATTTAATTGCCAAAAGTTATTTTGTTCAATATTTCAAAGTGTTACTTAAAATAATAGTTTTTCAAAACTGATATTATCTGAAGAATAATTTTGAGGACCATGCATGAAACTAAAGAGGGTATGCCTTTCTGAGAGAAATTCAAAATCACCTTATCTTTAAAATGATAGTATAAATTCATATTTAAATGGGTGAACTACTCAGAGAGTAAAATCAATCAATCAATAGCCCTGATTCAATGAAAGCAGTCTTCTAAGTTAATAACACAGAATTCCATAAATTCTTCTGATTTCTCCAGAACATCCAGTGTGGAAATAATAATAATAATAATAAAATAACCTGTTCAGCCAAACCTTCTCTATTGTAGGCATAAGCCATAGAAAAACATTTATCCTCAGTGTTACAAGTCTGCTAAGTACAATGAACCCCTGTAGAGCTTCCCAATGTGGTGTAACATGAAGACTCCGAATCATGAGTAGTGATATAAATTCCAACTTTCATTCAGTGATTCAGTAAATATGCCTCTAGTACCTCCTCTATGTCAGTCCCACACAAAGATCTGAATATACATTAATGAACCAAACTAGCACCATTGCTTTCTGTTTGGAACTATAGTCTTATAGAGGTAAATACTAAATAATTTAACATATAGTTAATATATTTGTGGTTTTATAAAGAGAGAGTAATGGTGGATAGCAGTTTCTGACAGTGGACAAGGAAGGCATACCTGAATAAATGATGTTTTATTGAGATTTGTAGAAGGAGAACAAGCAAGCCATGTACAAATCCCAGGGAAGAGCCTTGCTGGTAGAGGAAACACTTATGGGAATAAGGAAGTTCAAGGATACTTGGTGTTTTAAAGCATTGGCTCTCAACCTGGGGAGAGATTGCCTTCAAGGAGATATTTGGCAAAGACTAGAGACGTTATTGCTTGTCATAACTGAGGATTTAATTTTGTGTGATTGATACTGACTTCTGGTGGGTAGAGGCTAGGAATGCTACCAAACATCCTGAAGTACAGCACCTCATTAGGGGCTGAGTTGAGAAATACTGATTTAAAAGAATTGAAAGGAGTGCGATCTGCCACAAATTGCAATGCTACTGGATGAAATTGAAAAGATGGGCAGGCAAATGATCATGTAGGGGCCTGTAGTCCATGGAAGGCATCTGGATTTCATTTTGAGAAAAACTGTACTATCAATAGGTTTAAAGTGTGATTAAATAATATCTCATTTTCTTTTAAAACTTATCACTCTGGGAAATATTGAGTCAGTGAAAAAAAGTCTTTTTCCTCAGAAGGAACATTTGAGTATAGTCAAACTGGGTAGTAGTGATAAATTATAATGAACTTGTTAAGGTAAATGATTCCAATATTTTCTTTTGCCTGAAATTTAAAAATAAAATCAATCTGCACATCCCTTCTTGGTAATAAAGGGCTTATTTTTTCTATCTATCTATCTATCTATCTATCTATCTATCTATCTATCTATCTATCATATATCTATATCTATAAGCATACAATTTAATATATGTATAATTTTAATATAATATTATATATATAAAATTTTGAGAATGTTGTAGATAATGGAATAGAGTAAGTTAAAATCAGGGGAGGATTGATAGTGCAGGGTGTCAGTGATGGGGGATGTTTGGGGAAGGGTGCACCTGGGGCATGCTCTATGGCATATGAATTTGTTCAAGTGGCCTTGGGGCATTGTCTCAGTGGGTGGATACCCACACAATACTGAAAAAATATTGAATTTCCATCCTGGGAAGTCCTGCTACATTCTCTAATAGAGCAGCAAGAATCCCACGAGCACATGGGCAGTACCGACAGACCATCATGCCAGGCCCTTGATATTGATGATTGTATTTATGAACCTTGCTCATGTGAAATTAAAATTTAGCCTAATATTTTATATTGCCTAAGAGTTACCTCATGAAAGCCTCCTTGTTCAAATGTTGCCCCTCTCTAAGCCAAACTCAGCATATAAACTTACTACCTTTCATTCAGCATGAGCCTTCCTGGCACCATGGGATTATTACCAAGCACCAACAAGTAATGCAATAGAAAAAAGACCTTGACCAAAAGGGGGAAATATTAAATACAAATTAGTTTTTATAGCCAAGAGATTTCAAAGTGAGTTGGGAGTTCATTCCAGAGGTTACACTTAGGCACATCTCAGAAGGAACTCATTGAATGACACAGAAAACTATGCCTCAAGCAAGGGCTCCTGAGGGTTCTAGAGACATCTAGATACTATAGGCAAGACAGACAATCTCAGTGGGCATTACCTTGGAATATATGTTCTCCAATGTAACAAAATTAGACTCATTTATAATTTCCCTACACGTGGCTCATCTACTCCTTTTATTTGAATCTATAGTTAGCACTATACCTTTATATACATGTACCAGAGACTTAAATCTTCTGGCTGTTCATATGCCAGCTGAACCCTGAAACTCATCAGAGTTGAGGCCAATACCTACTCTCCAGTTCATCTTACTTGCCCAGGACTAACAAAAGGATGATGATGGACAATGCCCATGCCAAAAAACAGAGACTATCTATAACTGCAAGCAAGGCAGTTCTATCCATCTGCCCCCATGAGAAATAAAACCCCTTTGAATCAGAAACAGAGTGGGCATCACCATCCTAAAATCCTCAAGACTGAGAAATGAAAAAACATAAGGGCGGAATGCAAATATTGACGAAAGTAGACTTACTATTATTCTAGTAATGGAAGAATTTGTACCATTGATATAGGTCAAACCCTATGAAATTTTGTGGTGCAAACTGTAAACTAATATAAACTATAGACCATGGTTAGTAGCAGTGCTTCAATATGTGTTCATCAATTGTAACAAATGTACTACACTAATAAAAGATGTTGTTAATGGGGAAATTGTGGGAGGGGGAGAGGGTAAGGTATATGGGAATCCCTATATTTTTGAGATAATGTTTATGTGATCTAAAGTTTCTTTAAAATAAAAACAGAGGGGAGCTGATGGGGCTCAGTGGTTGAGCGCCGGCTTCCCTCTTACGAGGTCCTGGCTTCAATCCCTGGCCCCCGTACCTCAAAAAAGAAAAAGAAAAACAGAGAAAAAATAAATATGAAAATCCTAGTAAGAGGATTATTGGATAGTCCAGGAGAGGAAAACAAGTGATACAAACTCAATCTTGAAAGAAGGTAATAAAAATAGAGGAAACTGGTTTGATTCACGAAAAATGGTGGTGGTAGAACATGAGGACTAGGTAGTATATTTAATGTGATGAATGAGGAAGAGAGGCTGGTCAGGAATGCCTCCCAGCTTTTGGTTTCAGCACCTAAGCAGATAAGATTCTAATAATCAAGGCAGAAAGGATGTGGTATAAAACAGTTTTGGGAGGACAAGATAAAGTGTGCAATTGTGTGTTAAGTTGAGCTACGTAATGATATACAAATAGATAAGTACTGTAGGCAACTGAATAGCCAAATCTGAAGAATTCGTCAGTATAGAGATTTGGCAATCACTGGAATACAGTTAATATTTAGAGACTTGGCAGTATCCAATACCAACAAGGAAGGTAGTAAAGAAACTCGAAGAGTGCCCTGAACCAAGCCTTGAGAGACTCCAAGGCTGAGAGGAGGACTCAGCAAGGAGACAGAACATGAGAGACAACTGGAGTAAGAGGAAAATCCAGGAAAATGTGGTGGCACACAGGCCAAGAGAAGAAAATATTTCAGGAAGAAGACAGGTATCAATTAAATCGAATGCTGCTGAGAGTGTTACTTAAGATGTGATTGAAATGCTTGCATTGAATTTGGCAACAACGAGGTTATTAGTGTGTACGTGAAAGTAATTGACACCAAACCAAATATATCTGTATATGACAGATCTGTGATTCCCAACTCTTCCCCTTATTCAATGAACCCCATATCTTCAAATGCTTCCCTCCTCTGTAATTCAGTAACATTTTAATTTAATTGAGTTATTTAAATAATAATCTTTATGTAGTTCATTTTCTTTTAACAAAGATTATAGTTATCTTATAGCTAAAAAAAAAAAAAAAACAGAAAACAATGACTACATTTTATTGGCCTTACGTATATAGAGAAATTTTGTGCTTCATAGAAAAACAATGCATTTTTTAATATACTAGTTTGCATCCATCTAGTTTATCTGATTGCTGTTCTAGCAAAACCATTTTACAACGCTGAAAATTATAGATAGTTAATAGCAAAGCAAAGTAATTCCTGTCTACAAGCATGTTAATTTGGTCCTGTCAAGAAGATGTTCAATTAGTTTCTCATCCCCACTGTGGAAGAAGCCAGTTTTCCCTCCATTTGCACATTCATTTCAATATTCCTGATCTGTAAGTGCTTCATTCTTTGAAGAAATCTTTTTGGCCAGTTATATTATCTACCTGTTTCCCTCATTGATTAATGAGTAAAATAAAATCTTTAACGTGCTGATTTTATATCTTTATTAGAGTAATAATTTTATCTTTTCTTGAATATTACTTTTTAACATATATTTTATTACATTTTAATTTACCATTTTTTTCCGGTCAGTTCAAATTATTTGTTATCACATTCTTAGTGTCTCAAACTAGGGCATGAATAATGTATACTTGTAAAGAATACCCTATCTGTGAATTCTGTTATACTGAATATGTTATTGGAATATTTATTAAAAATGCGTGTGTTTTCTTTTTTTTTTTTTTATTTTAGAAAGAGTAGAAAAAAGTAGAGAAAAGGGTACCACTGCAAATGCCTTTTTATTGAAATGAATAAGCCTAATATTTCTACAAACTTGCTGATAAGGAATAACTGCTGCCAGTTTCCTAGTCACTAGCAATGAAAATCAACCACAGTTTACTAACAACCAGTTTCTTAACCTAAGTGCCGCAACAATAACCTTCTATAATAACACACACACACACAAAACAAGATTTTTAACTATTTCTGTATTCTGTGAATCAAATAAAGTGATATTTTGATCAATTACTTCTAACTTATAAATGTCACCAAATTAAAGTTCCATCTTGTCCAAGGAATGCTTTATATTTTCATTCTTTCATGTTTGCTATACAGAGACAAAATGCTTTGTAGACTATATAATCTAGGCAGAAAACAGTCTCTTGAAGTCCTGCAATCCAAAGTGAAACAAATGAGCCAAAAATTTAAAAAAAAAGAAAGTAAAAAGGCAAACCTTAGAAGACTACTTCTCACTTCTTCCCTCAGGGTTTTTTCAGGCAGTTAGCTCTTTCAGCTAGGAATAGATCCAAATTTCTTCTCCATATATAAATGCCAAATTTGCACAATGTTTCTTGAGTTCAAAAATAGATGTTTCTTCTCAATAAAGTTGTCAGATTATTTTAAGAGATTTTCTCTTTACTTGACACAACCAATACAAATTTTTCACTATAGGTAAACGAAAATGGTTTCCTAGATACCGGTGGAAAGAAAAGCAAATATAAATGGTTTTTCATAGAATATTTAAATGTAAGGAGGTATATCCATTTATATAGTTTATTTGGGAAATACACAGGATTCTACAAAATGAAGCATTAACATCTGAGAGTGAAATTTATAAGAGAATAATAATATTCAAAGAACAGAGACAGATCCAGAACTTTAAAGACCTATAATTTATTCTTCTGGAGTTCCCACATTAAGAAAAACAATGCACAATTACAAAATGAAACTTGTTAAGGTCCCTTCTGGGTGTTCGAGGGACTTGAGCAAATGCAGGATCCAGAGATTAAGATTTATTAGAACAAATTTGCCTCTGTTAAAGAAGAAAAACTCTCTTTAAAGCACAGCCCAATTATTTAAATAATTTTTTAAAAAGCATTTAAATTCCTATTAAATGCCCATTATAAGGTAGTTTCTGGGGATATAATGATGAATTAAAAAAAGAAAGGGTTCATGTCCCCTGGCAGTCTATAATCTGGGATGGTAAGAAACATATTAATTAATTCCAAATGGCCCCTCAGGTAAGGGAAATAAGACATGATTTTATGAGGCCATGTTTGAAAATTTAGAAAATATATAAAAGTATTAAGAATATTAATATGTCTAGCACACAGAGAGAACCTATATTACTCCTTTGATGTAGCCACCCCTATTATATATTTTATATATATTAATATATAGAATATTTTACATTTTCCATAGAAAAATAGATAATTTTGTTATGTTTATGACCATAGTGTGGATTCAGATTTTTATCTAATTTTATTTAGTGCACCGAAAAATCCTTTGTTAATATCTTCTCGGTATCTAATTAAAGTTCATTGTAATAAAATGTGTTTATGTATCTCTCTAATGCTGAAAAAAATTTTGTTTAAAATTTTTACTCTTACGAATATTATCTTAGAAAATATCTTGGACTGCATATCTGATTGTTTCCTTAGTTAGATTCCTAGATGTGGAGTAACTTGTGCAAAAAGAATGAATTTTTTCAGATTCCTCATCCATATTGCTAAGTTATTATGAAAAAATATTTTACCAATTTAAACTTTTAAAAGTATTAAATAAAGAAAATGCCAATTTCATGTACCCACAGTAGCATTTGTTAGAATTTATAGACTGTTAAAATTTGATAGTCAAAAAATTAAATAAGTTTGCTTAACCTAACATTTATTTAATGTGAATTAATGACAAAACAGTTTTTATGATTACTTGCCTTTTATATTTTTTCAGTGACTTGCCTTTTAGAGTCCTCTATTTTTTATCTTTTGAGTTTTAGTGTGTTTTTTATGGTATGTGTATCATTTTGTAAAATAATAATAATTAACTAGACAATAGAATAATAAAGGTATTTTAACCTAGTGAATTATTTTAATCTGAAAAAGTATTGCCACACACAGAAAGGCAGATGAATTATGATGGAATATTAGGATCAGACAGTAATAAATGAGGATAATACTGTAAGTCTATGTTAGAAGTCTCATAAACCCAGTGATTTATTAAGCAAATATTTATTAGGCATTTTATCTACAGAAGAATGATGCAGTTGCAAAAACTCTAGAATTTCACAGAGGATGTGACGGTGAGATGAATCTTGAAAGAGATTAAGAGTGAGTTAGAGCGAGAAGAGGAAAGAACATTCCACAGACAGGAAAGAGCATTTAGTCAGGCATAGAGGGACAAAGGAAAGGATGCACGTTCTCAGAAATTCAAGTGGCTGAATATTGAAAAAGAGTAGGTGAATAAGGAAAGATTATGCATGAAAGTAGAGAGAAAGGCTGGGGTCAGTTTGTAATTTTTTAGGAATAGCTTCTCAAGATGTTTGAGAGGAAGGAAAAAAATTAAGCATGGGAGTCACCTATTCAAATCTGTGTTATAAAAATTTTAAATTTCATGGATCAAAGGAAAGATTTAACCAAAAACAAGAAGAACAGCTATACGTCTACTAAACTAGTTCACACCAGAACTGTGAGGATGGCTTGACACAGCATTCCCAAGAGAAGTGCCAATGAAGGAATGTACATTCGAAATAGTGGAGGGAATTGAATAAATGGTATGAGGCAAAGAGGTGACATGCCTGACTTATTAATATAAAGATGGTAGCTCAATGTTTTAAACAATATTAGGACTATTAGGTGAAGTTTGGAGGAAGGCAATGAGTTAAATTTTGATCATGTTGATTTTCATGGGCTTGCATGTCATCCAGGTCATGATGTCCATTAAGTAGTGATTTTAGAGTTTTCAGAAATTTGGTTTTTGGTAATTGACTTTGAATAATTTATTAGAGTTGAGCACATTTCCAGAAAATCAAATTATTTAAATCAGATGGGAGGTTAGTCAAAGGCTGATCAGTCCTGTCTTACATTATGAATAACTCTGGAATCTATCCCTGTCTCTCCAGTCCAACCATCACCCCCTTCATTCATTTCCTTCACCCACTGAATGAAGTGGAACTGCTGGAGTGAAAGTCCACACTGGAACTATATTGCCAGGCAAAGCAAATAAACAGGAAAATACAAGTGCCTTCTCCCCTTCTTTGTCTTCCCAGGTGCTCTTTAGTGTCCTTTATTGATGGAACCTAGGAGAAAACCGGCTGACAAGGGAGAAATTGATTTTGCATTGTCCCAGGCAGACTCAGCATCCAAAGCAGAGTATAAATGGATAAATTTGGAGCTTAGAAAATAGCCTTATAACCAGCATATGCATAAACCAACTTGACCTTAAAATATTATTCTAGGATCCTAATAAGTTAAAGAAATAAGAATTCTGAAAAAACAATACAAACTATAACCATCGGAAAAAGAAAAAAGAAAGGAAAGATAACTTACCAAAATGTTGAAATATTAAAGTCATAACATGTTTATTACCAACTGTAATGATGCAATTTATAATATAAAAATGAGCTCACTGAATTCAGGGATGCTCCCTGAATGATGTGTCAGGTATCAGTCTTGATCAGGAGTAAACTGTCTAGAAGAGGTGCTCTGTAAATTTGTGCTAACCTCAAACCATTTTTGCCTACATCTGCTTAGTTTTTACTTTCCTTGGGGGAACGGGAGTTTTAAATATAAGTCTGTACCTCAGGGAAACTGTCAGAGCTGGGGATAGAATTTGTGGATTCTTCAACATTTAGTTGAAACCATGGGAGAGGATAAAACCTCTCAAGGGGACTCTGTAGAGAAAGAAAAAGTATTCAAGATGCCACTTGGGAAGCAATAATATTTAAAGTTTATGGCAGCTGATGGAAAAAGAGAAGAGATTGGAAAAACTCTAATAGAATGCAATTCAAGAAAGATGGGTCTTGGTATCACATTTCTGTTTTAATTTTCACTTTCATTAATAAAAATGAACATTTTTCTCATTAATTATGGCCATTTTATTTTCCTTTACATAACGATTGTCTATTGATGTTCATTAAATTTTATCTTGGGGCTGTCATGTTTTTCTTTTGATATTTGTGTGAACTTTTAAATAAAAAGTTGAAATCATCATCAAATAGTAGAAAAATCTTTAATGACAACATTCTAGCTTCCCCTAGAAATAGCCATGACTTTTAGTTCTGGTTTAAAAAATATTGTGCCAAAAATAAAAAAATATTTTGGAAAAGCCCAAATACATGGAAATGCACCAGAAGCTTTGCCAATATTCTCTTCTTCTCTTCCCCCTCTGCCTTCTTTATTTTGGTAAGCAAAATCCAAGCATAGTATTTAAGAGTTAGAAGTGGGTGGCAGGGTTAGGGAATGAGGGATGGGGAGCGGGGGCGTACTCTAAAGCAGAATTCCTGGATTTCAATCTCATTTTGACTACTTACTAGATGTAGACTCTTGAGCCAATTATAGGCCTTTTCATCTTATTCTGTAAAATGAGAATGAAAATATATGTCACTAAATAAGGTGATTATGAATATGAATTGAGTTAATTCACGAAGCCTACTTAGATCCATGTCTGGACACAGCAAACTCTTAATAAATATTGGCTTTTGCATAATGCTGGCATACGCTGTTAGGGTAACTCTCTATTTCCCTCTTCCTCTCTCTCTCTCCTCCCTTTTCCCATATGAGTGTAGGTATATAATAAACCCATATATAATGAATAAGAAAACAGAGTCCAAAAATGTTAATAGTTTGACCCAAGAAACATTTTAGTGCCACTCATAGCTATTAATTTACATCAAAGAATGACCCAGAGATCCCTACATCAGAATAAACTTCAATGCCTGTTAAAGAAGATTCCTGACCCCACACAGTCTTACAAAACAACAATTTTGGGGGGTTAATCCCAGGAATTGCACTATCTCGAAATAATTTTAAAGCATGCTAAAATTAGAATCTCTTTTTACTGAATAAAATATGATTCAAAATTTATAAGAAAGGGAAGCATTAAGGGAGAAGGAAGAGAGCATCCAGTGATGGCATATATAGAACACATACATAAGGAAATCTTTTGGGTCTTTTTCTTTTTTAATTTTTAACTAAACCTTGGAAAATTTTTCTTTTTGATCCAGAAAGGCAAGGATTATTTTGAATTGGAAGTTCTATTTATATAAGAAGGCTATTGTACTTCTTTTAAAAATTCAAAATGAATGAACTGGTGGTTTGTATGGCAACATTCGAGCTGCTGATGTCACTCATTAATTAGGAGGAAATACTGCCAGTTTAGTTATTAAGGGTCCTATAGTAGGAAAGAACACATGAAAATTTCTTTCCTCATTTTAGTGTTAGTTATGTTTTATCCTCTCAATAACTGACCTTGTATTAATGAGACTGAAATGAGATAATGTCTGTAAAACTTTTTCTAAACTGGAAAATGATAAATTATTGTTATTGTAATACTTTTATGAAGACAGTAGCACTTCATCATTTGCCTGCTTTATACATGTCTTTAATAATCAACAAATTCATTAGGAACCTACTATATTTCAAGGACTATGTGAGCATTGGAGCAAAGAAGATAAACAAGACAAAACCCATCCCTAAGTTGTTCATGGTCAATTAAATAAAGGCTTCTAATTAATAAAAACATTACTATAATTACAGAGGTCGTGAGACACAGTGATGTAGAGCAGAGAGAAGAGGGCACTTAAATCTGTTTGGGAATGGTAATGGAAGGTGACATATGTCAGGGAGGGTGAAGAGGACCTCTCAGTATGAGAGTGACTGAAGGGGAAAGAGAACAGAAGAACAGTAGCATAAAGGAGGACAAAGGACTAGAGGCATCTGAGTTCATGGCATATTCATGAAACCAGTGGTATCTCTGTTGTGCTAGATTTCCTGTAGTCTTAGTCAAAGATGTGCATGGATAAGACAGCAGGGAATAGATTCATACATTTATTAATTCAACCAATATTTGAATATTCTCATATGCCATGCTAAGGATTAAGCAGGGGGTATGCCATCAAATTTACATTTTGTGTGCAAGTTGCAGATGAGACAAGAGACAAACATAATTGTTCTTGCGAATAATGATGCCACTAGACATAAAAAGTACCCTTGGATACAGCAGAGATAGTGGATATGAATGAAGTTGAGGTTCAACATGAGGGAGAGTGCTCTAGAATGATTCCCAGGTTTCTGATTTGGATGAATGAATGAATAAATTGTGGCGCTATCCCATGAGAAAAGAATTTTGAATGGAAGATGATTAATTTGCTTTTGAACCTTCTAACCATCTAATCTGACATTATGACATTGTATTATATTTTCTAAACCATCTGATTCTGAGCATGAGCAGGAAACTGACATCTTTAATGCTTTCTTTTCTCTATATTCCCAGCACTTAGTAGTAACAATAAATTGTTGTTGTATTGATTGAATATATATACTATGGCCTTAAAATAGACGACCAAACTAACAAATTTCTCATCAAGGAAATTCAATCCAAAGAGAAACATTTACATGATTGCACATGCAAGAGTTCTGAATTTACCAGCATGCATTCCTTTCAGAAAAGCCTTCTTAAACTATCTGAATTGCTCTTTTCACAATTTGAGCTTCATTGACTTTCATTTCAGAGATAATTTTAGCACACAGATATTAGCTAGTAAGACCTATTTGGTAATCAAATAAGATACCTGTTTATCATGAGTTTCTAAAGCACCATAGTTATAATGATAGCATGATTACATGAGCTCTGGAAGTTTTTTGCATTGCAGTTGTCTTTGAGGACATAGTCACTCTTCTTCCTATTCTTTTTTACTTTCTATGCCTCATTACCGGGTAACATTTATGAAAATAAACCAAGTTGTAAAATTATAGTTTACCATGTCACAATTGTTAATAACACAGAAAGTCTACTGCGATTAATATTGTATGACTTTATATTATAAATATCTACCTCCCTGAAGCTAATTCCCACTTAGACCGTGTGGTAGATTAAGTTATGTTAGCCCCCACAAGGCAGGTTATTAATCTTAAGCTTCATTCCCATGGATGTGAACTCATTTGTAAATAGGAGCCTTTGAAGATGGATTATCAGTTAAGGGGTAGATAATTTGTGAATAGGATTTTCTAGGATCCTATTTAGGTATAGGCATGGCCCAACTAAACCAGGTTGGGCCTTAATCTGTATTACTAGATGCTTTATTAAGAGAAAGCCACAGGTAGAAGCCAGAAGTCAGCAGAAACTAGAAGAGCAGGCACAAGAGAGAGGGAGGTCACTATGTGACAGGAGGCAGAGATGCAAGCACAAGGACCACAAGGATTGTGGCAATCCAGCACAGGAATGCTACAGACTTCAGAGAAGTAAGCTGGGCCTTGCCAATGGCTTGATTTTGGACTTTTAGCCTACAGTACCATGAAACAATAAATGCTTGTTCTTTAAGCCAACACATTGAGTAATATTTGTCACAGCAGTTCTGACAAACTAAGATAGGCTAGAACAGACTCACATTATTTTCAGAATAAAATGAATATCACTCTACACTTCAAACTCAATATTTGAATTAAATATTTGCACTTCAAATTCAATATTTTCAACACAAATCTCATTATTTCTCCCAAGTAAACCTATTCCTCTTCAGGTTCTTCCTAAATTAAGTGAATAGTCAGTCTCTAAAACTAAAATAACAAAACAAACAAACAAACAAAAACTTAGACCCTTAGTTCACTCTCTGTTTATTACCATCAATATATTCTTTTATCTTCTTCAAAAAATATCTGTATAAATTTAGTGCAATTGTTAATGAGGTGGCTAATATATATTTAATGCATTCTTTGTGCTAAGCACTGCCCTAAACGCTTTATGGATATTTCTTTTATTTTCAAAATTAGAACTCTCTATGAGATAGAAATTGACATTATTTCTTCCTTTGGCAGTTGAAGAAACTGAGACATAAATATGTTAATAGCTTGCTCAAAGACACGCATAGATCCAAAGTCAGACTATCTAAATGTGAATTTTAGCTTCGCCATTTGCCAGCTGTTTGACCTGGGTAAATTATTTAATCAGTTCAAGAATTAGAGTGACCAAATATCTTGGTTTCCATGGGAATGAGGGTTTTCCCACAATAAAGGATTTCAGGCCTGAAAGTAAGACAGTCCTGAGATGGTGGGTCACCCTCCTATCTTTGAAAAATGAGTATAGTAAAAGTACCCACATGTTTTAGTTTGCTAAACGCTGCCCATGCAAAGTACCAGAAATGTGTTGGCTTTTATAATGGGAATTTATTAGGGTAAAAGCTTACAGTTCTGAGATGGTAAAAATGTCCAAATCAAGGCATCATCAGAGACACTGTCTCACCAAAGGTCAGCTGCTGACAATCCTAGACTCCTGCCATGGGGCAAGGCAAAATGGTGGCAGGTCTCTGCCTTCTCCTCCAGGCTCACATTCTCCCTGATCTCAGCTGTGGGTGAGCAGGATATATAATTCGTCTCTTCCCTCTCCTCTGGGCTTCATAGCTTCAGGTTTCAGATTCGCCTGCTTCGCTGATTCCAACCTCTGGCCTCCCTCTTAGCCTCTCAGGGTTTCTCTTTCTGCAGCTGTAGGTGATCCTGGAGTCTTCTCTCACATGGCAGGGTAAAATGGCAGCTTTTCTTCTCCCCTCTCCTTAGTTTATATAGGACTCCAGTAAAGGATTTAAACCCATCCTGGGTCCTACAGTCTAACCAAAGGCCCTTAACTGAAGCGATCTAATCAACAGTGATCTAATCAAAAGGTCCCTTAACTGAATCTAACCAAAAGGTCTCACATACAATAGGTTTACAGGAATGGCTTAGCTTAAGAACAAATTTTCTGGGGTCAACAAAAGACTCAAACCAGCACACAACTTTAAAGGGAGTTGTTTGGGGGTAGAAAATGATAATATGAAGAATACTTAGCATTATGATAGACAGAGTGTTCAATAACTGTACATTCTTATTGCTGTTATTATAGTATTTGTTTTTCTCCTTTATCTTCCTGGTCCTAGACTCCCTTGCTATATATGGTACATAATGCTGTCAGAGTCATCTTTAAAAACCTATACTGATGAAGCCACTTTGCTGCTAAAAAAAACCTGTAGCAGTCCCACATTGCCTATTTAATAATGTATCTATTTTTTATATAAAATTCTTTGGAATCTCTTACTTCCAAACTCGAATGAACTTCTTGAGGCAGTGCATAGGGTAGATATATAGGACAAGCTCTGTAGACTGATTTTCCAGGCTTTGGATCTGGTTCTACAACTTCTTAACTGTGTGGCATTAGGAAATGCCTAAGATCTCTGGATTTTAGTTTCCTCATTTTAAAATAAGGGACAATTATATCTAATTGTCTCTGTAAGCATTAGATAAAATATTGGTTGTAAATTATCTCAATATTTATGGTCCCCAACAAATGCTAATTTATTTCAATCCTCTAAATTCTATACCAGAGGTCCCTTTTAACAGCTAACATTACTCCCACATCTTTACCCCCAACACAACAATGCCAAAACAGATTCCATGAGGTATTTCACACATCCATGCTGTTTCCTTTCTGTAAAATTTCCCTTTCCATTACAGAGCTCAGAGCTTATCACATTTTAGATTAATTAGAATATTTATTTCTTTATTTACTTATGTCTTTATACAGTTTCTTCCATCACCATGTTGTGAATTCCTTTAGAGGTTTACATGACATTTGGTCATTATGGGATTAATATTCCTTTAATAATAAAATCCATCAATAAAATGCTCTCTTACTATCTTTTGTATATCCATGTGTGCTCAACCAATGATCTGGCACTTAAAAAGGAGCTCACAAATTCTTGATCAATAAATGAAAGAATGAATGATGAATTCAAATGGTCAATATCTTTTGACATTATCCCCTTATGAAGTTATATATTTATTCTCATGAAAGCTTTATTTCCCAAAACATATTCTGGAAATTCTTGGGACCTATTTACAGATCCTAAAGTTTGTGAGTCTGAAAGTAAATCTATGATCATAAAATGATATTTTTAAGAGAAGTCCATATTTGGAAAAAGAAAAAAAAAAAAAAAAAAAAAAGGAAAGATGCCAGAAATTGGCAAAAGAACTAGGAAAGCACCTAGTTCTTTTTCTGAATTTGACAACTCCAAATGCATTAGAGAAATAGGAACTGCAAATGAATGAAGAGTACTCCAAATAAATACTGGCAATATTTCAGACATCTCATTAAAAGAATATAGACTTGGGAAGTGGATGTGGCTCAAGTGGAGATCCAGATTTCGGTTCCTGGGGCCTCCTGGTGAAAAGCAAGCTGTCTCAAGTGGAGAGCTGGCCCATGCAATGCTGGCCCGCACAGGAATGCTGACCCGCACAGAGTGCTGGCTCAGCAAGATGACGCAACAAAAAGAGACACAGAAGAGAGACAATGAGAGATGCAGCAGATCAGGGAGCAGAGGTGGCACAAGAGATTGAGGAGCCTCTCTCCATTCCGGAAGGTCCCAAGATCAGTTCCTGGTGCTACCTAAAGAGAACACAAGTAGACACAGAAGAACACACACAGAGTAGACAACGAGTGCAAAACAACGAGGGGTGGGGGGAGAAATAAGTAAATAAATATTAAAAAAAAAAAGAGTTAACTATTAAAAATACTAATTATTAAAAAAACAGACTGAATTTAATATACAGATATTTAGAGAAATAGTAAGATTCCACAACAATATCTGCAAATATGAAGGGAAAAGTGACCTAAGCATAGGAAGTAATGATAGGCACTATGCATGCATATTTCAATTATTCAAATATCTCAAGTGTTCCTCAAGGTAGTTTGTTGTGATGGAACATTGTAATAATTAGAAAAGCAAATCAAATGTGTATAAATGTTCCTTTTGTTTTCCCATGATGGTAACATGGGATAATTCATTTGTATATGAGACTTTTTGTAAACTACCCAAGAATTCCATTGCTTTAGAAGTACTCATTTGTATTAAAAAAGCCATATCATAGCTGTGAAAATGTATGGCATTAAGAAATTATGGAAAGCTATGACTAGTTTAGGACATGTTTTAATTAGTAAATAAATCTCTAGATTAAATATGAAGGAGATTATACTAACACTTTTGATGCATATAGACATTTAGAGTGTAAAAAGCACTTCCACGTATATAATCTCAGATGGTCCTCATAATAAACCTACGAAAAGCACCTTCAAGGAGACAGAAATTCAGAAAGAAAATTTATTGCAGATTCAAAAACAATGATAACATCCTAGTCTTTCCATTGTAAACTAAATAATTTCTTCTCCTCCTTCTTTTGCCCTAATTTATGTATATATATTTTCATATATTTATATTATATTTATTTATATTTGCTATGTGTATTTATTTATATATGTTTATATAACCATGTACACCATATTTTCTAATTTGTGGTACAATTACCTTTTTAGTTATAAGAATGGATGATGCTACCACATAGCATATAGGCATGTGTTTAAAGTTTGTATCTTATCTCTCCTTCAATATTGGGAACTGTGGAAGTTTGAGTTATTTATGAATCCCCAAAAGAGAAAGATTATGCTTGTAAACTAATCTATTCCTCTGGGTGTGATACCACTTGATTGTATTAAATTCAAAGGATTTAAGTTTACTTGATTAAATCAATTTAGGGCTTTTGATTCAACCACGTTGTATACCCACCTCTTTGGTTGGCTTATATAAACAGACACTCACTCAAGAAGACACACAGGAAGAGAGAGAGCTCTGTCATGTTTGATCCTGGGCCTCCAGGGAGAGATGGACCATTTGCCTGATAGCTTATAGCTGACCTTGGAAAGCTAGCTGAGACTGATATAGGAAGCCCTGCGAAATAAACCCTAACCAGGAGAGAGAGAGGGCTAGAAGCCCAGAGGGAAAGGAGAGACCAGGCAGAGATTAGCAACCATCTTACTTCAAAATGTGGCAACTAACTTTGGTGAGAAAGCAACCTTTAGTTGGACTCTTTTAGGGCCTTGTAACTGTGAGCTTTTACCCCCAAATAAATAACTCTTTATAAAAGCCAACAGATTTCTGGTATTTTGCATCAGCACCCCTTTGGCAGACTAATACAGGACCTAACCTAATGTCTTATACTTTCTGTATGCCATAGCATCTACAGGGTATATTGTGCTTGGTAGATACTACTTATAATCCAAGGTTTTGTTAAACAGCTTTTTGAAAGTTTGCTAAACAGGGCCTTTTGATTTTCCTGTCCATTGCACGACACTCAAGAGATCACTGAGGCTCATAGATTTTGCACTGAAAAAAAAAAAGTATTCCTAAAATATAAAGGAGAATGCAGATTAACCTCTTTTATCCAACTCTTTACACTGAAATAGGTGTTTAATCTGAAAAACAAGAGGAAGCTGGAGAAATAATGATGAACATATTTCACAAAAGTTACCTACCATCTCCGCTTCAACATGTTGAGAAAATATTGAACTGCTATTTTCCCAAGGTTAGAGGGGGCAAATGGTGCTACTTACTGATTACCAATTCTTGTTGAGAGAGAAGGAAAAATAAGACAGCTGCACATTAGTTTCACAGTTGGTTCAACTTCATTTAGCTCTAAGGATAACATACACAACTTGGAAGCAGGCATACATTATAATAGACAATAAAAGCTATTAAATTTAACTTTCTTGAAAGTGGAAGATGGAAAGAACTAATAGTTGGAGAACATTTCATGGTCAGAAAAGATATCATTCTCTTCCTCAATTTTATTTTTTTTATAATAATCACCCAACATGAGTGTTGAACTTTTGGGAGGTCTTTATCACTGCGTTTATCTGAAAAAAGAATCATACCCACTAGTGAGCTGTACTGTATGCTCAAATGAAATAATGGATACACAGTGTTTTATGAACACTTATATGCTTTAATTTTTAAAGTATGCTTTAGTGTAATAACAGATATTTTCAATTTTAGAAGTGCACTGAGAATGTATAGAGTATGCATTCTAGGGCTTGTTTTTGACTCCAGATATATGGTAGCAATATTAAGTCTACAAAAGCATTTTTATAACTCTAATTAGGAACTGTATTGTTTCTTGAAACACAAAAAAGGTTTCATGGACAAAGACATTTGGGAAATGCTGAGTTAAAGTTGAATAGGATCCTTCTTTATAAAAATGTTCAGAAACTCTAATATACTAACAAGTATTAGCACTGCAAATTTCCAAAAATAAGAAGAATATTGAGTTTCTAAAACAAAAATTTCCATAAAGATACATTTTCTCCAAACACCTATACTTGGTATCTCATGAAACAGGATTTAGGAAATGCTAAATTGGTCATTTAACCCACATAAATTTCTACCTCTAAAATGGAAGTGTGCACCAAAGGAAATTTTTTCTTGAAATACTAAATAATATAGGATTCCAAGGTAATTTTTATTTAAAAATTATAATGTTATGTTTCTGAACTTTTATGAATGTCTTTTCCTCTTTAAAAAGTATTTCCATTTTAGTGTATAATGGCAAATTACAAGTTAAATTTTATTAAATTGTTAATACTAAGCCAAGATCTTGGGTACTTTTGTACTTTCAAGTTAATAAACATTTGTTTGCCTACCAAGTGGATGAATATAGTACAGTGAATGAAAGGTATAGACTCTGTCTTCAAGAAACTAGGTTCATTGGAAAAAACACAAAAACATAATTAAAATACTTGGTATATATTCAAGTATTAATAAGATGACTGAAGGGTTGTGGGAAGGATTGGCATATGATGTGCCTTTTGAGCATGGGTTTGAAGGATGATTTGGATTTTGGAAGCTGAGAAGAGGAAACATGATATACCACACAGAGAAAAAAGCAACTTGTGTGGGATGTTGAGGGAGGTGTGGGAGGTGGGGAACACGGGAATCCCTGTAATTTCTGTGTAATATCTAGGTAATCTAAGCATCTTTAAAAAATATATATATATATATATATATATATATATATATAATAACATTTATGTAAGCAAATGCACATATATGCATATATATTTATATATCATCTTACAAATATTGGTATGTATTGTGAAAAATTTGATTTTTACCAACAATAAGAAAATAAAAATTTTATAAAATTAAAAAAAAAAAAAAAGCAACTTTAGAGGCATGAAATACCATGGTATCTGAATGGCAGAAATTACATATTAGCCATATACATTTCCTTTAATATGACCAATGTGATTTTGTTTTAAGAAATAATTTTCTCTTTCTGAAATCATTGTGGCCTTTGTAAAGAAACTAATCAAAATTTTACCTCAAATATAAATATAAAGATCATTAATAATTTTTTAACTTTATTTTTAAAGAAGTTTTAGGTTACAGAAAAGTTACACTGAAAATATAAAGGATTCCCATATACCTCACCCCTTCCTCCTCTCACATTTTCCTCTATTAGTAACATCTTACATGAGTGTGGTATATTTGTTACAATTGATGAACAAATATTGAAGCATTGCTACTAACCATGGTGAGTAGTTTACATTATGTTTTACACTTTGCACTGTACAATTCTATAAGTTTTGACAAAATGTATAATGGCCTGTATCCATCATTGCATCATTGCAGAACAATTCCAATGCCCTGAAAATGCCCTAAGTTCCACCTATTCTCATTCCTCAGGAAGCTTAGTGTAGAATTGCCATATGGTCCAGCAATCCCACTACTAGGAATATACCCAGAAGAATTGAAAGCAGAGACATGAACAGATATATATACACCAATGTTCATTGCGGCATTATTCACAATTTCCAAAAGCTGGAAGCAACCCAAATGCCCATCAACAGCTGAATGGATAAACAAAATGTTGTATATACATATGATAGAATATTTCTCAGCTGTAAGAAGGAATGAAATATTGACACATGCAACAACATGGCTGAATCTTGAAGACCTTATGTTGAGTGAAGTAAGCCAGTCACTAAAAGACAAATAATGCATGATCTCACTGATATGAACTAAGGATTTTGAGCAGACTCACAGAGGTAGAGTTTGAAAGATAGCTTACCAGAAGACAAAAAAAAAGGCTATTAATAATTTTAAGAGGTTATTTATTTAGTTAATGAAAGTTTCTCTCCCCACATTCATAATTAACTACATTGATTAGACAGTGTTTTCTATATCATTTTCTTGTTTGACTGTCTTATCTTTAAAAAAACAAAAGAGTGCGAATATTCTTGCTGTCCTGATTTTGTGATAATCAGGGTAGGCTAAACATTCGCTATATTAGAAACCATGCATGTGTCCGCAGACCTAGTTTTTCTCCCTAGGTCTGGTTTTTAGAATGCTGGTGATAAACTAAGCCTCATTTATTATATGACCATCCTGTATGGGAAATGACGGTAACTCTAGGTATCTTTGGTCAACCTTAAGAGATATAGCAGGGGGGCAGATGTGGCTCAAATGGTTGGGCATCAGTCTCCCATATGGAGGAACCTGGGTTTGATCCCCGGGACCTTCCGGTATAAATTAAAAAAAGAAATATATAGAAAGTGCTCAGGCTGCCAGGCCCCATACATGGGTGCGCCGTCAGGCGCCGCAAGCTGGTGAGCCCCCCAGGCCCCGCGTGTGGGTGCGCTGTCAGGCCCCACTGAGCCATGCAGCAAGATGACAATGTAACAGGAAAGTGACACAAGAGAGCACCAAGACGAGACGCGCTGAAAAACCAGGAACTCTGGTGGCACTGGTGGTAGGACGCCTCTCTCCCACATTGGAGGTTCCCAGGATCGAATCCCAGTGAAGACAGAAGGATGAGAAGAGGGGGCAGGAAACAGACACAGAGAATTGCCCAGCGAATGGACACAAAAACAGCAAAAACGGGGGGTGAAGGGGGGTTAAAAATGGATAAAAGTAAATAAATAAATCTTAAAAAAAAAAAAAAAAGCAAAAGATTTGGCTTATACACTATTTCCATAAAGTCATTACAAATATTTAAAATTTCCTGGCATTTATCTTTTTCTACTTACTGAGTCTCACTCCATCATTATCCCTCCCCCACCACATACCTTCACTAAATAAAAAATATATATATTTTTCCTGTCATTTTTCTCAAAACTGCCTCCCCCCACCCCATGGAGGCATTTTATTTGCATTTATGTTTTACATCCCTAGAGAAAGAATCCCAGGATTTTTCCTCCTGTGTGTTTTCACCTTGCTTCCTCGTGGTCCATGATGCCAGCTGAGGTCCTCAGTACAATGAAACTAAAATGACAGGATGGGAGGAGAATTATTCTGCCATTTTTCTGTGTCTTTGAGTTGCACATCTTATCTGGGACTAATCACTCCACACTTATTTAACCTCCCAGTGAGATTCACAACAATTTCCCCAGCTCTACATCAATGATTTCAAATTTGCCAATGTAACCATGCTTCATCATCACAGTTAGAAACCTGAGGATGAATTTTGAGTAGGGCCTGATAAGAAACTGGCATTTGCCTCTCTTCCAGGCATTATTGATGCTCTTGAGAGCATCAGCCAGGACGGTTCATGCACACCATTGTAGTGGCACAGAAAGATGGCAGGAAGAGGGCAGGACTGCCTTTTAATTAGCAATGTTTTCTTTTAACAATGTTTCCACTGTATGAAGTCCCCTTTTCTCTACTCAGATTCAGTGGTGACTGGGTCATGGAAGAGAAACCTCACTGGGCATCAGTTCATTATTTCCTGCAAATTATAGCAATTGATTTTCATCTTCTCAAATTAAAATCATTGGGAAAAGGAGCTTCCAGTGAAAACTGATGTCCACTCCACTACCTATATGCTCTATCTCCTTCTTATAAATAACTTTGTAAGGGATGACTTGGGAAAGGATTTAATCCTGCTTTGAATGCACTGCATAGTGCTTATAGATTTTGTTGTGAAACAAGATTCCCATTGTAGGTCATTTATGAATGGATTACTATATGTGACATGGTGAGTTCTTAGATGAACTTGGTTTTCCTTCTTTAATTTTAAACTGGAACAAATTTTCTTGTTTTGTATGCTTTCATATTTCTTTATTAATTATATTTTCCTATTTACCCATTTTCCTAGTGGTTTGTCTTTACTTTATTTTGTCTGTATCGTATTAATTTGTAGGAACTTTTACTAGACTGATTGTCTGTTACGTGTATTGCAAGGGTTTTCTTTCAATTTTGTCTTTTTGTTTTATTTATGTTATCTTTTGAATCGCTAAGATTTTGTAGTAAGGTGCTGTAGTTAAGAGCACAGATCAGATTCTGAAATAGAAAGCTGAGTTCAAACACCGGTTTTGCCTCTTACAAGTTGTATGATCCTGAGCAAGTTACTTAACAATGCCTCCATTTTCTTAATCTGTAATATGAGGTTATATGTAGAATTTTAACTCACAGGGTTGTGAGGATTAAATGATTTGATATTTGTAATGTGATTGGAACAGTGTTTGGCACACAGTAAATGTTTTTAAAAAATGTTAGCCATTATTATTTATGGTCCTGGAGTGTGATATCTTGGGAATCTTTCTCCAACTCCCAAGAATATCAAAATATTATTCATTATTTTCTTCAAGTACTTTCATAGTTTTGTTCTTTACATTTTTATTTTTGGTCCATCTGTAATTTATTTTGCTTAAGTTTTGATATAGATATAATAACTTTTTCTCCCCCAAATGAGTAATCAGTTGTCCCAAAGCTATTTACCATTCTTTCACTGGCCTGAAATGCCACAACATGGGTCTGTATCTGGACTCTATTCTGTTTTATTGCTTTGTGTATTATTATTATTGCACAAAGAACAGTTAAATTACTGGAACTTTATTGTAAATTATCTGATATGGCTAGTCCTTATATTCTTATTTCTCAGATTTGTTCTGGCTATATTTGAAAATTGACTCTTCTGATTACATTTAATATAAACTTGTCAAGTCAACACATTCAAACATCCTATTGCTCTTTTGATTGCGAAGGCATTGAATTTATAGATTATTTGGAGAGAAATGACATCTTTGAAATGTTTTTTCCAACCCAGGACCTAATATATTTCTTCATTCTTTCTGGACTACTTTAACACCCTTCTAAAGTTGCTTTCAAAAAATGAGCTTACATTTAAGAATGTCCACTCTTTTTCAGTCCTAACATATATGTCCATTACGGATCTCATTACTTTCCTGTTATGATCCTTTGATCAGGTTAAACTTTGAGAAAAAAATCATTTATTATTTAAAAAGAAATATATGATCTAAAACTTTGAAAGGGTGAATAGTAATATTAAAGGAGGTAATGGAACCAAGGGGCCCTGGGGGTGAGAAATTGGTAAGCAAAGCCTGTGTTTGAACCTTAAATATGATCTTTGCTACTGCCTTGTGCATATTCCTTTTTGTTGCAGGACAAAATGAGGGTGCTTAACACCATTAGTCACAAGGGAAATGCAAATCAAAACCACAGCCACTGAGATGGCTATAATAAAAAAAGACAGAGGTAAAGATGAGGAGAAATTACAACCTCACACATTGCTGATGAGAATGTTAAATGATGCATCAACTTTCAAAAAAAATTGGCAATTCCTCAAAAAGTTAATTATAAAGTACCATATGACATAGCAATTCAACTTTTAGTTATATATCCAAGAGAAATCAAAATATGCATTCACTTTAAAACTTGTACATGAATATTCATAGCAGAATTATTCATAATAGTAAAAAAGTGAAAAGACTATTGATCAACTGATTAATGGATAAATAAACTGTGGTACAATAGAATATTATTTGGCAATAAAAATAAATAAAAGTATTGATGCATGCTATGACACAGATGAACATTGAAAATATTAGGCTAAGTGAAAAAAGCTATTCACAAAAGATAATATATTGTATGGGTCAATTTATGTGAATGGTCCAGTCCAGAATAGGCAATTTTTAGAGACAGAGATTAGATTAGTGTCTGCCTAGAGCTTGAGGATGGGAAAGAGGGGAGGATGGTCAGTCACACTGGGTTCCTTTTTGGAAGCCCAGATATTCTAAAAAATAGATTGGGGCAGGAGCCGATGTGGCTCAGTGGTTGAGCACCAGCTTCTCACATATGACATATGATGTCGCGGGTTCAATCCTCAGCCTCAGTAACTCAAACAAACAAACAAATAAATAAATAAACAATAGATTGTGGCAATTAATGTACATCCCTGGGTATATACTTAAAAACATTTATTTGTTCACTTTAAGTTTGGTGAATTGTTTGGTATGTGATTAATATCACAATAATATTGTTTAAAAGAAAACATGATTTGTTTTGTTAAACATACCAAAAGCAATTTATATACCTTTTACATATATTTTTGATTATTTGTAATGGCTAAAGTTACATTTATCTCTATTATATAAAATATGTTACACAATATTATTCTAAATAACAATATTCAAAAAGGAAATGATAGAAGTTTTGGCTCTCTTTTTAAAATGCAGTAATATCTCTATTGGATTAGACAAAGTTGTATGTAGTATTAACTTTCTATATTGAAAAATATTTATTAATTAATGAATTGTATTGGAATAAAATTTTTAACCAATGCTTAAATTACTTCTGCTTAAGAAATGAGTTATCCAGTTTCAAATGGCATCTGGCTAAAAAGTTCTGATCCATTCCCTTCACATTAGAGTAATTACAAAGCCCATAAAATTGTAAAATTCACAAAATTAAATTCTGGTACTGATGACCAGCCTATTTTCCAAAATCTGACACTCTTTTAAAAGTTTTTTTATTCCCCTATGGCCAGAACCATGGAAATGGACACAAAACAAATCTATTGGGTGAAAATTAATATATTGTATCACTTCCCCCACTTTTTTTGACTCAGCTAAAAAATGTAGTGTCCATACTTTAAAATGCTGTGATGCTTTTTATACATTTTAGTCACTGTTCATTGAATCATTCTAAGTGCTATAGATCTTCAATATTTTTAACATATGCATTTGTAGATTTCAAGCACAGGAACAAAACATTAAACCTAAGAGAAGAGTATAATAAGAAGAGAAGAGGAGCAGATGGTGTAGACAAAACAATGGATGTATTATCTCTGTAAGTTTAGCACTGATACAGGTACAAACATAGGAAAGTATCAGGTGGAAGCAATGCCGAGTTTGAGGACTTCACCATATATTCATGCGTGAAAGAGAACCAGGGATACCGAAAGGTTAACCAAAACTCTACCAGATGAAAATTTGCTATATGCTGGAAATTCAGTTAAGAGTTCTATATATCAGTTTTTTGTTTGTTTGTATATTGGAGAGCATTTGTTATCATGAATCAAGTTTTATTGGACCAAGAGTAATCCACATACCTTTCCAGTTAACAAATAATACATCTTGATAGATTTCATCTCATTCAAAAAAAATAAAATAAAAATAATTAGGTATCTATGAAAACACTATAAGACAACAGAAAAAGACATTGACCTAACCATTTAGAGGAAGAGCAGGCTATAAGAGTAAGAGGGAAGGAAAATAGAAACAGGCTGACATCTTACATGTGATAGAAGCTAAAGAACACTGTAAGAAAATTTAACAGAGGGCATCCCTGAATTGGGTAGGAAATTGAAATAATTTTTTTCTTATATCTTTTTCAATTCTCAGATTCCATGATTCTTTTATATGGTTAAAAATTTTTGTTAAGCAGATTCTAAGAGAGGATAAATTAAAGAAAGTACAGGTAACAACTATAAAAATTAGATTACTCCAAAATGTCTAGCATTTCTTTTTTAATTAGAGTTAAAAGTGCATTTAATTTTATATAAAGTCTACAATTAGTAGTCATGCAATGCTATAATTTTTGTGAAGGGGTGATTCCCTTATTCATACTTTTAGAAAAAAATTGATTTGTTATCAATATACAATTGTGGGTAGCTCACCTATCTTTCAAATATTATCATTCTGTTAAGTGATTAAATGCTAGTACAAACTTCTTTATTTATAGTTCCAATACTTGAAATTAAAATTTCAATCATTATATTTTTTAATTATTTACTTTCATGTTTCCAAAGTGCGATAAGATTGTTTGAAAGGAAACATTAATAGGTATTATTTCATGTTTATTTTCTTTCCTAGTCTCCACACCTACAGAGATAAGGATTAAACTATAAGTGTTGATTCTCATTGCTTATTTATTTTGAGTATTTTAAGACAGTATTTGAGATGTACCAATGAACAAGAGGTAAAAAAAAGACAGCTCCTTCAGACTTTTTTGAGTTCTCAAGAGGCAATTTGCCCAGCAAGTGCCAAGTAAAATCTTTGCTTACAAAATTATAATTTCATGGTACTCTACAATTTCCTTCTTATGGCAGATTTCTTTATTAATCATCTAGTTGGGCCAACAGTTGTAGCAATATTCTTCAATAGAGAAGAAAAAGAAAATTAGAAAAATATGTACCTTTTTAAAACCACGCAGAATCAGATGTTGTGTATATGTTACTAGAAATAAATCAGACACAGCACAACAAAAAATATATTTTTTACCTTCATGGAGAAAACTAATGAGTAAAATATTATCTAGTACTTATATTATTGTTAAAAATATACTCCTTTATATATTTCATGGTAAAATCTTCAAGATATAAAATAAATTGTGTAAGAATATACAAAACTGAACTTATATGTTGCCTAAATGTTTACACCTCTTTTTGATAAATAAATTAACTAAATTATTGTTTGTTGGCTATGATTAAAATAATGTATAATGTTTTGATACACTGCATTATGTATTTAACATTATTTCATTAATAATGTTCATATAATATTCTTTGGAAATACTGTAATATTTTCATAGTATACTATGAAGAGAAAAATAATAATACTAACATTTATTGAACATTTAATATAACAGGCACTTTACCTTGATAATCATATTTAATCCTCAACAAGTTATTATTATAGTCTACATTTTACAGATAAGAAAACTGATTGAGACAGTAGAAGGTAGAGCTGGTAGTTGAATAGGACTTCAAAACCTGCATTGTTAAACATTGAATTATACTGTTACAGTGTTAAGAAGAATCATCTTAAAACATACACAATATTTCAATATGTATACAAGCACTGGTCATTTTTTTTCTAATTCCACTCTATTTTTCTATACATTTTATATGCCTATGCATGCCATATCTCCATTTCAAGACTTAATATATCTGACCTAAACAACTGACAAAGCCAACTGCCTTATTTCCTTACCTGTCATCATTGTTCCTTCAATTCAATATTCTTACAAACATCATTTATCTTCTTAAATTCTAAATCAGAGCATATCCCTCTGCAACTTCAAACATTATATAGTTTCACTCTTTCCAAAATAATAAAACCAAAAGATAATATTATGACACTCAAAGCTTTCCATGTCCTGGCATCAATTTACATTTCCAACCACACTAGTGTATTTCCCATTTTATGATGTACACTGCACTTTTCCAGCTAGGGGAGGATTTCTGCCTTTCCCAGGACCTGAATGTCCTCCATTCTGTCTCCATCTATGAAATACCACTCACCTTCATTATCATTCTCAAATAATATTACCTCTCTTAAAACTTTCAGATTATCAGTAGGAATGCCCCCTACCTTATTCTCTAATTCTTCTTTGTTTCATTTGCATTCATTTTTCCCTTCACCTTACCATGAGCGCTTAACCACAGAGCCCAATCTATCTTGTATTCCCTATAGATATAGTATATAACAGAGGTGCTTAATTTAGTAAATTGTCATCTGAAAACCCAGGCAAAAGCAGAAATTTGCCTCAAGATGAAGGTTATCCACTGAACCTAAGTGCATCCTTCACTTTTGTAAAATGTATACGATGAAAGGAAACAGATATATTAAAGTTATGAACTTGAAAACCCTATTGGGATGCATTATGCTTTCTGCATTCTAAAATCTATATTGACACTTTACCTGTGTTTCATGTGCATAAGATGAAGTCATGTAACTGTTCTTCAGCTATTTTTCTTCTAATGCAGAGTCATATAGAATTATATGTAACATGATTCTTGAGTAAATAAACTATGTTTACCAAACTGGTACACTCTTTAAATTTGTTTAAATGCATAACTTAGGGGGGAAAAACACAACCTAGCCAATAATAAATATATACGATTACTCTAATCTATACTAAATTGCAAGAGAAATTTTGATGACATGCTAAAAATGTTAAAATTAACCATTGTTCTCTTGATTTATAACCAGAAGTAATATAATACTGATAAAAATTAGAAGGTCATATAATTATAAATTCAGCTGAAATAATCATTTTGTATTTCAAAGCCTGGCCAAAATTTTATTCATTACAGTATTTTCTTTTCATATAGAAAAATGTACCTTTATAGTCTTTGTTTCATTAGGCAATAACGTCTTACTTTGCTTTTTTTTCAATATTCCCCAAAACATTTTTTACCTATAGACAAAATGATCCCTTTATTTTACTATCTACATTTATCAGGCTTACTAATTTCCAAGATTAAATAAGTAGGTTTTGATTTTTTTTTGTTTTGTCCAGATGAAGTCATAAAACTTTTTTTTTCATGTTATATTAATTTAATTTAAGAAGGTGTTTCTTTGTATACATGTTACTGAACTTTAAAGTATTAAAAATCACTTAGCAATCTGAACAGTACTCAAATTTTTTTAAAGTAACCATTAAATCTTCTGCACTCTTTGCCACTTACCTAATATGGTTAATTACTCTTTTTTAAAAAAACTATAAGAATACAGCACAAATAGATTTTCAGAGATAGAAAAAACTTTAAAAATTAAAATTCTTCCTCATTTGCCAAATTTAGATTCTAATGTGCTTTGGGTTGATTTTATTATATTTGGAATTGAAAATAATTTGAGAACATGAAAAACTTGAAATAAATAAGGTAGCTACTAAAATCGAAAAAAAAAAAAAAAACATTTCATGTATTCTAATCACTGAGGCCTTTTGTCTAAGTAAAATGAAAAATGTGGCTAAGGATATTATGTTTAAGCTGTTCTTTTAAGTAATATTTAGAATAGGAGGAAGAACAAGTAAAATATCCAAAAATAGATGAATGTATAAAAAGAGATTAAGAGTATGTATAGGCATAGACATAAATATTATGGATATCCATAATGTAAAAGTGTTACAGTCCTTATAGCAGGGTTTTCAAAGACTATTTAGTGCCTATGGTACATGCTCAAGATACACTGTCAAAGGAAAGATAGTGATGACAAAACTGTGTATACAGTATGATACCTCTTTTGTAGGAAAATATGTGTGTGTGCGTGGATTGTGAGGAAATAATCAGAAGAAATAATAATTGAAGATCTTGACATTCATGTCCATATGTTCACTGTATTTATTTCCAGAGCATTGGGTTGTTAGTGAGCTTTCTTTTCTTCCTTTTACTTATATAAACTTATTAAATTTTCCAAAATTAGTATATGTTTAATTTTCAGACTGGTATCTTTACATATCCATTGAAAATGTGTACATATATTTCCCCTTCCTGGAATGCTCTTAACAAGGACTCTTCATGTAGACAACAACTTGTTTGAATATTTAAGTACTTACATTCGTTCATTCAAAAGCAGTAAACTACTTATTTAGGTGAAATCTTTTACTTTGGATAGTTTCTTTAAATAGTCAAAATCACATATTTAGTAATATTTAGATTTATAGACTTTAGATTCATGAACACTCTGATAAATAATTCAGCTCAACCCTCTCTCAATTTGAAAATGAAAGCATTAAGACTCATTTCTTGTCTGTTTCTCTTTCACTTGAATTCTACCATTTACGTGATGCCTTCAAAGAATTAATGAATTCTTTCCCCTGCTAAACACATCAATAAGCAAATGCAGTTCACATTACCTTCTCAACAATGAGGAAGGATATAAATTAATTTACATTAGTGAAGTATGGCTTATCTTTTTGTTGCTTTTCTATCAGTCATATACTAATTAATATTTCCCATGATTTTGTAACATTAAACTTACACACTATACTTCAGAAATTCTACAAGTTCAACAGCTACAATTCAATTTTTACTGCAAATCCATAGGTAATTTACTCAATATGCACAGTAAATTTTCTTAAAAAGTTAATTATGAAAATGTCCACCAGCTTGCATTAAGATGAAATGACTAAACAATGAAATTTGATGCAATGAAGAATTTAAGGAGATCAAGTTTCAAAGAAGTGACTAATGGTCTAGTTAAAAGCAACATAGCAGTTGAAATGGAAAGATAAGACATTTTCAGTGGCTGATGTATACTTAAAGGCAATGTAGAAAAGACAAATGGCCAAAAGCCAAAAGCAATATGCAAAATAAGGCATTAAAGTCTTGGACTCATAATGTCAGATTTTAAAAGTATATACCTTTCAGAAAATTGGAAATTTAGGGAGTAATTAATAAACAATGTTAAGAAACATCTTCCTACATTATTTTTAATAAAATTTAATCTACTTTCCCTAAGCTCAAAAATAAACACCATTTCCTATAATGTAACAATACATAAAGTGGTAGACCAAATGAATTGATGAAGATTAATTGCGTTAATGGCTCTAATTTTTCACCCCATGCATGTCCTTTGCTATGTGACCTTACAATTCCACTCACTAAAGAGACAGGATTTTTCCCTTCCCCCAATTCTGATTTTGGTAATGTGACTTGGTTGGCCAAAGATGTGTTAACAGATGTGATGCATGTGGAGACTTGAAAAAGCACTTGTACTTTTGCATTTCAACTGTTATTTCTTGGCCATCACTGTGACTATATGCTCAGGTTAGTTTTGCTCTAAGTTGAGACAGGTAGATCAGAACCAAGTCACCTCATATGTGTCAGCCATGGACACCTAGTTTCACTGAATAAGCATTTCAAGATCGAAGGAAAAGTCCAACTAACCTCCCAACTTTTGAGCTAATTAAATGCGATTGGTTAGAGTAGTTTATTATATGACAATATTGTGGCAATAGATAGCTATTCCATGAACTATTTCCTTTTAAAAATTTTAGACTGTTAGTTCTGATGGGTTAAAAGTATAAGTTAAGAGTTTCCTTACTTGATATAGTACAGTTACAATTCACTAAACGGAATATAAATTAATGTATATTCATCAGTTTACTCTCTGCAAAAAGCTGTGTTATTAAATATGGGTATATAAATTAAAAATCTTGTATCTTCAAGACTTCCTAGATTGCTGATTTGAAAAATAAAGCCATTGTAGCCATGAGAAATTTAAGAAATTTAGACCAAAATAGTGGTCAAATGGCTAAAAGTATGTATGGAAAGAAAAATCATATACACAGGAAAATGTAAGTAGGACACTATAACTGTTTAACTCTTTTGAAGGTAATATCATTTCCAAGTCTAGTTAAAATTTACCAAAGAAGCTTATAACCAAAGAAGAAGAAAGAAGAAGGGGGAAAAAAGGAGAAGAAAAAGAAGAAAGTTGCTGTTACCCAGAAGATAATTGTTGAGATAAAATCCTTCAAAGCTATGGACATCTTGCTTTCCCTACAGTGACTCTTGGGAAAAGAGAACTAAAACAAAGAAAGGTACTGGAAAATATGTCCCAAAATGGGCAATATTCAGCATGAACCTTAATGACAAATTAATTGAGCAAAGAGCTGTGGAATTAGAAAGGGCAAGGTGAGTCACCACGATAGAAGAATAATTGTCGGGGTAATTCAAAGAAAAATAAAATGTTCCAGTGCCAAAAACTTTGAGAGAAACACACACACACTTACATACACATACACATCAGAGCAAATAAATAATAAGCCAACTAACAAAAAAGAACAGAAATAGAGAAATGAGGTTTCCAAAGATAAGAGATCAAAGTAGAAATAAACTTAAGTTTCATACTCACATGGTGAGTAATACAGTACAAGGAATCCATCCACAAGAGTTTGACAGTTCATGGGACATGGGAGTAGAAGAAAGCAGTAAAATTGTAGTTTTAGGATCTTGTGGAGGGTTTTAAATGCTTAGTGAATGTACAATTTGCTATACTGGCATTGACAAATCATTGAATATGATAATAAAATTGGCTTTCTGAAGTATCTAATACTATTTCAGAGCAAAAGTAAGGGGGTGGTAAAGGGAGAGAAAAGGGTTATTTTTTTTTCCTTATGGTGTTTGGAAAGTGGTAATTGGTACATGGAAATACAAGATATAGGATGTTGCACATGGTATATAAGGAGTACATAGAAAGGGAACAAAGTCCTAAAAATAATCATTACTTTCAAGTGAATAATATGCATACAAAAGGGAAGGAAACAGACAAAAAAAAAAACAAAAAAAAAAACATGAAAGCTTTAAGTAGATTTTAAAAATCTGGCTTAAGTTAGTAAAGGCAGCATTAATTTTCATTTGATTCTCTTGAAAACTGAGACAAAAATTACTAGAGCAACCGGAATCCCTTACCAAAATACCAATAATTAGACTTGAAGTAAAGCATAAATGATTACTTGATCTCTATTTTCTTTAAAATGTGGATTCCTCTCAGGCCAAGGTTTATGTCCCAGGAGATGATACTTAATACCACCCAAAAACATATATATTTTTTCAGTGAATATGGTAAGTTAGGTACTAAAGATAAAATGCCCCAGGATTTTATAATCAGGTGAGGATATGCATTAATATAAATAAAACTTCTGACCTAACCTCATTTGCTGCTATCACCATCTTCATCACTTTCAACATCATCATCTTCCATTCTAATTGAAGTTTGAAGAAAATGTGATAGTATCCTTCAAAGTCAGGGATTTCTCATGTTAACTCTGCAAAGCTTTGATATCTCTCAAAATGCAAAGGTGCAATACTGACATTAAAATATAACCAAATAACTGAAGAGAGAAACTGAGAGGTACTATTACAAAGAGTTAAACATTAATCTTACTAGTAAATTGATTTATTAAAACAAAACAGAACAGCAATATGCCATAGTAAAATGTTTCCTTTTATCAGGTGATTCATTTTTTATAGCTTACCACTTTTCAGGGAACATGTTTTGGTTCTGAACATTAAGTTATAAACCAGGTGCACTACTGACTTCAAGACAGAATAGAATAACTATCCAAGCATTAAACACAATTGCACCCTCTGAATATAAAGACCAATTTTTCAGTCCTTACTCAGGCAAAACTATCTTTAGAATCAGTGGGAGTTCTTACTAAATTAGGACTGAATTGGAATTAATAAACCCGCAGCTGTGTCCATTTTAGCATTGCTTTTTCTCTAGGATTCATCGTAGTTTCTTTATTTTACGTAATGAAAAACCATTTTGTATTACAAATATGATGAATAATTAAACAAGTGACTAATTTTGACAGCTCTATTTCTGAAAATCATCTTGAAATGAAAATATCACTAGAGTAACACAGAATACCCATGCAAAAAACAAGTTTAATGCTAATATAATATTTTAAATTATATTTACTTTCCTACTGTGTCATCTTACAGGTATCTCTTGGATACGAACAAAATTAGACCTTTTTATCAAAAAATATTTATTTAGAATAATGAAGAATCCAGAAAATAAAATATAGATAGAAAATCTGGCAATAGTACCAGGCTGAGGTTTAGAATCTTCCATTTCCTCTTCTTTACCCTCTTTTCAGAGGAAGTGGAAAGGAAAAAGCAATAATAAAATATAATTGCTTCCAATGATTATGAAGTTCTATAGGAAAGGCAATTATTGTATTAATAGTGTGAAAAATAATTCTGAAATGCTCATTAACAGCTGTTTAAAATTCATCCACAGCAAATGTAAGAAGCAAATACTTTCTTTTGAAATTATGATGCTAAAAGGTTCATCTCAACCCTCCCTTCCCCCACAAACATTTGCATGTGGTTGACACTAGAGAGCATTTCAAGTAATAACATAAAGAACCACTCTGGTTCCCATACAGAGTTGTAAACCAGAGCAGTTACTGTTCTGCTTGTTTCATGCATGACCAAGTAATGCCTAAGGATTCATTTGCATGTAAAATTTTACTTTCATGCAAAAGGAACTGAGAAACTCAGCCACTGAAATGATTCTCAAAGCTAGTTTAATGAAATAAAAATATGAATTTGAAACATTAATAACATCCTTAAAACATTACTTTCAAATCATTTCATTAGCAATGATTCGTCTACAATCTCTAAAACGTTCTTCCAAAATATCAAATGGCAAGTGGAAAAACCTCTATATTTTGAAAATTCATACAATAACCAAAAGAGTATTGAATTCTCATCCTGGGGAGTTGTGATGGTTTGGTTAATATGTCAACTAGGTCTGGTAATTGTGCCCAGATGTTTGGTCAAGCAAGCACTGGACTAATTGCAATGCAAGGACATTTATGGACTTTAGTCATCACCAAGTTTCTTGCATAGCCTGATTACATCTACAATCAACCAAGGAGATGGCCATCAACAGTGAGTGATGTTTTATCCAATCAGTTGAATGCCTTAAAAGGGTAAATGATTTCAGCATTCAGAGAATTTTCCAGCAGAACTTTGAACAGCTATCTCCTGGGAACTCATCAAGGACCTTCATCAGAGTCCCTGTTTTGCAGTCTGCCTGCAGAATTTGCACTTGAGCATCCCCATGGTCATGTGAGAGAATTTTATAAAATCTTATACTATTTACAGCTATTTCATGTTGATTCTGTTTCTCTAGAGAACCCTGACTAATACAAGAGTTCTGCTAATAGGACAGCAAGAATCCCCTGAGTACAAGGGCAGTGCCTTTACCTAGTAAAGGAAGACAGACCATTTCACCAGGCTCTTGATATCAATGATTATACTTATGAACCTTTTCATTTGAAATTGAAACTTAGCCTAGTATTATACACTGCCTAAGAGTTAACTACTGAAAGCTTCCATGTTTCAAATGTGGCCTCTTTCTAAGCCAAATTCAGCATATACACTACCTTCCCCCTGGCATGAGACATGACTCCCGGGGATGAGCTTCCCTGGCACTGAGGGATTATTACCAAGTGCCAACTAGCAATTCATCTGGAAAAAGACCTTGACCAAAAGGAGGAAATGGTAAATACAAATGAGTTTTTATTGCCAAGAGATTTCAAAGTGAGTCGGGAGGTCATTCCAGAGGTTACACTTATGCACGTCCCAGCAGGATCTCATTTACTGCCACAGTAAATAGTGGGGCTCTGGAGGGCTCTAGAGACAACCAGAAACTAAAAAGCAGGGCAGACAGCTCAGGAATTCAGCATCCTGTCATTGGGCCTTACTTTGGAATTTATTTTTCCCATTGTAATACAGTTATACTCACTTATAGTTTCCCTACACATGGCTCTTCTGTCCCTTTTATTTGAACCTATAATTAGCACTATCCTTGTTAAATACATGTCCCAGAGACTTAAATATTTGGTCTTTCATGTGCCAGTTGAGCCCTAAATCTCAGCAGAGTTGCAACTCCTACTCTCCAGGTCATTGGACTCATCCAGGACACCTAACAAGGAAATGATGATGGACAATGCCTATCCCAAGGACGGAGTGTCTACAAATGCAAGCAAGATATTTCCATCCATCTGTCCCATGGGATCTAAGCCCCCTCTCAATTAGAAGCAGAGTGGGCATCACCATCCCAAAATCCTCAAGATTGGGGAATGAACAATGTACTAAAGTAGACTTAATATTATTCTAGCAATGGAAGAATTTGTATCATTGATATAAAGGCAGTGGCAACCAGAGGTTCTGAGGGGAGGGAGAGGGAAGAACAGGTATAATATGTAGGCATTTTTTGGACATTGGAATTTCCTGCATGACACTGCAATGATGGAAACAGGCCATTATATATTTTGTCATAACCTACAAAATTGTGTGGGACAGAGTGTAAATTATAATGTAAACTATAGTTCATGGTTAGTAGCAATGCTTCACTATGTGTTCATCAGTTATAACAAATGTACCACACTGATAAACGATGTTTTTGTGGGAAAGTATGGGAGGAGAAGAGAGAGTGGGGAATATGGGAATCCCTTATATTTTTTTGTATGTTACATTTATGTACTCTCCAGCCTCTTTAAAAATAAAGGAAAATAAAAATTTAAAAACCGCTAAAAAGAAATAAAAGCAGTTTACTAACAACAACAAGAAAAAAAAAACTATGGCAATATGTGCCTATGCTCTATGATTAACAAAGAATGAAGACACAATGCATAGGAATAGTTTATTTGTAATAAATAAAAACATGTAACTTGATGGCAAAGTTTTACTTTCCCATGATTTAGTTAATTATAATCATGCCTAAATTAGACATAATCTATATTGTTTAAATGATTATGTGTGTTTACGCATGTGTGTATGTCTGCATGTGTCTTGGCATGTAGGCATATTTGAGGGACATATGTCTAATAGAGGGAAAACAACTGTATTGTAAATCTAAACTGATATGATACATGTAAGAATGAGATATCTGCTCAATCACTTACTTGTTCGGCAAACATTGTCTGCTACATTCTCCCACACCTAACAATATGTGCTTTCATACCATGTTGATACAGGTACGGAGTCCTGTGTACCTAAGACTATAAACATGGCAGAAATCTTTTGCGGAAAGAAAAGACAAAGAGACAGGAGTGGAGTGACAGCATACTACTGATTGTCAGAACACAATGAGGCTAAGAAAGTGTTTTGCTATTGCAGATTGAAAATCAATGAAACAAACAAAATGATTTGGACCCTTAAAAGGAATATATGTATTAATTATGTTTTATGGGCAAGACATGGAGCTAAGTGCTGGTAATATAATTAGAACAAAACAAATGCCTAGCTTAACGTTTATATTATTAATGAGGAGCTTAAACTGTTTAATTATGCTGGGATTTTCAGTATGAGTCAATGAAGACCACTTAATTCATTGCTGAAAATTTCCTTCCGTAGTAATTTGCTATTGCAAGAAATGAATGTTGAGTATTGTCCTATATGTATCCCAACTATTAGGAACATAGCCTGCATAAAATTAATTCTAAAATATAGTATGCTTACAAAACTTGAAACCAAAGGCAGGGGAAGCATTTTTTATTAGGAGATTTGTGAGTTTTCACATGGGAAGAACTAGATTTGAATTACTTCTCTGCGATTTGATAGCTACCAAATGGGCATATTTCTTAAAATTTCATCTTATTGTCTCTTCAATAAAATGTGAATAATAATAACTATTATGGTAAAAGATGTGTGAAAGTACTTATAAACAGGAAAATGATATGTTTTTATAGTATTTTTATTCATTGAAAAGATGAAGGAAGAGAGGTAAGTCTTATAAAAATTTGCAAATTATAATAATAAATCATTGTAATGATTATGGAAAAATCTAAGTTGATTTAAGTGGGAGTTTCATAATGAAAGGATATGTGTGAATGTGGGAGGAAAATGTTCCAAGAGTAAAGATGAATGTGGCACAAACCAAATGATCAAAACAAGCTGACTAAAATTTACAAAAACCTAAGGATAAAAGTTGTAAATACAAGGGCAACAAAAATAATAAAAATATTTTAATGGTCATCTTCAAAACTGGTAAACGAGAAAGAAAGGCCTCAGCCCATAGTCTAGGGCATATAGCATAATATAAATGTACACGGTTTTTTCCTTTTTCATCAGGAATAGTATAGAATAAAAATGATAAAGAGGGTCTTGAGGCTCAGCATTTGTGAGAGAATTATTTTACATATATCAAGCTGTTTTAAATGAATTGTGTTGAATCATATTCCTGGGGAATAAAATAACTTGCAGATATGATCTTACAACTATTGTTATCATCTGATAAATCACAGGGATAAGAAGTGGTAACAGAAACTGTATATGGTACAAATCACTGAATTTCAAAATAAAGGGGTAAGCAGATACCAGAAATATAGAAATAAATGTTTTGGCACATAGTGGCATGATTGTAGAACAGATCTGTAATTCTAGTCTGCAAACTTTTATGGGACATCTACCATTTGAAAAAAAGTGTGCTAAATTCTGTTACTTACAGAATGTATTATCACAGAATCTATCCTTTTGTAGTATCCAGGAACTGAAAAACAGTGATAAGGGCTGAGATAGATGTGTGTACCAAATGCTATGAAACAGAGACAATAACAATTAAATGCAATACATGATACTGGGCAGGATCTAACAAGGGAGGAGAAAAGGTACAAAAGGACATTATAGGAGTATGAAAAAAATAGAGTGTAGTCTATAAGCTTTATATCAACATGAATTTTTTTTAAATGGAAAACTGCATTTAAGGTGATTACATAAATGAATATTTTTGCTCTTAGGAAATGTATGTGGCAGTATTAAGTGTTCAAGGAACATAATGTATATGGCCTACACTCAAGTGTTCAGAAAATGGATTAGCAGGTAGATAAATGGACAGAGAGGAAAAATGTGACAAAATGTAAAATCTGGTGGATCTGGTATCTGGGGTGAGGGTATTTCGAGTTCTCTGTTTGGGTTTGTTTTATTTTTGTAACTGTCCTGTAATTTTGAAAGTATATCAATATAAAAAGTTAAAAACATAATAGGGAAATAACTGGATGAATGGTATATTTGAACTCAGTAATATTTTTGGCAGTATTTTTGTAATTTTTCTGTAAGTCTGGAATTATTTCAAAACAAAAAATTTTAAGTGAAAAAATATATGAAGTATGAAGAGGTAATAATATTTTTTATTTGGGAAGTAGAGTTTTCACAGTATTTAATATTTAATATGGACCTTAAGGCAGTAAGTTTGATATCTATAGGCCGAGAAATAATCCCTTCAATGTATTTGGAAGAGAATTAAGCTGCCAAAAACAACAAATAGTGTTAGGTGTAGCTAATAGGAAAGAACAATGAACCAGGAGTCAGACGATGTAATCTGTAGTTGTAGTTTAAAAATAAGTTGTGTAAACTTAGTCAAGTAACTTGGAGAATATATATGTGCGTTTATACATATACATATGCATATACATGGTCAGGAACTAGTTTCCTTATTTATAAAATGAGGAGGGTACAATAGAAAGTCACTGTTTTTTCTGATCTATTATAATCTATTGAGAGAAAATTCCACAGAGTATATGTCCTGATTTAAACAACAAATTTATCAAGTATGTGTATATAGCAATCATAGTTGCTATTTATTAAGTGGTGATATATCCTAAGCTATCATATTTTATTGCTAAGGTTTATGTGTGAATAATTTGTAGATGTTATGAACTGGATAGTGGAAAATAATTGGTGCATCAAAACTGTATCTACAATACTCTATTACTAAATTTATGGTAGTCTTAATAAAAGTCTTTAATGTCATGCTACATGTTTTGGCCTGTAGGGATATTTAACACATTTAACAAATATGTAGTCAGTAATAATAAGAATGTACTTACCAAATTGGTAGATTATAGAATTTAGGAGAGGTACCTAAAGTAGAATTTAATAAGAGTTCTACAGGCTGGAACAATAAGCTAGGTCTAAAACTCAACTAGAAAAGAAGATAAATATAAAGCCTTCCAATTAAATTAGGATTTATAATCAATAACATTTTATATGAATAAAATATAGGAGTTTCACCCATTTATAAGAGAATTTGGCGTTAAATTTCTTGAAGGTGGGGCATGTGTCTATTTCTCTTTATATCTAGAGCCTAACTCAGTGACTGGTATTTAGCAAGTCCCTGATACAGATATTTTGAACTACAATTCAATGATATTTAAATGAGCCAGTATGTATAATACTTTACAATATTGCAGCTGTAATCTGCTTCAATAAGATTATAGTACCTCAGAATGAAGATACATAAAATCTGGATGTCTTTGCACTGCATACATCCAATCTACAATCATGACAGGTATATTTAAAAGATCCATTGACAAGGGCTTGAAACAATTGATATTTTAAACTTTATCATAATTATCCATATACATATCTGTCTCATAGCTATGCTTTTAATTCTGTGAGCAAAAATAATTTGTGTTAGCACGTGATGATGGCACATAGGCACATACAGTGTTGTACCTGTATTGTGTTTCTCAAAAAATAAATAAATAGAAGAGAGAGAGCCCTGATGTGTGTTTGCCAATTTTAGTAGTAGAAATCCTTCTACCACAGTCACTGTCAAGACACAAATGAATTTATGAGTTAACTCTAGCACACCACAAACACACAGTACATATAATAAGATAGCATAGAGTAGATGCTAAATAAATATTTATTGAATTAATAAATCTGAGAATGAGGAACAATTGAGAATCTATTGTTAGTTAGCCTAGAAAACTAAAATACAGCAATTTCTAAAATAAACAAGGGCATAAATTTATTCAAAGTAGCTCTTTGCAGTACATCTAGGTCCAGTATTCAGACTTATGGAAGAAAGATCTCAGATTCAACATAGGAAAGTAATTTTTTTTAAGTAAACAACCAGAACTACTTTGTAAAAATAGTGAAATTTTTTTTAAAAAAATTTAAACAAACATGAAATTATCCACCTGTCTTTAGGAATTCCATAGGGCCATTTTAAAGTTTGCAAAGGGATGGATTATCTAACTCAGTGGTTTTCAAATCTCACTGTATGTCAGGACATGGACATCAGAAATTTTTGAAAGTTGTCCACTTGACACTAATGTGTAGGAATGAAAACCACTGATTGACTTGACTGATAAAATTCTACATCATTCTGTGATTCTATGTGCACTGATCTTATAATGTTGAAGACAATTAGACATGAATAAAAAGCAATCCAAAACTATAAAATTGTTCTCAATATTTGGAATTTATGGTGAGGACTTCCACATGAACTTGAAAGCTAAAGAAATGAAATTGCCAACATTCAGTGGAGAAGTTGGCTGTGTCGACAAAGTTAACCAAACATTAAAATAATAAAAAGATAGACTCCAGAATTTCTTACAATTAAGCAATCTAGACGAAGCTATAATGAAGTGACTCTGTTATTAGCAGTGTATAGTTTTTGCATAAACAATGGCACTAATTCATACATAGAGAAAATAAAGATACGCATCAAAATAGAAAAAATAAAAAGGAGTAAAGAAGTATGCAAACATTTATGATTCCTGCATTTTCACATGCAATAGAGATAATTTTTGCAATAAAAGTGCACGTGTTTCTAGACCTGAGCCACCACTCTTTCTGTATTTCTGAAAAACATGTAAAAAGAGACTTTTTCTTATATCATCAAAATTTCTTTAATTCTACTCTATTTTCACTAAGGCAAGTCTTGGTTTGCCATGTAGTTTTATCACTGATAGATATACTATAAAATCCATGGGGATGCCTTGACCAGTGTAGTATACTTATGTCTAATACAGCTCCGGGAAAATGACAAAAACTCAAAAATTTATGTTTAACGAATGAATGATCACACAGCAGCACTTCTCACTTCTTGATCCTTATGACACTCCTTATTCTCATTGGGAATGATATATTGGAATTCTTGCATCAGTGTCAGTCTTGATGGCATTTACTTACTCAAAACCGTTTTGTCACCCCTGCATACTGAAGAAAGCAAATCTCTGGGCCTGCAAGAGGACAGCCAGATATAATCAACCTTATCCCTAGGCAAAAACACACCCAACATCTCTATCTAAAATAATCACACTGTTTCATTTTTACAAAGACTAATTACCTTTATATTTAATCACATCTTCATTTTCTCATTGCCTTGTATCCATCATTGTAGATGCTGATATTTTCTCCAGATTTTACACGTGATTAAAAAAAATTCTCTCACACACAAATAGACACTGATACTTGTAGGGTTATTTTGGTTTTGTTGTGTTTTCCCTTTTTTGTGAAAAATAATAGATATTTAAGATAAATTCTAATCATAAGGATTCCATCAAATCCTGTTCTACTCATCCCTCCAATACTCCACATTATCACTGTGGGCTCATTAGGAGAACTTCATGTATTACTACATTTTCTCATCACCTACTATCTCCTTAATACCTTACAAATTGATTTATGCCCCAGTGGTCCACTGAGATAGCTCATTAAGAGGTTATTTGTCAATAGTCAAATTCAATAATCATTTCCCTTTCCACCCTCTTTTTTTCCTTAGTTATTTAATATCTTTATTGTGCATCTTCCCCCTCCTGCTAGAATACCCTTGTCTTCCCTTCCAATAACCTCTCATGGATTTCTTCCAACCTCTATGAATTGTTCTTCCACTATCTCTTATTAGGTCCTCACCTACATTCCACTTTCAAAAATGAAGTGGCCCACAAAGTTTTATCTTTTATTGATACTTTAATCTTTTTTTTTTTTTCACATTTTTTACACTCCCCGTTACTCAGGTATATTAAACAATAATGGCCATACAAGAAGTCTCTTAAATGCAGGATTTGGGGGAGGATTAAAAGAGTTAATATATTTAAAGAGCTTTGAAACATAATAATATACATCCTATAGATGGTAACTGCTATTATGTTTTCCTGGAAATCTAAGCTCACATTTTTTGTTGTTTACTAAATATCAATGACATGATAACATACTAGCATCTCAGACCTAATTTGTAAAAGTCTACTTCTTCCTCTCTCCCAACAAACAGCAACTTCTTTGATTAAACTATGTCTGTTACCATAATGATTCTACCTTTCTCTTAATTTCTTACGTGTAACATTATTCCCAAAGAAAGCCTTAATACATGTAAAGCATAGGTTTAGTTAATTCAATAAGATCCAATGTACAATATACTCCATCATTATGCATTAAATATTTAAACTACAAAGAAATTTAGCAATCCAGTCCAAATTCTTCATTTTATAGAAAAGTCAAGTGTGGTCCAGAGAGGTTAAGTAGTTGCCAAGTTATCTGATGATGTTCACACAGCTGATTCCAGACAAAGCCAGATTTAAACATACCGTCTTATACTCCTTAAAAGACTTTTCCTGGGAAAGGTCATTTTAAATGTATAAAACATATAAATAAAATGTCATGAAGGGAGAAGAAAAACATTTGTAAAATAACCTCTCATAGATGAACAGTGATGTGTATACTCATTTTCTTATAAGAAACCATGCCAGGAAAAATCGTTTTAGATTGCAAGAGATTGCTGATTACCGGGTATGGTAGACTGTTCTCCGGCTGCTTCTGCACACACCTGGAATCAATGATAGCCTACTCTAACACACCTACCACAGATACTGACACCAATGTGACTTTAGTTATGAAACTTAGATTAGAACTTGGATGACACCACCAAAACCTCTATGCTGTTCATTCTTTTCTGTCCTATGCCCCAGATCAAATGACTGGGTCATTTTCTTTAAAATTGAAATGTCACCATTAGAAAAGAACATTTTATATTTTATTAAAATCATCAAATTAAAATATATAACATTATATATTTTTTAAATCTGGTTATAGGATTCTGTTAAAGCCTCAAATTTTGGTAAGTGGTTTGGTTTGTGAGATTGAATCAACTAAGGCAGATTTTCTCAAAATTTCTAATCAATGCTTCTTAAATACATAAAATCTATGGACTAGATATCCATTCGTGGGTTTAAGGATCTCATAGCCCTCCAAAGCAAATTAACCACAATAATTTAAATATGACAAATGATGTTGGGTTGCTAAATCAATCTTTCAGTAGCAGAGTATCTTTTGTCTGAAATTTTACCTTGTCTTCATTATATAGTACACTGTTTACTAATTAGATAAACTGAGTGGTGTTAGAGAATCAAAATATTAAGAAAGCTAAAGTTAATTGCAGAAGAATAATACATGTTTTTTTTCTCAAATTTTTTATTATACTGTTAAATCAGTGCATGATCTGGACTTACTCTTTTGTAAACTGAAACTTAAGAGCTCAAGAGGAAATCAGTTAATGAAGAAAGTACTTAAATTTAACTTCTGTACTTAAATTTATGTCTTAGATGGAAATCATTTTTTTCTGATAGAAGCCTCTGCTTTTCCATGTCTATATTTTTTACCTGAATCAACTCAAAATTACAGTACAAGAATATTTCATGATATTGTACTTACCTCCATACCTACCCCATCTTATTTCCTTATACTCATGTACACTGGTACTAAACATTTTTACCTCGCATGAATAATTTTATTTAACTCTTACTCTACCTAAGAGATAAGTTTAGAGATGAGAAAATAAAAATTTAGAGGAATTGATTAGCCTATACAGCCAGGGAGTCTGAAGCAAGTCTACATGCCTAGACAGTTTATCTCTCACAGATGTACATAATATCTCACACACGCATGCACAGAAAGCTTGGGAGCCACAGTAGTTGTAACTACAAGTGAAAAAACAGCAATACCTTTTAGATTATATTTAATTTACAGGACATGATAAATTAAGCACCTTGGTATAAATCATACATATATATCTTCAAACTATATTTATTAACTTGCTAATTTGGCTTAATTACAAATGAATCTTTGGTTAACTTTTGATTCATCAATGAAATACTAATCTAATATTGAAATAACTTTCCATTACACAGCAAGGTTAGTAACTTTAAATTTAATTTCAAATATTGCTTTTTAAAGTTTATAACCAACTTTTAACTGAAATTATTTCTCCCTAAAATGAGAAGAATCTAAATCACTATGTTTTATTATTTCATTTTACATTATATCTCACAGAGATTGACAATGTTTTAAACAAATAATTTAATAAAACACATTGGTCCTTATTTCTACCATGACAGAAAATCTTCCACTATGTTAACTATTGCAAAATTTTCTCATCTGCAGTACAAAATAAGTCAAAATCTTTAAAATTCATAGTCACACAGTCAACTAAGCTTCACTGTGTAAGTACTTTCTTCCTGGTGCTACAGGAAAACCACGTAAGAGTCAAATTAACATAGCCCTACCCTCCCAGAACTCAGGGTCATGTAAATGGAGAATGTTTAAATTACTATAAAATGAATAATACTCTGGAAGAAGGAGACAGAGAGTGATGTGGGAGCTTAGATGACTTGTTCTCATCACTTGGGATATATCATATTTTGAAGAAAGCATGCTTGCTATATATCATCAAGAGTGACAGTGAATCAGAGGATAAGAGATTATTTTTCTATCTTCCTTATTCCCAAACCCCCATTGAACATCAAATAGGTTAGAATGGTGCAAGTATGTGACATATTTAGGGAAGCAACAGGAGATTCTTCATTCATGTATCCATCCATTCTTTCAAAAAATTATTTACCATCTTTTATGAGATTTGGTGAAAATTTCAAGGTGTTAGATTGGCCCATGTAACATAGGTTGGAATGACTTCAGAAGGATATTGAGAAATTATGAAAGGTTTTTAAGTGAAAGGAATATGAAAAGATGTGATAATTTTTTAAAGATTTTACCACTAACAGTCAAGTAATGAACGAGAGGGTACAGGAGACCAGATGGGAGGTAACAGCAACAGTCTCATGCACAGAATAAATTAAGATATTGGAAGTGGGGTGAAAGCAAGTGTATGGTTTTGGAAAATATGTAGGATAAATGGGGAACAGATGTAATAAGCTAGAGCTGTGCTGTTGAATAAGTCAGGCACTTATCATATTTGGCCTTTGAGCACTTGATGCTAGTGTGACAGGGGAAATAATTTTAATTCTACTTAATTTTAATTAAATTTAAGTATAAATTTTAAAAATTGAGGGAGTAAACATCATGTTCAATGGTGAAAAGGCTAAGATCTGGAACAGGACAAGGATGCCCACTGTCACCACTCTTATTTAACATTTTGTTAGAAGTGCTTGTTTGAGCAAATAGGTAAGAAAAAAAAAAAAAAGAAGCATCCAATAGTGAGAAGTAAAAATCTCACTATTTGCAGATGACATGATCCTATACATAGAAAGCCCTGAAAAATCTACAACAAAGCTTCTAGAGCTGATAAATGAGTTCAGTGAAGTGGCAGGGTATAAGATCAATACACAAAAATCAGTAGCATTTCTGTACACCAATAATGAGCAATCTGAGGAGGAAACCAAGAAAAAATTTCCATTTACAATAGCAACAAAAAGAATCAAATATTTAAGAATAAAATTAACTAAATGTAAAGGAACTATACACAGAAAATTACACAAGATTGTTAAAGGAAATCAAGAAGACGTAAATAATTGGAAGAATATTCCATGTTCATGGATCAGAAGACTAAACATCATGAAGATGTCTGTCCTATTCAAATTGATTTACAGATTTAATGCAATCCCAATAAAAATTGCAACAGCATTTTTTACTGAATTGGATACCTTAATTATAAAATTTATTTGGAACAGCAAGGGTCCCTGAATAGCCAAAAAGATATTGAAAAAGAAAACCGAAATTGGAGGACTCACACTACCTAACTTTAAAGCATACTACAAAGCAAGAGTGGTCAAAACTGCAATATTGGCACACAGATAGACATACTGACCAATGGAACCAATATGAGAGTTCTGATATAGATCCTCACATACATGGTCATCTGATATTCAACAAGGCCACCAAGCCAACTCAACTGGGATGGAATCTCTTCTTCAACAAATGGTGGTTGGAGAACTGGATATCCACATCCAAAAGAATGAGGGAGGATCACCATCTCTTGCCACATACAAAAATTAACTCAAGATGGATCATAGATCTGAATATAAGAGCCAAGAACATAAAACTCCTAGAAAATAATGTAGGGAAACATCTGAGATCTTGTAACAGGAAATGTTTTCGTAAATTTTATACCCAAAGAGCAAGGAACGAAACAAAGAATAGATAAATGGGACCTCCTCAAAATTAAAAACTTTTGAGCTCCAAAGGAGTGTGAAAAAAGTGAAAAGGCAGCCTACTCAATGGGAGAAAATATTTGGTAACCATTTATCAGATAAGGGCCTAATATCCAGCATATATAAGAAATCCTACATCTTGAAAAGAAAAAGAAAAGCAACCCATTTTTAAAAATGGGCAACAGATATGAATAGCTACTTTTCCAAAGAAGAAACACAAATGACTAAAAAGCACATGGAAAAATGCTCAACATCACTAGCTATTAAGGAAATCTACAATGAGATATAATCTTACACCTATTAGACTGGCAGCCATTAAAAAAAAACAGACAACTACAAGTTTGAAGAGGATGTGGAGGAGAAAGAACACTCATCCACTGCTGCTGGGAATGTAGAATAGTGCAGCCATTGGGAAGGACAGTTTGGTGGTTCCTCAGGAAGCTAACTATAGAACTGCCACACGATCCAGCAATCCCACCGCTGGGTATGTACCCAGAAGAATTGAAAGCAGAAACAGGAACAGAAATATGTACACCAATGTTCATAGCAGTATTATTCACTATTGCCAAAAGTTGGAAACAACCCAAGTGCCCATCAACTGAAGAATGGATAAGCACACTGTGGTATATACATACAATGGAATATTACTCAGCTGTAAGAAGGATTGCAGTATTTATACATGGGACAACCTGGATAAATCTTGAAGACCTTAGGTTGAGTGAAGTAAGCCAGTCACTGAAGGACAAATATGACATGACCTCACTGATATGACTTTAGCAAATTGAGCAGACTCACAGAACTAGAGTCTGCAAGATAGGTTATCAGGAGACAGAAAATGGAATAGAGTGCAGTGAGCCTATGCTCAATGTGGACAAAACCTATGATAAGGTGGAAGGGGGTGGTTGGGCAGTTTATAGGGGTTATGTTGGTGTAAGGTTTTAGGGGTATGATGGTGCTGGAGTGTGAGGGGGGGTAGGAAAAAGGGATTGGGTTGAGGAGAGGGCTCCAGGAAGGAACAGGTGAATTCTGGGGATTTGTAGGTATGTGGTTAAAACTACAATCATGGGAATGTTCTTTTGGTAAATGTGGCAGGGAAGAGTTACTGGAGCAAGGTGTTGGTGGTTGGGGTATATGTGGGATAGGGTGCCCCTGGGGCATGCTTCTATGGAATAGGAAGCTATTCATCTTGTCATAGTGTGTTATCTCAGTGGGTGGAGATCCACACAATAAACAAGAAAATATTAAACTTCCATCCTGGAGAGGAGTCCTTCTATGTTCTCAATTATAGGGGCAAGAATCTCTTGAGAACGTAGGCAGTGCCTAATAAAAGAAAACAGAGCAATATGTCAAGCCCTCAATATTAATGCATGCAACTATGAAACTTATTCTTCAAAAACTGAAACTTAGTGGTTACCATAGGTTCCAAGGGAAGGAGTAAGAAAGAATAGAATAAAGGGAACATAGGGCATTTTTAGGGCATTGGTATTGTTCTGGCATTGATGGATATAGACCATTATAACATTTGACAAAACCAATAAAAGTGTATGGTGCAAAATGTAGTCTATAATGTAAACCATTGACCATGGTGAGGAGCAATTCTTCAATGTTTGCTCATCAATTGTAACAAATTGTACCATATTCATGTAAAAGGTTATCAAAAGGGGAACGTGAGAATGGGAAGGGGTGGGGTATAGGGGAATCCTCTATATTTTCTATGTGTCTTTTCTGTAATCTAAAGTTTCTTTGAAAATAAAGTGGAAAAAATAAGACATTGGGAGCAGTGTTTAGTGAAGGAGGACAGACCAAAATACCAGACCCTTGATACTGATGCTTCTACTAATGAACCTCATTCCTGTGAAATTGAAACTTAGTTTAGTATTATATACTGCCTAAGAGATATCTCCTGAAAGCCTCCTTGTTGCTCAAACATGGCCTCTCTCTAAGCCAAACTCAGTATATGTACTCACAGTCTACCCCACCCCCCACCCCCCACTCCCGGCGTAGGACATGACTCCTGAGGATGAAACTTCCTGGCACCAAGGGTTATTACCAAGTACTAACTAGTGATGCGTTTGCAAAAAGACCTTGACCTAAAGGGGAAAATATTAAATACAAATGAGTTTTTATGGCTAAGATATTTCAAAGTTACTCAGGAAGTCATTCCAGAGGTTATGCTTATGCACGTCTCAGGGGGAACCCATTGAATGACATGGTAAACAGTGCCTCAAGCAGGGGTGCTTCTGAGGGCTCTAGAGACATCTAGACACTATAGGCAGGGCAGACAATCTCGGGAATTAGGCACTGTGTCAGTGGGCTTTACCTTGGAATATATGTTCCCCAATGTAATAGAGTTAGACTCATTTATAATTTCCCTACACATGGCTTTTCTGCCCCTTTTATTTGAACCTATAATCAACACTATACCCATTAAATATATGTACCAGCGACTTAAATCTTCTGGCTGTTTATATGCCAGTTGAGGCCTGAATCTCACCAGAATTGTAGCCAACACCCACTCTCTAGTTCATTGGACTAGCCCAGGACAATCAACAGAATTGAAAATGTCCATCCCCAAAAAACAGAGAATATCTACAATTGAAAGCAATACAGTTCCATCCATCTGTCCCATGGGAACTAAACCCCCTCTCAATTCGAAATAGAATGGGCATCACCATCCTAAAATCCTCAAGACTAAGGAATTAACAAACATAAGGGGGGAATGCAATTATGGACTAAAATAGACATTATTATTCTAGTAATGGAAGAATTTGTATCATTGATATAAAGGCAGTTGCCACCAGAGATTCTGAGGGGAAAGAGAGGAAAGAATAGGTATAACATGGGGCATTTTGGGGACATTGGAATTGTCTTGCATTACATTGCAATGATGGATACAGGCCATTATATATTTTGTCAAAACCTATAGAATTGTGTGGTGCAAAGTGTAAACTGTAATATAAACTATAGAATATGGTTAGTAGCAATGCTTCCATGTGTGTTCATCAATTTTAACAAATACCACACTAAGAAAAGATGTTGTTAATGGGGGAAAATGTGGGAGGGTGAGGGGGTGGGGTATATGGGAATCCTCTATACTTTTGATGTAACTTTATGTAACCTAAAGCTTTTTTAAAATAAAAAGGACCAGAGAAAAAATGAGGCAGTGTCAAATATTTTTCAGTTAAATTCAACTTTATTATTTTAGTAGAACTACAATTCACTTTGACTACTGTTTCATCACATAAGATACCACTGTTAAGCAGTAGTGCATTTTTATGTGGTAGTAAGTTCTTCAAGCATGTGTATCATTTCTAGTATTACATACAAACTCATCAAAAATCTAGTATGACAAAAGACCCATTTAAAATAATATAGCATTTATTTGAATATTTTAGGCACAACTTAAAGAATTGAATTAAAACCAGAGATTTTCTTAGACTTAAATTCATCAAATTAAAATTCCAGCTAGATATGAGTACTTTAGTTTCTGTTAGGATGCATGATGACTGTGCTCAAACTATATTAGGTCAAAATTAAGGATTTATTGGAATTTAAAAATAAGAGTACATCATTACACTATTGGTACAAATTGAAAATGTTTGGTAGAAAATATATTCTGCAGCAGAATACATGGAATGTGTCATAGATACAGTTGTTAAAATACTCATTCAGTATATACATGAAAAAAGCCATGAATCATCACCAGTTTATGGAACTGTTGAAAGAGATGGAACACTATGAATTCAACAATCTGTGTTCTTTGCCAATGTTATTGTTTAAATTGTAGATGAGTTTTCCAAAGATTTACCACACTGTCACTGGAGATACTCTTGAAATAAAAGGAATACTTACCAAATATTCAATAATCAAGGACCAAAATGGGCAGTGTGACTTATTTTCTCACGAATACCTTACTGCACATGCATAAGCTAAATTTTAAGCTTTAATGAAAGGAAAATCTAATTTGTTATCTTGCTTGACAGACATAAGAGCTTATGTTGAAAATGAAACATTTTATAATACAAATCAATAGTAATGATTTACACGTTTGAACATGAGTGAACATGAGTAGTATTGTCATTGTAGTTAATAGTGTTATGTTAATTGTCTGCAAAAACTACAGGAAAATTTTGAAGAACATTTTGTTGATATTGATGTTTAGAGTTTCTTTCAGTGTATGCAACTACCCTTTCAATTTAATATTTATTTATAATATTGAGGTGTCACCAAAGTTAGTTAATTTACTTATTTTGAAAAGAATTAGTTTTGGAACTGATATGCTTTTGCTTCTAAGTCAATTGGAGGCTTCTACAATTGATGCTATTTTTTTGTCAGTGTCGATGAGAATACTAAGAGAAAATTATTCTCTCACAACCAATTAAAGAAATTTTTATTAACTATGGGACAATTTGCATGTGTAAATATACTTTTTCAACTGCACATTTTATAATATCTAAACATAAATCAATTATTTTTAAAGAAAATTTAGTATTCAGATGTTTATGAGCTCTAAGTATAAAATACACAGGATTTTAAAGATATTATTGGGGAAAATAAGGTAAAATATCTCATTAATCATTTTAAATTGATTACATGTTGAATTATAAAATTTTCTGTGTATTAGGTTAAATAAAATATATTATTAAATTAATTTAATCTGATCTTTTTACTGTTTTTATTGGATAATAGGAAATTTTAAATTCCCTAGGTAGCTCTCATGATTGGACAACACTGGGGAAGGGATGTAGAGGAGAGAGAGGAAGAGAGAAAGAAAGAGGGAGGAAGAAACATGATCTTCCATGTTCTGAACTGGACAATTGAAAGCATAATTAAATTATTTAATATAGAAAAAAAGAACAGATTTTGGATCCAGGTAAGCAGGAATAATGTTATGTTTATTATGAGTTTTGAACATATAAGGAAAGTCTACATATAGTGTAGAACTCAAAAGAAATACCTTAAATGTAGATAAAACTTTGGTCTTCCCCAATGATTAAGGGAGATAATCATTGCCTGAGAGAAGAGAATATAGTCAGAATGGAACTCAGGATAATCCACATATTCAAAAAACGAGGCCTCTAAAAGAAGAAGCTCTGATGAAAACTATAAAGGAGCAAGAATAGATGTAAGAAGAAATCAGAAAGCAAGTTTCTTTTGGTCATTTAAAAGTTTCCAAGGCTCTGGACAAGGTATTTATTTTTTATTTAAAGTTAGGTTTTCAAATACTGTGAAAAGAAATGAATAGATTTTTAAAATGTTGTACAGATGATAAATATTCATTTTCCTAATGAATTTTTTGGGGGAATCTCTGTTTTATATTCTTTGTTTCTTATTTTATTATTTTAAATTATTATTTTTAAAGAAGCCTTAGATTACATAAATGTTACATCAAAAACATAGGGGATTCCCATATACCTCACTCCCACACTTTTTCCCATCAACATTTTTTGTTAGTGTGGTACATTTGTTACAATTGATGAGCACATATTGAAGCATTGCTGCTAACCATGGACTATAGTTTACATTATAGTTTACATTTTGCACTGCACAATTTTATAGGTTCTGACAAAATGTATAATGTCCTGTATCCATCATTGCAATATCATGCAGAACAATTCCAATGTCTCAAAAATGCCCCATGTTACACCTATTTGTCCCTCTCCCTCTTCTCAGAACCTCTGGTGACCACTGCCTGTATAACAATGGTACAAGTTCTTCCATTGTTAGAATAATAAGTCTACTTAGTTGTATTCCCCCCTTATGTTTGTTCGTTCCTCAATCTTGAGGATTTGGGGATGGTGATGCCCACTTTGCTTCCTGTTGAGAAGGGGCTTATTCCATGGGACAGAATTTTGATTTCAACAGGGCAAAATTGATATATTTTGATAAATATATCAAATATATTTATATTTTAAAATAGTACATTGTTTTGAAAAACAGAATGATCCAAAATAATTCAATACTCATTGTACTGTGCTATTTTCACTTTGGCTTAGGGTTGTCATATGCAGCAGCTACTTCTTATGAATACAATTTTCCCCACAATTTTAATATATGGCATTGAGCATTCGGTGATAATATTAATAAAAATATTAGTTAACTTCTCTTTAAGCTGCCAAATAACATAATCAAAAGCAGTTTTCACTATTAAAGCAAGTACAAATGGCCTATTCATGTTTATATTAACTCTATATGCTTTAGATTTACTATCATCTTCAATATTTATAAATTATATAATATTTTAATTAGAGTAGCAGATATAAGTTTCTATCACATTTCAAATCATGCACAATTAAATACATAAATAAGCAGATTTTTTCAAAATCTTTATTTTTCATTTTACTATAGCCAAAGTATTTTTGTTAAAATAGAACATTAAATCTTGTAAATCCAATCATCAGAATATTTCATTTTTCATTATTTAAATAATTCTTACAACAATTTTCAGTTGATGAAGCAAAATGATGGTCAAATTGAAAGAATGGAAAAATATCCACTCGAGAACCTACCATTTAAAAATTGTTTCTTGTAAAATTTTTTTCCTGGGATATGCTGTAAAGCAGGACAGATTTTTGCTACCTACACATATGTTTTTTTTACAGCTTTATCCTATTTGCCAACAACATTACAATATAACAGTGGTTTCGCTAGGCAGCTCTGTGAAATCTATTAAAACTTAAGCTCAAAAGCTTGGCATTGAAAATTATTTCATCTTTAAAACAAAACGTCAGATTCATTCATGCTGTGGATCATGATTATAATTCCATTTCTATAAACTATGTCAGCCTTGCAAATAATCACTCACCTTTTACATCCACCCAATCTAAGAATAGTTTTAGAGTCTTAACATTCCCTGTGCATTGAAGCTGTAGGAGTAGAATAAAGTTGCTGCAATATACCACTCCCAATGCCTTCTACTTCCTTTCCACTTCACCAAGAAGTTAAGTCCAAACAGAAAGAGTGAATGTCAAGACCCCCAAGTCAATAGCTAAGCATTTTCAATGATGTGTTTGACCTCTTGAAAACCAGTCACTTCATAATGGTCCCATGATTTTTACTGTAGATAGTTTTCACAGCAAAATGAGTCAGGTTTAAAAAACTGACTTAACAAATAAGCTATCTTGGTTGATTTCCACTTTAATACTTTTTGAATCAAGAAGAAAGCCAATAATTAGAAACTGACAAAAAGTATCAGATAAGCAGAATTGATGCTTATACCTATTGTCAGAAAGACAAGAAGACAGTTATTGTTTAGTGTGTGTGTTTTCCCTAACTATTGGCCCTTCTAAATATATGCTTCAACATGCTAATAAGAACACATTATAAAATGACAAACAGACTTGATAATTATCATAATATGATTAACTGCCAGAGGGAAAAAAGAAAATAAAAAGAAGTATTAGTGAAGCAACTGTAGGCAGAAGCCAGAATGAGTAACAAGGCAATGGTACATCTCAGAATAAGGCACATCATACCATTTCTACTCTCAAAAAAAAAAAAAAAAAGAAAAAAATCCCAAGATCAGGAAATAGGATTTTGAAAATTCAGGAAAACACTGTGAATTTAAAGTTGTAACAATAAGAGAAAGGAGAGAAAGGCACAATCAATTCTGATGAATCAAAAAATAACATGAAGCTGCAAGGTTTTCAAAATGCAAAGGATTTTAAATATCCGTTCCAACTCCTACAATTTAAATATAACAAGATGGATTAAGAGAACGATGGTCTTTACAAAAAAAAAATGCAACATTGTATTTTTAGCATAATCATGTTTTCAGCCTAGGAATATAACTAATTACTAATTTGCTCTTAAATTAATAATCCCTAACTTTATAAAATTGCTGTAGGCTCAATTATAATAGATCTGAACTACTTGGGTGCCAGGCACACAGGAAATGACCAATAAATGCAATCTATCATTGTTATTGATATTATTATTACTTGATGCCAGTTCACTAATTTTGTATAAAACCTACTTTGGTAGAATTTGTAAGTAATTAATGGAACTATGAATGCATATACTACTGTAAAGCACCTCAAGACTAAACTTACAAATGCTACAAAGGAACTAAAAACATCATTTGAGGCTATAAGGAGGAGAATCAATGCAACAGAAAAATAAATGTACTATGCTGAGTTTCACAAACATTGCGAAACCAGTTTGCATCTAAATTACACAAATAGATGATAACTATGCAAAAGAAACATGACTAAAACGTTTTTCAACTTTAAAAATAAATTATTTTACTTCCTTGAATATAATGGATATCCAAATAGATATCAGTAGTCACAGTTGATCTACTAGAAATAACTATCTTGTATAACAACTGAAAGATCTGGAAATATAGATTGATTTTTCTAAGAGTACACTTTTAACCTAAACTTATTTACTGGTTTAAATTAACTATAATCCAATTCAAGTCTCCAAATACTTGTTGGGTGCCTATTTTGGTTTATAAAGCACTGAGCTAGGGATAAAGGCCTAGTGCCTGGTGATTTTAAGAGTTTTTAATTTATTTTATTTTACTCAATAAGAGTCGTATATTAAAGAAGCATGTTTATTTATTCCAAATTTTGGATAAATGAATTCATAGAATGTTTTTTATTAAATCCAGGTTATTGAAAATAAAGAATCTAAGTAGTTAGGAAAAGAGGCCTTCTGCACACAATTACAGTTATGCCCCCTTTTATCTACTTTAATTTGTAAAACAAACAAACATAAAAACATAGAATATCAGGCAGCATTAAACACAATGCCAAACTCTAATATTGTAATATTAAGTTTCTCCCAAATTTCAACAGCAAAATATAACTTAATAAAAGACCATGCTTAACAAAGCATGTTCAAACACCAACACAAGATTGCCCCCCTCACCTTTCTGTACTGTAACCCCTGACGTCTCCACTACCTACTGTCTTCCATTCATTTCGTAGTATGAGAAATGAATAGCTGTATATTCAGAAATATTCATTCCCGAAACAGAAATAACCTTATGCATATGAAAGAATTCTGAGTTCATCTCAATCTGTGGAAATCTACTTTTACACTTCAAAGTCCAGACAGTCCTATCTGTTGTGATGAAAAGAGCAAGGGTTTTGAGTTGGGCAATTGCGTCTGAAAACTATTTTCTCTACTCGCTAGCTAGTTCCCTCTTCCTGAATTTGTTTCCTCAAATTTAAAAAGGGTTAAGTGACCTATCACTCAAGGTTGAGATGCTTAGAATGCACACTGCATTCTTCATCTGTTTCCTTTCCTGCCATGAAGACGAAGAAGGAAATGAAGAATCAGAAGTAGAAATGCCTAATGACTCATCATACTGAGGGAAGAGTTTTCACAATTAATAAAAATGCATATACTTTTCACTCTACATGTGTTTAATGAATCCCAACAAAATTTTACTGTTTGCATTAAATTTGGGATTCACAAAGCACTCAGAGTATATCACAAATTTGCCTCTTTTGTCCAGACCCTCCTCTCAGAGAATTTGCTGTGTAGATAAAGACCACTGGATCCAAACCCTGACCTCATGTAATTACAACAGACAGTTATTTAAATCAAAATCACCTAATCCATTTTGCCTCCATAAGTTTGAAATAATATATACAGAGATTGTTTCAAACTTATTTCATGTAAGTCACAAAATGAAAAGACAGAGATTTGAATTTAAAGTTTTAGGAAGCAAGTGAAATTTTCTGAGGCACGAAAAAATAATAGGTAAGAAGCACAATTTGCTGATCACAAACTACTATATAATTGTACAAGCACTGTTACAGAAATACATGTGGATCTTCATTAAACTGGTTAAAATCAGTTGGCTGAACAGATGGGAGTCAATAAACATTAGTTTAGATTAGATTAGATTAGATTAGATTAGATTAGATTAGATTAGATCACAAAAAGGATGCCTTTCATTGGAAAGTTTCAGACAAGTCTCTAGGATGTTGATCCTTCCCTTTGATAAGACTGAGATTTAAAATATATAATATCTAAGTAAAGATGGTTAAGCTATACTTATATTTACGTAAGAAGAGAATTCCTATGAAAGAGTGAGCAATTTTACAGTAGCCAGAATGCTTTGATATTGTATTCACAGAAAGCCTACTTCAAATTAAAGATTATATCTTCCAACTGGGCCCTGAATCTCAAGAGAGTTGTAACACCTACTCTCCAGTTCATTGCACTCACCCAGGACAACTAACAAGGAGATGATGATGGACAACGACCATCCCAAGGAACAGAGAGTATCTGCAACTGCAAACAAGATAGTTCCATCCATCTGCCCCATGGGATTTAAGCCCCCTCTCAATTAGAAGCAGAGTGGGCATCACCACCCCCAAATCCTCAAGATTGGAGAATGAAAAATGGACTAAAGTAGATTTTTCATTATTCTATTATAGACTTAGCATTAGTCTAACAATGGAAGAAATTTTATTATTGATATTCAAGGCAGAAGCCACCAGAGGTTCTGAGAGGAAGGAGAGGGAAGAATAGGTGTAATATGGGGGCATTTTCAGGATTTGGGAATTGTCCTGCATAACATTGCAATGACAGATACAGGTCATTATATATCTTGTAATAACTTACAAAATGTGCAGGAGAGAGTGTAAACTACAATGTAAACTATAATCCACGCTTTATGACAATACTCCAAAATGCTTTCATCAATTGTAACAAATGTACCACACTAATGAAGGTTGCTGTTAATATGGGAAAATGTGGGAGGGCTAGGGTGCAGGGCATATGGGAATCCCCTTTATTTTTATGTAACATTTATGTAATCTAAGTATCCTTAAAAATAATTTCCAAGTCTATTAAAGAAATAATAAAGATTATGTCCTCCTTGAAGGAAAGGACTAGGTCTTAATCTCTAGTTTCAAAGCATAGCCAAGGGCTTGCTACACACTGGTGCTCAATAGGTGATTGATGATTGCAGGAATGCATTGATAAAACCCGGAATTGATAAATAAGCCACTGGCTATTTTTGTAGAAATAAAATCTACAAATGTTCAAAGCTACTAATTTAAATAGTGTCAAAACCACCTAATTCAAAATAATTTTGTTGTAATATTAGCTTAACATTTGCATGAAATAGCACAAGATACACCCTAATAGTTCTAGCATCTGATTTCCTCTCCTTGGAGGACTTTAAGAATTTTGCTTTTAGAAGAATTACATAATTAGAATGTAAATCCTTCCTTAAAATGGGAGTTTTCAATAATCTATGCAAAGACAGGTAAAAATATGTAGTGATCTTCAAGTTATTGAAAAATGGTTGATTTCAAAGATCTTATGCATTGATGGTATTTAAAAATTAAGAAGGATCCCAGTTTGTGAAAGGATTTGGTGGAATTGGAGGTATCTTGCGGTACCGAGTAGATTTCCAGGGAATGGAATACCAAGGAGGAGACGATGAATTTTTTGACCTTGATGACTACTAGGTAGTCGACATGGGTCCGGCAAACTGTGCCTCACCCTCCAGCATCCAACCCAAGGAGCATACCCGTGGTGGAATCCAAAAAGATCCCTGCCTTACAATTGGAACATTTCCAGAACTTAATCCATGAGCATTGGATAGTGAAAAGAAAACCGAAACAAAACTAGACCCAGCCCTACACTTTGGTTTGTCATGATGTCAGCACAGCAGCCTACAACTAAATTCCTAAATGCCACTTGGGACTAATTTAAAAAAAGAATCCCAGTTTTTACTTTTACTCGATGGTGAAATTGGTTGCTCTTGTATTTTATGGGGGAAAAAAAATGATTTTTTTAACCTTCATACATAGAAGCAAAAATACTTTAACTGCTGTAAACCTTCAAAAATTAATAGAAGTGAGATCATACTGGTTTGTTTCTTATTTTGATTGGAGAAAAATTAAATTGCTGCATTTCGCAGTGACCCATTTACATGGCATTCTCAGTTTAGACTGTTTAAGAAGAAATATATGTGGTGAAATGTTGGAACCATTTCTCTCTTGGTCTCTGTTTAATGTTGAAAGGGTGAGCTAATAGGAGGCAATTTCAACTTTACTCCCTCACACCACCTCTCCCCCTCTAGACTGTCAGGTTCAAGGATACAAATTGTATTTGCAAAGTCAACTGACTTGAAGATGTGGGCCAGTGCACTGTTTCCTTCCAGCTGTTTTGCAGATGCATTTGTGCCTACAGGTTGGGAGCCCTCAGCATCACTTTCTTTGACATGGGTTCCTTATAATCTTAACCTACTAGAAACCAGTTTGGGATGGGTATGATGGGACTTCTGTGCTTTTGCTAGGATTGTAAGATATAAAACATGCAATTTAAGCAGAAGCAAAAAAAAAAAAAAAAAATTAAGTTCAAACTGTCATCTCTGATTTTCATCTATTAGTATATTAACGAGTACTGCCAAGCTAACACAGATATTAAAGATTTTCTAGCACTTAGCTAGGAATTGATTTTAAAGGTTTCTGTTTGATCTCCTTTAAAAATATTTAACAGATTAAAAAAAAAAAACAACACTTAAATACTAGTATTTATAAAAGAAGGTTACAAAAGAATTACAAGAGCATTAAATATGAATTGCATACAGGTACTCACAAGCCTGGCAGCATTTCTATTATAAACTTTATTTAATAAGGTTTACCATTTCCATCATCTTAAAAACTAAGAAGCCGGAAGTTTGCACACAGACTGGCAGCCTGGGTGTAAATTTGATTACGCAAAACATTTGAATCAGTTCAGCTGTTTTGATTTAGACATCAGCCAAAAGGCCTTAACTCAGGGTTTCTCTGTATATGTGAACACTGGGTAAACATTTTTGTCTAGAGTGCATAGTTTTTTCAGTTAGAGAACAGAGCCAGTAACTCTAAGGTAGCATATTTCATCTCCAGGAGATCCAACTTTATTTATTTTGCCTATCTCCTAAATTTGATCCGTTATCTTACAAATGCAGCTTTTAGCAACACAGAGCTCAATATTAGAACATGCGGGTAGATCAGAGATTTATTACTAACATATGAAGGGATTCAAATTACAATTCCCAATAATGGATTCAGAAGCATTATTTCTGTATATGAAAATATAGTTTAAAAACTGAAAAAAATATATTTCTAAAAATTAATACCTGACATTAGTTTTTTTTAACAGAACCTTATACTTTACTAGAATACAAACAACAGCATAAACCCATATTCAGTGCTCTATAATAAACAAACAAATAATAAAAGACATGTCCTTATAAAAAACTGAAGTAAATATCTGAGAAATTAGAATACTATCAGTAAAACACAGATGATAATTTATTAAGTAACCATGAATGAGAAAATAAATGGATAAGGGGAATGTGAACAAGGTCAAGAAAAGGTATATTGACTATTCAGCTTCTACCTCCACTCCTCAACAAGATCATAAAAATGAAATTTCAAGTTAATTTGTGATTTAAAGTCTCAATTTCCCAAAGTACATTATTATAATAATAGGATCAATTTTAAAATGAAGAATTGGCTGCTAATTACTGGATTTCAAAATTAAATAAAATTTCAGAATGTATAGTTTAGCAAACTGATTTGAACTCAGATCATAAGGTTATATCTTTCTATTGTGATTAAGATGAAACATAAAAAACTATTTAAAAATAAAGGTACCTCATAAAAAAGTGTTAAAATGTGTTAAGTATATGGTTGCATTATTAGGATATCTTAGCTTTAAATTTAAATGGTAGGTTAAAATAACATTTCTGAATATATACCCATAAACAAATAAGGTTTTAATTATGTAAATGGCAAAAGGCTAGTTTTTACTGGAAGAGAGTCTATAAGTGTAAATTTCCAAAACGACAGCAGTAATAAATAAGTACACATATAATACATTTTATCACATTTCAAGAAAATATAATACTAATGTTTGAGAACTTAGGCATAACTTAATACAAGTACTTTTTCTTTTGTAGAATATGAGATATATTTAAATGCCCTAAATTCATTTTTTAATTAATCCTTAGATTGCATGTTAAGTTTTCCATTTGCCTATATATTACACCCATGTATCCCTGGCTCCTTCACTTTAGGAAATACTGTGTTGAGCCTGATCGCCTGGTTGGTGCTATGCTAGACACACTGATCCATCCTCTCAAAGATCTTTACTTCCATAAACCAATAGGACTAAATGAAGAGGTTCATAAGATAGCACCCACTAAAGAGAAAAGCACACCGGAAAGGATATTTAAAGACTTGGGCTTTACTCTCTACCTTGACAAAGTCATTTCATTTATCTGGGCTGGTCTTCTCTTCTCATATGAAGATACTCATATGAAGATAACCAGGGTGCACTTACTGAATGAAATAGTCTTTGTGCAGATCGAACATGATATGTATACTTTTTGAAGAGCACATTCCTGCCCTGCAAATAAATCTAATGCACATTCTTTGCCTGGTACACCCTAGACTAGATGTCTTATAAGTTATTTTCCAGCCTTAAAGTTCTATAGAGCTGAATGGAAGGGTAAGGTACCAAACGGAACAAAATTAAGTGCCATGCCTTATGACACATTTGGTAAATATATTTTATTCCCCATATTTTATTTTTATATATCAAATCCATAAATTCATCTGCATTCATAGTTCTTTCAAATTTTACCCAAGTTAATAGTTATACATTTTAATACTGTTTTTTGTACTAAAAAGACAGTGTTATATATTATAGTGAACATATTTAATTGTGTATCATTACACATGTACTTTGTTTACCATTGTTTACAAAAATGAAAAAATAGCTTTTGTGTCTATCACACAGAATAATTAAGAGAATAAAATTAGGCAAGTTAAGTGAAAGATTTTGAAAACTGCAAAATTTTAATCATAGGCCTTCTTTTACGTTAAATTCTTAAGGTCTCAGTTTTTCTTTCTAAATGAAAAAGGTTAATTATCAACTGAGTCTTCACAGTTTCAACTTATGATAAGTCTATAAGCTTATGAACCTATTGTATTTCAAAACTCACTCACCTACTAGCTAACCATATGATCCTGGCAAGTAAAATGTGGATTATCTGTAAATGGAGATAATAATCTGTGCATAGAAGATAACAGTTACCTCCCAAGATGTTCGTTAGGATTCAAAAGAGTAAGATGAGGGAAAGCACCACTATTTGAAATATAAATGAAACACTGTTTGTAAAGGAATTAGCACCAACCTTTGTACATAAAAAGGATATAACAAAGAATTCCATCCTGTCCCATTTGCCCAAACATAATAGTGTCTCATATCTTTTCTATATTCCAAGCACCTTTGAACATTCTGGAGTCAACCAGATGACTTATTGTAGAGTGGAAAACTGTACTGGGAACCCATGTTTTTTCCAATTTATAATTTTCCATTTAAAGTGGTATCTGACCATACTTTTTAAAAGGCAAATTTAAAAGAAATCCTCACCATTCCTTTTAAACTATAAAAATCTTATATATTCCTTTAAAATTTGCTAATATAAAGCAAAGGAAGGTAGAAGGACTTTATCATCTTGAACATTTACAGACAGCTTTTAGTGGAATCAGTTATTACTTTTTATATATTTCAGTTTTAACTCCTTGAACTTAGTAGTAGTATTCATTATCTCTGCAAATTTTACCTCATATCTTAAAAGTACTTTTAAAATTTTCATATATCATTAAAATTGAAGATAACCCCTTAATATTATCAATTTTTCTCACATCATTGACATTTTAAAAATGTACTATATTTCTATGGTGGAATTTTGAATGACACCATTGTCATTCAAAAATGATATGTCAGAATTGTGAAGATGAAAATGCAGATCAGAGAAAATGCATAGATCTTATGCAAATACAAATAAAACGTAATAAAAATGAAGAAAATAAATAAAGAGCAGATATTCTAGTTTAAAGCCTTTAAAAAAGAATGAACATATTTTAAGAATAAACAAATAAAATCTTGATTTTATGTACTATCCCTTAAAAAGTCTTCTAGGAGACAGGAAAAAATAGTCCAAAACACTGATTTTTTTTAAACAAATCAATGTTATTTGTTGTGCATTCATCACTTCAATCATTTTAAAGCATTTTCATTATTCCAATAATAATAATAATAAAACAACAAACAAACAAAAAATCACCACCTTTCAACCTGTCTATGCTTCCCTGCCATACATAGCTGCTATTCTGATTTTATGTACTATCCCTCAAAAAGTCTTTAATGAGACACGAAAAAATAGTCCAATGCAATGATTTTGTTTTTATAGACATATAATGCCTTCAGGAAATGACTTTATTAAATAAATGATTATCTATTTGATGTACATAATATTTCAGTCTTAGAAAATGTTTCATTCCATAATTGTCTCTTTTTGTCTTCTCCCAAACATTTTCCCCATATCATTTTCCCCATATGAGCACTGATATTCCGAGAAAGTACTAATTGTTATATGGCACTTGAATATTACATTTTGTGATTGACTATCTTATTCCCATCACTTTCTTCCATTCAGTTTCCTCATAATCCAAAACTTATAACAGTGGCAATTCTCAGTTAACTCTGAGAAGACAGGCCCCACTTCATTTACCTCTATGTTAAAACTGATAAGGTGTAATAGAAAGCAAGTTGAACATGAACTTGTACACCCAATGATCTAATCTTTTTTCTGAAGCTAATGATCTTTGTAACCTCACAAAAATCACATCCTTTTTAGCAGGTATATTCATTGTATAAATTATGGACAATGAATTAGCTGATATTTAAGGACCATTCAAGCTCTGTGAATGCCATGATTTGTGTGACAAGATGAAGTAGGAAATGTTTGTACACTAATCAATCAATATTAAAATGAATCAATATTGGTAGCCCATGGATGAAATTGGCCCAGGGGCAGGGGAAACATTTTTCAGCTCTTAGTCTGTCTCTGATTCACAGAGCCAGCACCCAAAATAAATATGTAAGGACGATAAGCAGAAGTTTCAGAGTGCTTCTCAGTCCTATAACAGTCTGGGACTTTAGCCAAAGTGAAATAATAGCCAGTAAGAAGCTCCTACAGTTTTTATTTACTATTATGGTAATGTCAGTGTGGTGGTGTTGGGGATAAAGTGTGGGAGAATCCATACTGGGTCTGCAAGTGGAAGTATATTTTAATAATACTACCAGTGCCTGATACTGTGCTACACGCTGCACATAAATAGTCTCCCCATAGGCTGACTCATATTTTAATCTCTTTTTTTAAAAGTGATAAAACTGAAGTAGGAAATTGACTGGTAGGAAATTGATGGTAGAACTATTTTTTTTTTCTCAGGTCTTGGTGTAATAGAGTGGTTCTAAAATTTCCATGTGCATCAGAACTATCTGAGACACTTGTTAACTCACTCATCAGGACCCAACTTCTATGGATTCTGATTTAATAAGCCTGGGCAAGGGCCAGGGAGTTGGCATTTCTAACAGGTTTCTAGGGAATGCTGATGCTGTTTGTCCAGGAACTACACTTTGAAAATCACTGCTATAGAACAAGCAATTATGAGTCAATAGAATAATATTATGATACATAATGCCAAATAATTGCCATTGATATTCTTATTATCTAATCACAAGGTGTATGATGCATATGCTAATGTTGTAACTTTAGACATTTTAGAGGAGATCTCACACTGGGTTCTGGAAATAAGCCATCATATAGAAAATACTCATCCTTAGGAATCCTCTATCAGCACCAAGTGATAGCTTAGAAAAGTGTCTGGTGACATGAATTGTATTTGATAGCTGAATGATTGGCGCTTTCAGAAAAAAGAAAGATGATCATCAGCATTGAGACCATAAATACTGGAAGACATCCAACATATTGATTTTTCTAGGTGACGTTCTTATAAGGGATATTCCTGATAAAGTCGAACACTTCAAAAGGAGCCTAATCCTGAGAAATACTGGGGTCATGGAGGTAGGCATGCCTGGAAAATACCATGAATCACCCACCTGCTCAATTAGAGAGTGAAAAGATGCAGATGGTAGCAATACTGCCTGTTTGGCTACCTTTAGCAAATCTCATCCAAAATCCAAACTAGAACTGCCACTGTGTTCTTAAACTAGAAGCTTTTGGGTGAAGATAAAATGGAACAGAAGAAAGAGATGGGAGAAAGAAATAGTTAAAATGAGATTTTAATGCATATGTAGATAAAATAAAACAGCCATGAAATGACTGGCTTAATTTTTATGTGTATCTTACACATTTTTTCCTGATCTCTTAATTTTTTTTTTTTTTTTACTTCAACTCTTCCAAGTCTGGGAATTCAAAGTAAAATATGACATATTTTCTCAAATAGTCATGTTGCCTAAAGAAACTGCTGTCTTGCCAGGCATATTGCTTAATGCTTTAAGTTATTTCCCAAACTGGGCAAAACATGGAGGGTGTTTGATATCTGTAAGGTCCTTTCTGGAGACCCTTATGAATAAACAGAAGAAAGAACATCTTGGGACACACCGAGGAGACCAAAGATATTTGGAGCCTGGTTATAGTCTCTTTCACTTATTCACCTTTGAGGTCCTAGACAAGCATTTCCACTTTAGTGTGTTTCCACATGTGTGCCAAGGCATTATTAACTGCTCTACCTCTTTTACCTTTATATTTTATCAGATCTCACTTATGAGAGAGTTTTACTATATTGAGAAGCAAGTATAGATGACATTTGCTACTGCTTTATTATTTTATAGTTTTTTATAGACACTAAATTTTTTATTCAGGAAGAAGATAAATAGTCAAAACTTATTTAGCTAGACCACAAATAGAAATGCTAATTAACATCATGAGCAATAACTACTGCAACTAAGGCTATGCAACTGGGATGTTTAATTTTATTGGGTAATTCTACCCTTTTTCCTCCTTGAAGGCTCTCAAGGGAACTGGCATCAAGTTTTAAGATGCTGAAATCGTCTCCTCAATTTCTTCTGCTCACATTCTCTTCCAACGCTGACTTCACGCAGCCCTCAACAAATCAGAAGATTCAGGAAAATATGGTGCAACAAAAGAACATTTCAGAACATTTTCACCAAGGGAACCTGTCCAAGGGAAGTTCAACTCCGAATTCTGGGAGTTGTTCACGCATTGACAGTGTGTAAATCTGGGTTGGTCTAGTAACTCAGAGGTCCACAATCTCCCCGAAAGCCCTGTACTCTGGAGACGGGAACCTGCCTGAGTCAATCTTTCTTTCTTTGGTTGTCCTGCTTCGTTATTATTCTGCAATGCGCTACAATTCTGGTGCGTGCGCGATTTTCTCACAGCGGGACGGGGAGAGGATCTCCAAGGCGAACCGGATAACCCTGTGTTCTTTTTTTTTCCTTGTCCTCTCTCTCAAGCTCGACTAATCTCTTGAGGCGCTTGAACCCTGGAATTGTCCCCCTGTTCGCCTGCCTTTCCTCCTGTGACCGCGCGGAAGTGGGAAGGAAGGGGATCTTACTGGAGTAGTCATCCCTATTACTTCTTTCACAACATGTTTTCCAAACTCCCTGAGTGCCTCTAAGAGAAGAAGTTGTTTGAGTTAGGGCAATGCTGCTGTTAGCTTGGGATAAGGAGAATTCTAGGCGCTTCTGCCAGGTCCTGAAACAGCAGTGGCCGCAGTGCCCCTATTATGTGGAGTCGCCGCGCCTTTCTAACTCGTAGGCACACCCACCACTCCTGGGACCTCCTGAAGGAGCCTCACCGTCAATTCATGCAAATCCCTTCTCTCAACAACACTCCTCCCCCCCGACCAAGTCAGCCACCCAATTTCAAACTTGGGTGGTCCATGGAAAGTGCAGGGAGCCTGGCCTAGAAGAAATGAATAAATATTCTCATAGGAAATAGACTGAAGAGAGGGACACCTTCCATACCTCAGTGGGGCAAAAGCTCCTTACCAAAACTCAAAGGTCACCTCTTCACATGGCAGGTATCTGAGTTGTGCTAATCTTAGGGGAAGAGCTTTGATGATGGTTACAGTAGTAGGGTGTTTGCTTGTTGTTACTGTTTTTTTAATGCCCCCCCCCCCAAAGTTCCAAGATTTTACAGATCTTCTTCTGATGTGTCAAGTCAAACTGATGCCTTGTGGATAGGGTGTGAGGGTATGGGTCCCTGTGGACATACTCCAGGACAAGATGCAATGGAAAATGTGCTAATGAGCGTCATGGAAGGGGGGTTGCTCTCCTCCCCACAAAGATATCCATGGCCCCTTTTGAATAGGGATTCATTGGAGGAGTTGATTAGATCCCCACTCTTACTAAAAATCTCTTGTGGCAGGAGTTAATATCTGTCTGGAGCCCCAGAGCACGCAGGAAGAAAGATCCTTCACCAAGCCAGGGACCCAGTGCCTTGGAGTCCAGGGTGAACCCCTGAAAGCATGCCCTGGCTGCCGACAGAGGACAGTGCCTTGGGTAGGTTGGCAGCTCCTTGTGTGTGGCTCCCCCGGGATCCCCGGAGAAGGAGCGTGGGAAAGCACCCCGCGGGTGTCTGTTTACATGGGTGAGATGCTTCAGCACCACTAGGAGATTCACAGTTTCTATCTGGGTGAGACCTAAACAGACACACTGCAGCTGGTGGCTGCATTTCAGACACCTCTGCCTGCCTGCCAGTGTGTGTGTGTGTGTGTTTCAGCTTGAAATAGACAAGCATCAAATCTTAGCAGCTCCCATCACACCTTCCAATTTGGTGGCCTCCACCGCCTTTTATTTCAAGTGATGACAGTTGAGATAAAATGCCCCTAGAAGGCTGGCTACCTTTTCAGCCTCATTTGAGCATTTCAGGCCTACCTAAGACCACTTTATCTTCCAAGCTGAGGCGTTTCCTCCCACTGAGCTTCTTTGTCATTGCTGTGTCACACAGAAGTGAAATGGTTTAGGGCTAAAAAGTGTGGGCAGATTGTGGGATTCTTATGACCCCAGCTGTTCACGTGGAAAACCATGCAACTTGGACTTCCTGAATCTTCGTGCTAGGTCTAGATTTTAGAACCTGCAAAGCCCTTAGAATGACTCCCCAAGCTGAGCTTTCCCGGGGAGCTTGAGAGCCCAGAGGAAACTGAAAGACAAAAGCGTGCATAAACATGGGGAAACGTTTAAGGCATTGCAGAAATCTCAGTTTTAGGAAAGCCTTGAGACTGGGGTGAAATTAAAATTATAAGGAGAAGGAAGTCTCAAAATGGGCACGACCTGGTGACTGAGAACAAACAACCTAAGCAAGTTTATTTCTCCGAATTTGAGGACAGTGTTCCAAGTTGTAAAATGTAGGAGGGGCCTTCCAAGTGGCAGATAAGTGACAATGAAGAATATTATCATCATTTAAAAATTGTTCAACAGTTCGTAGAAAATTGATTTTGGGTAGCACCAAAGCAGAGACACGCTTCTTTTCTCCGAAAGCCCCAACTCTTAATGTATTCGGTGGAGACCGGTTATCTCAGCTCAAAGTTCGGGATTTGCAGGCAGAGGGGAGGAGTCCCTTTTCCAGTGTCATTTCAAGCAAATTAACGCGCTGTGCATTTCTGTTGGCGCGTCTAATTCCGAAAATACGGTAAGTGCGGGTAGCCTGGCTGTAATTGCAGGCGGCGCAGCTCTGGGTTTGTCAGGCGGGCAGGCTTTCCCGGATTCGAAGACTCCCTCCCCTTCATCTGCCCCCCGAAAGTGTTTTGGCTCAACAGGTATCACGCAAAAACTCGCTCTTAAAGCCGGGTCATCTTCTTGCAGGAGCCACCCCTACGTTTTCCGGCGTGGAGCAGCTGCTGGCTCCTCGCGCCTCCCCTCGCGGAGCGCGCGTCTAGCAGGCAGCCCCAGGGCCATCCATTAACCACCGACTCCCAGTGGCAGGCGAACTAAGCATAAATGTGAGGCTCCTCACCCGTCGAGCGGGCGATGAAAAGCCCTTGTAAGCAACCCAAAACGCGTTTTGTGCGCTAGGCAGCAGTTACGCCGCTTAGAACAAGCGTTTTGGCTTAGAGCTGCGCTGAGGCTCCAAGAAAGGGGGCATAAAAATCAAGCTTTAAGGAGCAGGTTAGGATTACAAGGCAGTTGCTGCCACAGAGACCAGGGGCGACTTCCTGGCATTTAGGGATGTAAATTAAAATTCGAAACATGTTCCCTATCATTGGCAATAGTAGAGGGAGAGGTAACCCCCCCGCTCCACCCCCCACGAAACATGAATTATCATTTCCACTGAATGCAAATGGGCTGCCTTCGGGGGGGTGGGGGGGACAGCCAGCTGCAAGCTGGACAATAAACTGTTTCATAGAGACGCGGTCCGATTGCGGTTCAGAGAGGCACTCCTTTACAAAGGAAGAAGCACCCAGTTTGTGTTGACAACCCTTGGCGCGCCTGAGCCAAATCAGGCCCCCTCTCCACCCCCCACACCCCTGCTACCCCTACCCACCACCACACACACATGCACACCCGGGATCTGAAACTGGCTTCACTAAAAGCGACATCCATCGCGTCTATTTGAACAGACAGCCATGAGTATGAGGAGGCAATTGTTAAAAAAGGATGACATGAGTCATAAGCACCTCCTGAGTATTTTTTGCTGCAATTAATGGGCAGCAGGGTGCAGAAGTTGTGGAAGAGAGCTGTTGTCAATTTTCTTCTGGAGGATAGCTCTCCTTCCAATGATCCTGACTGTCCCTTGCCTCCCTGCTTAGGTTGAGATTTTACATCCCACCCACTCCCTCCTCTTGTCTGTGCATGTGACACTCACTCTACCTGTCTGAACACTGAGACTTGCTAGGGATTCTCTTTTCGGTCTTCAGCTAATGACTTTCCTCCTACCTCCATTCATCCCCAAAGGTGGATTATTACACTTCGTGGCATCTCAGACCTTTTCAAAGACTCATCTTCGGTCAAATCTCTGCCACAGGACCTAGAAAAGCTCTCTTACCATTTATCAGTGCAGAAGAGCCCACGTAGAAATAATTCACATATGCATGCAGACGTTCATATCGGCGTGGGGATACTAAGACCCCTGTGCCCTAATGCATTTAAAAGCAACACATTCCTTGCTCTTTGGTAACTTTCCTCCATGACAGGGTTAAAAAGCATTTACATGAGTGTGTTTAATAAAAATATTCCACCCAAAGCATCAAAGCTCACTGGTTTGACTAGAAATCAAGGTATTCCTTACCACTAAAAAGTCTTGCAGAGGAATTCTGCCTGGATATCCACTAGTTAGAAGCTATACGAATCAACTCACGTATTCGTTTGAGCATACTGCAAGAATATTTATTGAGCACAAGCTCAATCACCGCATTGAATGGCAAATCTGGCAAGCAAAATGCATTTCGTATCTGAGGGGGGTGAATAAAAGAGCTGTGAATCAACTCCTTCTTCAGTATTATCATTATTATTTTATCCGTGCAAATTGCAAAGTATGCTGCGAGCCTCTCTCCGGCGACAAGTCAGCTCACCTCCATACAAAGCCGAGGGGACCCCCGAAAACAGACCTACCTTTCACAGTAGACACCATCAATAAAAAGACGAGATTGCAAAACGTAAATCCACTTTTAATCCCCATTTTCTTCATCAGGATGAAGTCCAGGCGGCCACATTTAGCGCATCTTCTTGTGACAGGCTCCCGGGATTTGGATTCCTTTGCTCGGCTTTCCCCTTTGCGGATCCCTTTCATATTATTCGCGAGCTCCCAATTCCTGCTCTTCAGCCCGGCGCAGTGGAGTAGTTGCTGTTGTTAGTGCGCGGTCACAGCTCGGAGTGAATGGTGTTTCTGGGATACCACAGCAACCTTGACGAGGACTCAACCATCTCTCCAACGGGGGCACAGAGTCTCCGCTACTCTGGATTCTGTCTTTTCTTGTGCGTTTTATTCCCTTCCACCAAAATCTACCCCAAGTCTACCTTGTTATAGCAACCATCAGAAACCACTAGCGAGCCTCTGAAAGCCCAGCTCCGCTCTCCAATAAACTCCCCACTACATTTGAAATTAAGGGGCTTGCTTTTTTCTCTCTCTCTCCCCGAATAGATCGATTCTGTCTGTAAAAGCAGCCCAAGAAATATTATGTTAGTGAGCTTTCTCCATTTGCAGCCTGCTAATACAGAAGCTTGTTAAGGGAATATTTTAATCGGAGGATCTGCGTCGCTTAGGGGGAAACAGTGATGAGAATGAATCGGGCTCCATCGATGCCCACGTCGTTAAAATGGGACATGTGTTACTACTGTAGTTGCAGTATCTTTCAGGCAGGCTGCTCGCATTTATTATCTTGTGATTTAATTGAAAAAGACATTACAGAAAAGAAATTATTTGCACACATGAATTTACATATTAAAATGTCTATGTGCAAACCGGTAACTGGGTTATTAAGATTCGGTAAACTGATTTCTTCCGTGCCTGGGGCGGGGGTGGGGTGGGGAGGGAGTCAGGGTCATTTCCCCAAACAGTTCGCCCTTTCTTTCTCCTATCCCCCTTTTCAGCTTGTGTGTGCCGCAGTTAACTACTTTATCTGGGGTGGTTATCTAAAATAGACTCATTTGTCTTAATTCCGAATCGATCCCAAATATGTAGACGGTAGGTTTCTTTCAAAACGAAAATGTATGTACCTATACATCTGGATTGGGCAGCCCCGTGCACCACTAAAGGGTTAAGATTGTACAAGTGAAGAGTTCTTGCGCCATCTACTGGCCAGCCCTGAGCCACCAGCTTCTCCTTCACATCTATGAAAGACCCTGTTTCTCTCATTCCACAGTCTAGGGGAGCTGCGTCCCCGAGACTAGAGTGTTTTGTTCTGGTGTTTTCAGCTTTCTAATCTGTTTCGGTATAGTCCTGGTCCTGGCCAAAACCTTATAACGAAAATATTCTTTAGAGTAGGCGCCCGACAGGTCGTCTGACCTTTTGGGGAACTGGTCCCATCTCAGGAAGGGGGAGGGCTGCAGCGCTGGTTCTAAAATAGGTAATTGCGACAGCCTCTGACTCCATTTGCATGCCGAAGCCCATCGGAGAGATGATTTCCTCCTGGGTTTGGTCAAGAGGAGCGCCCAATTTGAGTTTGCAGCTCCCTATATTGCCCCAAAAATGATGGGTCGCGTCCCATACACCACATGACTTCCCAGGCCAGCTTTTGTCCCTGGGCTCACAGTGGAGCTACCTGCCCAGGAGAGCAACGCGGTTGCACCTGGAGGGAGTTCTGCTCTGGCAAGTGGACATACAGCGCGCGTCTATGTGCATGAGGAGTGGGTTCAATCTTCAGGCATAGCAAAAAGGAGCTATCCCGGTACGTGGCATTGTGTGTGGGTCTGTGATTTTTCCAGGGAGTGTGTGTGTGTGTGTGTGCGCGCGCGCGCGTGTGTGTATACGCGCGCTGTAGTGAGGGCTGAAGGTGAGTGTGGAAGATGAGAAAGTGAATTTCTATGCGTGGGTGTTTTCCCAAGTGTGTTTTGTGCAGTACATATGCGTGTTTGTGCGTGTATGTACGCACGTGTGTGTGTGTGTGTGTGTGTGTGTGTGAGAGAGAGAGAGAGAGAGAGAGAGAGAGAGAGACAGCGATTTTTCTCCTGGGTAAGGAGCATGAGCAGAGGCAAAAGCTGTAGACGCCCACCTGGCCTCATTAAATTCGGAGAGGTACGAAAGACAGTGGGGCAGAAGACCTTTCTATCCCGTCAGCGTCCTCCTCTATTGTCTACACATGCAGATTTCGCAAGCAGGGTGGGCGAAGAGGTTGAGACTAGAGCGGGATTGGGAGGATCAACACTGAAAACGTCATTAGCCTGCTCAGCCACCTTGGCGGCAGCTCTGGCATTGATTTCAGTCAAGACGTCAGGGTGTGTTGCTGCTGCCGCTGTTGCTTTTGCTGGGCTGGAAACCATTTAGGTGCAAACAGGTGCTTCGACTTAATGAGGATGCTCAACAGGAGCTTCCCTACCAAGTGCGCAGGGGTCAGCCATCTTCACCGAATTCACTTTTAACTTAAAAAAAAAAAAAAAAAAAAGCAAACACGAAAATCTTAGGTTGAGGAAATCTACTTGAACACATGGCGATGTATCCAGGTAGGGGGACTTCAAACAAACAAAAAACAACTATTTCTCAAAGTCAAGTAAATTTTACCACTAATTATTGCGCAAAAAATAAAATAAAATATCAATATGGGACCATAAAGACTACTACTAAGGTGCTAATTCCTGATACTTATTTTAAAGCATGCTAAACCTATAGTCCAATCATCTTTCCCTAAATGAACCCTGCCTATCACTGATGAACAGCACTTTAGATTCTGGTTTCTACAGCTCACCGAAAATCACAAATTTTCACATGGATTTTCCAGATCCTGAGATAGGATGGAAAGTCTTATCTTATAGCCGGAAAATGTCAAGGCTTGATGCGGAAATGAAGTGGTTTATCCAAGGTCGTCTTCAGCAGAACTGTCCTTTAGTCCAGTGCATTTAGTGTTAGTTCACACTCTTGTCTTTCATGCTCAACAGCCTCCTTTTCAAGGGAGCATTTCCAAAGGTATTCCAAAACATAATATTACCAACCAATATCCTGGATATGAACCCTCAATTTCTCCAGAAAAAGACAAGTGTCCGAATTTGTAAGGAAGAGATCATCTATCTCTGCTGAACTGTTGGAAAGCAATAGAGTTTTAGATTTGTCTAAGACCATTAGAAAGATATATAGCATAACATATAGTAACATATATAGCTAGCATGATAGCAAACAGTGCTTACCGTGTGTCAGAAATCATGCTAAATGGGAAGCGGCTGTGGCTCAATCAGTAGGGCTCCCGTTTACCATATGGGAGGCCCCGGGTTCGGTTCCTGGGGCCTCCTGGTGAAGGCAAGCCCGCCCGCATGGCATGGTTAGCTGACCCAGTGAGCACAAGCAGCAAGGGGGGGATAAATGAATAAATAAATAAAAATCTTAAAAAAAAAGAAATCATGCTAAGTGTTTGCCTGGTATATCTCATTCAATCCTCACAACTTGCTGAGACAAGTAATAAAATTTTCCTCAATTTAAAGATAAACAAATTGATATACAAAGACATTGCCTTGCCAGAAGTAATATATCTAAGAGGAGATTTGAACCTATGGGATCTGATTCTTGAGTAAGTGTACTTGCTCAAAATACTATCCTATGCTAGGTCCAGAGCCCTTGTTTTAAAAGAGGCTAATAACAACAAAGAAAGTGATTTTTAAAGTAAATTTACCTACAAAATTATAGAAAAGCAAGGATTTATAATTTAAAAGTAATCAGAAACATAAACATACATAAATAAAATAAGTAAATAAATAAAAGTAAGCAGGATTTAAAATATGCATATGATATATAGAGAAAAATTTTTCTTTTCATGTTTGTTGGTACCAAAAATGCATCCTTTTTTTTTTCTTTTAATAACTATGGAATACAATTAACTATGATCTTAAACAGGGCTGAATTGGCACTGAAAAGGGATAAAATAAGTCACTCCAAATTACAGATTTTAAACCATCTTCTCAACATTTATCTATTCTATTACAGTATTACACAGGCTATTTCTCAGAATATTGAAGAAAATGATAATGAGTATACTGAGAAAAAATAAACAACATAAAGACTTAGGAAGGGGATTAACTTGAATTTTGAAAAGAAGTATATATACTTTTGAATGATAAATGTTAGAAAGTATTTTTCTAATTCATACCCTAAATATCCAAATATAATGAGGATTATTGCCCAAGTGTAGTATTTATTTTGTTATAGAAATGTTCCAGCCTGTTAGTGCTGAATGTCCACTGACTAAAAGTAAACATTTTCAAATTAAAATGTCTCGAATTCAAATCTATGGATCTGAGAGAAAAACTATTTTGAGAAAAATAAAAAATGTTAATGATTTACACATAACTGAGTAAATATTTCCTGTTTACTTAGAGTAATTATTTGCCAAGAGAATAAAGGGAAAGAGGAACTCATTTTCTCATCTTCCTATAAATGGCCTTTCCTAGATCAGTCATGTAAGACCCTTCCAACTCCTTGGAAATGAAACATATTTGAAATAAAAAATTGAATTTAGAAAAATGTGGGAATTCTAATTCTGGTCTATACATTTTTTGATTTGCAATTGCCCCTATTTGGCTGAGGAGAAAAATGAGATCGACCTAACATTCATGATAAAGTAACTTTTCTTTAAAAGTCATGTTTATGAAGATGAATTATCAGGCTTATAAACCTAACTATCCTATCTATCCTTCCCACTGTTAATCAGGAAACATTGTTGAGAGATAGAGACAAGCTTCTTGCAAGTGTTACTAAGTGTGCTTTCCTAGGCATCCATTCCTCTTGTGTTCTGGCTTCTCTTTCAATTTCATTAATAGTGAGCCTTAACAAGTATATCAGTTTTTTTTTAAGCTTTTAACTACATTAAGAAACTCAGAGACCAAACATTATATGTCACATAGGGTAATAATAGTGTATTTTAAAGGATGAGAGAACTGAAAAACCTTATAACTAAAGGTTATAAGGATATTCCTTTATCCTTACAAATAAACCACACTTGTTCTCAATTCAAGAAAATGTTTGACATGAGCCACACATATAATAAATTTGGAACATTAGCATTCAAATTTTCTAAACTAGTTCTTTCCCAAATATAGACAGTTTATTGCATGGTATAAGCACCTTTTTCTGGAAAGAAGGGAACCATAGTGAATAGTTGGTGAGCATGTGGATGATGATTCTGGGAGAAAGATAAGAATTAAAAGAATCTTTAAAGACCTTTCTGTGTGTCTTGAGATGTGTTTCACTCTCTTCTTATACTGGGTGTCATATCATTTGACTTGCTAAGTGAAATGTAGCTTTGCTGAATAACCAGGATAATCCAGGTCTCTTCTTTTAATAAAAAATAAAGTGATTTTGCTGACATTATCTGAATAAATTTCAATTCCATATCACCAGTTGATTTTTTTTTTAACATTTCTTTAACTCTAATATGGTATATGTGTTGGCTTGAGTCTTTTATGTGGACTCCAAAAAATTATGTTTTTAAATCGAACCTATTGTGGACCCTCAATTAGATTAGATCATTTAAGGGCCATTTGATCTGATTGTTCCAGCAGGGCATGACCCATCATGGATCTCAATCTTCTTCCTGGAGTCCTTTATAAATGGAGGGAAAAAAGCCACAGACACAGGGGAAAAGAGCCACAAGTACAGAGAGAAGCCTCCAGAAATCAAAAACCTGGGAAAGACTTTTAGAGCAGCCCCGAAGCAAAACTAGCAACAAGACCCAGAGGAGGGGGAAAGAGACAAAAGCCAAGTGGCACCACCATGTGCCTGATTGCCCACAGCTGAGCTCGTGGAAAAATGAGCCTGGGGGGAGAAGGCAATGTCTGGCAGAGCCACCGTTATGCCTTGCAGTGTGGCAGGATCCCAGGATCGCCACCAGCCAACTTTCAGTGAGATGCATCTCTGTTGATGCCTTGACTTGGACATTTCACAGCCTTAGAACTGTAAGCTTTAAACTTAATAAATTCTCATCATAAAAGCAAACCCATTTTTGGTATATTGCATTGGCAGCCTTTAGCAAACTAAAACAGTATGCTTGAGTCTTGAGTGCACTTGAGAATACATAAAATATTTAGAGAACATAAACTAAAAGTGTGGATTTCAAAAGATACTAAGTCCATCAAATTACTATAAAAATGGAGTACATACTAATTTCATATCCTGAAGTTATTTTAGATAATATGCCAATAAACTTATTACTATCTCTTAAAAATTTAGTACTGTGACATCATCATCCACATATTCTCTATTAATCTTCAAAATTGAGTATGAATACTTTAAATACACACTTTTAAATATTCAAAGGACAATGAAACAACTAGTACATTTCATTTTACAGCTTCTCTTGTATCAATGAATTAAATAGCATGTATGAGGCCATATTTATATTTTGTTTCATTCATCCACTTAAGTATTCATTTTATGAAATTTTGCTAACTGAGAAATCTAAGCACTTAGAGTAAACAATTTAACAATTGAAAGTCATTTCTAGAAAGACATAAACATTTGTTTTAAAATTATATTTCATCATAATCCCAGAATCTCCAACTAAGCAAAACATAGCCCACAGGTAAAAAGCAAATTCAAGTTGCCTGTGCTTGGAATTTCTTTTCAAATGATAATAAAGTAGCTTTGCTAGTGATAAGCAGAATTCATTAACTTTTTGTAAAATTGAGTTATGTGGCTATTTTCCTAAATATTTATATACATTCTTAAAATGGGGGAATAATTAATAATAGCCTTGTTGAATGCTTCACAAATTTGAAGTCTATAATCCATATATACATAGACTAGCATCCTAATCACATTAAGAGTATGTGTATTTCTTACTCTATAATTTCACCCAATGTTAAATATCCCAATTTATCACTAACACCACTGTTATTTCATTGGTTGTTCAAGTTTATCTTAATATTAATAAATGTTGAAATATTTCCTAGAGTAGGAAAACAGGAAACTAAGCAATATAAGCATCCTTATTTCAGTAGGAAGATACCAGTGACCTTGACATAGAATGATCATTTTGGCCACTAAAGGAAAGAAAATCAATGCAGCTGGTTTTGGTTTGGTGACACATAATCTAATTTGGAATGTAAGTACAAATACCTGTCCCATCTGGACAAGGATCAATTTCATCTGTACTCTTTGAATAGCAAGTATCATTTTCATCTACTGTTCATTCATTCATTTAAGAAATCATTTTGAGCTCCTTTTACAAAGGAGATAAAAACATGAATTACACATTGCTCCATCCTCAAGAAGCTTACAATGTAATAGGAGGGATAGAATATATTATCAAGTAACAATAACAAAAGGCAGTATAACATAGCTGCTTTAAGAGCGATAACTGTAAAATGTCGCAATGATGAGAAGATTATTTATAGTGGGGCAATCAGAGAAAAATTTGTGGAAGAGATAAATATTTGAGCCCATTTAGAATTATCTTGGAATGTATGATAGGGAAAATATTGGTTGGGAGGTCATTTTCCAGAAATATTATTAGTAAAGTAGAAAAGCTATATGCCTATCAAGGATTTAGGCAATTAGGCTAAATTATACTTATATTTAAAGTGGAATTTGGAAGACAATGAGGATCTTGTTAACATATTCAACTTTTTTTTAGTTAACTATGAATGATTGGGCAGTTTAGGTAGACCTCCAGTGGTACATTTTTTAAACAACTGAATCGATGGGTTATTTGAATAAGCAAATCAATTTGTTATTTTGGTATTTTTAGAAAAACAATCAATTTTAACAACTCAAGTTGTTTGAATTCACCAGGCATTTATTAAAAATATATTGAATAATGTTCAATATTTATTAAATGATTATATGTCAGTAGTTAGATTTAGATTTTTTTTCTCTCTGATTACTTATAGTAACAGTATGAATACTTGCTATATTTAAAAATGTTTAGAGAATATACCTCACTATCCAGTATGTAAATACTGATCTAGATTTTGGGAGATTTCACATGCCTAGGGTAGGCTTGTATGTCCCATGTGTCTAGTGCATTGTCATAAGGTTTTAACATGGGTACAATACCAACAGCATTTCTCAAGAGGTTAAACTATCCAACAATTACAGTATGGTCATCACTTAGTTTATCCACTACAGTATTTTAGAGTGTGTTACTCCTGGGACCAAAAGAATCTTGATCCTTATTTTGCCTAATTAGCTTTGTAATTTTTAAGTGAAATAAAAAGCAAAACATAAACAATGCAAATAACAACAGCAACAAAAAACAATGACAAGCAAACAAACAAAAATCCTTAGAAATCTATCACACTCAGTGTTTACATGCTGCTGGGGTGGGGGCTGGGGAGAAGTGTAACTGGATGGACTCAAATTCATATTTTCCAAAAGAAAAAATTAAATTGAATAAATGCTTTTCTGGGTCTGGGTCAGTATGCATTAATTAATGCTTTTAAGATAAAAAACTAGGATTGAAAATACCTTTAGGGCAAGAAAGTTGTTGCTTTTTAATGGCATTATGACAATAGGCATGCCATGCTGACATGCCTTCCCTAAGCCTTAATGTTTTTTTCCACCTGTTTACCACACGGAATTTTTATGATCTCTTTCAAAATGTTTGATATTGTAAGAAATTTACCTTGTGCTCTTGCTTCTGCATTCCGTTTGCATAGTACCCGTAGTGGCTTGAATAGTGGTCCCCAAACAGAAATATTTAAGTCCTAAGCTTCCTGAACCTATGAAAGTAGCTTATTTGCAAAAACAATCTTTGTAGATATAATTACATTAAGGATCTCATGATGAGATTATCCTGGATATAGGGTGGGCCCTAAATCCAATGACAGGCGTCCTTATGAGAAAGGAAGAAGGGTATTTGATACACAGAGACCCAAAGACCAGGTAGTACAAAGATGAAAGCAGAGATCTGAGTGATGACCTACAAGCCAAGGAATGCCAAGGATTGACACCAACACCAGAAACTAGGGGAGAAAAATGCAGTGGATTCTTCCTCTGCATCTCCAGAAGGAATCATCCCCACTAACAACTTGGTTTCAAACTGTGAGTTTGAGGAAACACTTCTGTTGTTTGAAGCCACCAAGTTTTTGGTAATTTGTTATAATAGCCCTAGTGAACTAATATACCTGAGCCTACCAATGACACTGTCTTATGAACATGATTACTGGATTTCAGTTTGATCTCTGGTATCTGTTCTCTTTTTTTCCCTGTGGGTTCTTATTCCTGTTCCCACCCTGAACTGTCACCTTCTTAACAGGGATACTTTGAAACCTCCATAAGTTTTCATTAGTATATATTTTTTATTTCAAAACGCTTTTGTATTTTTTTCACTATCACCTCTTTTAGGGTGAGATATACAGGAATCTCTGCATGTGGTGTAGCGCTCTTAAGACTTAGCTAGAGTTCTAGGTTCATCCATTTTGTTGTCTTCCTAACATCAGATTCAGTGTAGGTAAAATTACACACATCCTGTTCCATATACTTCTCTTACTCCAAATTGGATTGTCCTGATTGAATTTCTCTTTAATTAATGCCTTTATCTTCCCAATTACTCAGAATAAAAATCTCTTTCTTCCTATATCTGTGATAGAATCAACCACTAATATCTAAAAGTATCTCTTTTGTATTAGACTCCACTATGTCCCTGTCCAACTACTTCAGTACTATCATCTGGGTTCAAGTCCTAATTATTTTACGCAGGTGTTATTGCAATAACTTCCCAGTTACTCTGGTTGTATTCAGACATGCTTCTTCTGGTCCATTCATTAACTCACGGAGTAGAGTCATTTCATCATGCCCCTATCTTTTCAAATAACCTTCATGGACACTGATTCATCCTTATCTTCAGGATAACTTTATGGTCTTAAAACTTACAGTCAGTCCCCTTCATGAATGTTTGCTCCTTCTGGCGCGTCCATTCTGATCATTGCACTTTCTGAGTGTACTTGCATTTCTGCATTTGAGCCCTTGTTGATGTTGCTCCCTTGGCATTTAATACTTACTTATATTTTATTAGCCTATTCAAATTCCATATTTCAAAGCCAAGTTTATGTTTAATTTTCATGAGGCATATTGTAGTTGTCCATTTCAATGGATGTAAGCACATATTTTTTAAAAGTCTAAATATTATCTTATTACTTTTATACTAATCTATTTTACTCTTGCTTAAAAAAAAGTACAGTTAATATCTTTCTAACTGGATTGAAATATGGTAGGGTCTATTTAAAATTTATCTTTGAAATATCCTCAATAAACCTATTTTTATACTACATGCTTGATATATATTTGCTAAATGCCTGGTATGTGTGATTTTAACAAATTAAGTGTTTGCGTGTATTTTTATTTAATGAATGTAAACATTGGTGTATGTGCATGTATGTATATGTGAGAAGAGAGAGTGGAATTACCAAAAGCAAAGAAAGCAAGTGAAATGAAAGAAGCTTGTGTCCACTAACATTAATTGTAATAAAAGATTTGGTAACTAATGCTAAAATGATTGTTCTCAGATTTCTTCCTTGGCTCTAAGACAGTCAAATTTCCCATGCAAAAGCAGTTCTGTTTAACTGTTTGGCAGATTGTTTGAGCTGGAATTAAATGTGCACAGCTGGTACCATCTGCTGCAAATTCTTTAATTCTTGTTATCTCTTAAACAGCTTTTGGTTTTGTTTTTTTCATAATTCATTTATAGAGGATGAGGAGGATCTATTGGGGTCTTCATATTATTTAATGAATTTATTGCTGGTTCTTTGATTAGTAACCCATAGAAGATTTTGTTTTTATCAGTATTGGCTAAATGTCAGCCTAGGCTTCCTGTTGACCAGACTGGCCTCTGAACTAAAACCAAGGTCAGTTTTGGGTTGTCAAATAGAAAAGCTTCTTAAGATTATGTATTGAGATAATAATACTATTTCACTTTTCTCCTTATATATTATCACTTCTCTTTAATTTCTTTTCTTAGTTGCTTTGCAATTGAATTCTACAACTTTTGTATCATAATTTTCTAGCTAATGGCCTAAGCCAGAAATTTAGGAATTATTCCTGATTCCTCCCTTTCCCTCACATCTTCATTATTCCATTTTCCTAAGATCTCTCAAGTCAGTGACCTCCTATGAATCCCATTATGAGTGACTTTGTGCAGCCCTCAACACTTCACACTCACTTCCTACCCCGATCTAGGTTACTGCAAACAGTCTCTTAAAAATCTCCTTGCCTTCATTCCAGGACTTAGAGTGATATCTCTAAAACATAATTCTGATCATCATACTGTTCTAGTTAAGATTCCCCATTGTCTTTATACTCTCTTAAAAATACATTTGAAAAATCTGGCATTGCTGCCAGATATTGGTGCTCCCCCTTCATGACATTTGTGCCCTAACAGCTGCTCCCACTTTTCCTGGAAAACTCCAGTATAGACTTCCACCCAAAGTTCAAGGGACTTTCGTTTGTTTGTTTCATTTTTTTTTTTTTTTTTTTTTTTTTTTTGCAGAGCTTACTTCGTATTTTCCTTGGTCTGAACAAAATGACTTTCTTCTATGTTTCTGTAGAAACTTGTGCATAATCTTATTGTAACAGTTTTCATAGTATAATTCTTGCTTGTTTAGATTTGCCTTAATATTTTAGGTCCTAGTGGGAGAAAATGTCTTTTCTTTTCCTCCCAATTTCCTTATACTAGTCCCAGTGTCTTGCAATATAAGACAGTTCATAAATTATTGAATGAATGAATGAACAACTGACTAGTTCTGTAATGAAATTGGCAGATAAGAATACAATTCATAGTGGATAAGTAGAAAAGCCTTGTAAAGAAGGTGAGAAACAGTTTTATGTCTGATAATATACACATGAATACACATTGAAAATACTTAACTTTTTTTTTTTTTTTTTTTTTGGAAATTATTCTAAAGTAATTTGACCCTAATTAATGAAAGGTATTAAGCCTCTTTAATCAATGGGAAAAAGGGTAGCCAAGGCAGTTACTCAGACTGCTTATATGTAAAGTTAGTTTAGTATTGACAGAATTTATGCTGATTGGTATTCTTCCCTCACTACTCTGCACAGAGGTGAGCAGCTGGCTTTTCTTAGTCTGACATTTGTCGAATCTAGCACGGATAAAGTATATTATGCTCACAGCTTCCTGCTTAAGTTGCAGAAGGAAAATATGGAAGGCATGGGCAGGACAATAAATTTTATGTTTCTCTTTAGAGTATTTGAGAATATAGAGCATACAAGGAGAAAACATGCAGGAAAATACAGCTATGTTTCTGGTATTGTAGAAGAGTTGGAAACCTTCCTATTTCCTGTGCTGAGATGCCTGCTGGTCATTATGAAAAGTATTAGAGAGAAATTTTGTGAAATTTTCACTGTTTTTGCCAGATCAAAATTTGGCAGACCAAATTCCGATGGTGCTGAAGTTTGCTAACTTAAAGTAGCAACTGGATTTTACTGTGCCATAAATAGTTGAATTTTTATAATTTTCATTTCCATCAAAATGACCTGACAAAGTACACCCCAGGCCTACTCATGCAAAAGGGATGGGAGTATGAGCTCTGCATTTCAAAGACACTTCTCTATAGTAAGTAGAGGTTGAAAGAGAACACTGATTTTCACCTTGTTGAATTTTCCCAGAAAAGAGCTGAGGTACCTACGTCTGCCCAAGCAAGCTCCTGGCTTTCATGGGCTATATCATGAATTGAAAAAGGGATGTAAATTATTAAGTCCAAGAAACCTAAACCTTCTGTTATAATTAATTTAACTACAACATATGGATAAAAAGCTACTTTTTTCTTAATATAAACTATGAAATTAGATCCTTGACATCCTGTCATAATATGTGATAATCGTACTAATCACCTAAAACACGCACAGACCCTGGGAGACTTAGTGTAGGAGCACATGAGTGTGTTGTTAATTATTGGTAAGTAAGTTAAGCTGCTGCTCAAATAAACAGTTTTAGAATCATTTATTTGGTTCATGCTTAGGTAGTCTGCATGCAGGAGAATCCTGAAATTGACAGACTGTCTTAATATAATTGATAGAGGTATAGCACAGCTGAATGTTTAATGCACCTCTAGGCTTTTATTTCCTTTTTCCTTTGCAGAGCAAACTAGTTTCTATTTAGGAGTTTTATGCAATCTAAGCTCTTGGTATTTATATCAACTGGAAATATTTCAATTTATTAATTTATTAGAAAATTAATGAACGCTTAATACACTGAACACTGAATACTGACTTTACATTTTGTGCAGTTGAGTAGCTCTATAAGTCTCTAATATTTTTATAGATCATATATGCAATTTTGACATGACACCTTTTAAATATTGTACACACATCACGACAATAATTCAATGGTATTGTTCAGGTATTCATAACTATTAGAAAAAAGCTTCTCTTCAATCACAGAATTTTCCAAATATATGAGAATATACTTATTTGTGTATCATTCAAAATAAAAATATTGAACAGAAATTGCTCAAAATTGCAGCACATGCTTCCTGTACTTTAAAAAAATGGTTCTGATGACTCAAACAGTAGGTATTAACATCAATTTCTATATGGTGGATTATAGATATCTGATGTGCCTCTTATCTGCTTTGGTTGCCAAGAAGATTGAACTCAAATTGCAGCTCAACTCTCATAACAGTTTATGGGTTTCTGACTTGCTTATCTATCATCCTAGTTTTGTCCCTGGTTTTGATGTGATGTTATCCAGCTTCATTCAGAAATTCCTCTGCTCTGGATTGTGTGGGACTCCTGCCTAACCAATGTGAACTTAATAGTGCTTTGAGGGGCTTACTGTTGACACCATTTTTGCTTGTTTGCTTTTTGCTTTGTTTTGTTTTTTTACAACATAACCTTGACTTATCCTTTTTCTGGTTATGCACCTGATTTCTTTTCCAGTTATTACCTCACTCTTATTACTTGCAGTCTTTATGGAGCTGTCTGTCAAGGTTTCTAGACATCTCAAGCCTTATGTGGGCACATGATCTAGCTTTGTGCATTGTGATTTACTTTCAATCCTTTGAATTTGGAGCAGAATGTCACAGACTGAAAAATGATTAAAGCTGATTTATCCTAGTGGTGGGACACAAATATGACTGTAAATTCCTTCCTACTACCCAGATCATCTAATTTGCCCTGGTTCCTCACCTTTCATCCTTTTTTGCTTAACGTGTGAGTGGCTCTAGGATCTCTATATCTGTGTAATGAATTCACACTTTGCATCTGCTAGACAGTGTTGGTATTTGTTGCTTACCCCCACTCCAAAACATTAATAGTCCCTTGATGTCTGTTAGGTCAGATGGCAAAAAATGCCTATTTGGGGAGTTTTCTTCTTGAACTTGATTAAGACTCTTTCCACTTGAATTTTGACCCTTCCTTAAGTTATGCATTCCTCAGAAGTCTTGAAAAGATGATGCAAAACCTCATCCTCATTGATGCAGTTTTCCTCATTTATAGGCATGTTGTATTTTTCAGTCAATATTAGAGATCAGCTCTGTCATCCAATATCAATCTTATAGTTATTGGCTAATGCCTGAGCATAATATTTATTATTCACGCCACAATCCAACACTTCAATTACCGTCACCACCTCTAAAATCACCCTCTGTTGGCTATGGTACACATACTCTAGCTCTTATCCCCACAAACTTATATCCAGCTAAATCTAGTAATGATGAGGGTGTCCTGCTGGTCTGAGAGCATGGTGTCATGAGCACCTGAGGATGAAGATGAGAAGAAAACTTTTCAGTTCTTACCCTACTGTACAAACTCCATTTCTTGCTTCCTACTCTTTTAGGTGAATATTTATCCTTGCAGTATTTAGAATTTCTGTCATTTAAAATAATTTCTTGTATCTTCCATAAAATATTTTTTGAAATAAAGCAGATATGAGTACATATACATATACGTATGTGTGTGTTTGTTTATATTAAATGGGTCCAAATTAATTTGATATTCGGGCACATTTATATGATTTGTAATTCACAATTTTCCGGCAGCTGGCCACTTCTCATTTCTGTCTCTTCAAGCTGTCTGGTCACCTGCAGATCTATCTGGAGCAATCTATCTCTCATCTTCTTATTTGTTTATTCTAATTATGAAGGAGCTTTGAAACCATGCTAACAAATTCTGTAATATTAGATCATGATGTAAGAAGAAATGGTCTCAGAGAGGAAATGAGAACTGCTACTATGAATAAAGTGCATGAATGTCAATGTGTGCACATTATAATATTTATTTAATTACTGATGCCTTTTAGTCTCATTTGCTAGTTTCTAAGTCTATGTTCTCTATTAATGAACATTGTTAGATAGTTGAAGTTGAGAAAGGTAAGTTAATTTCTTACTCTATATTTGTTATTTATACCAAACCTGGGTGGTACTCAACTTAGGATTTATCTTCAGGGAATTGAAGTTGCTTGTGGAAGGTCAAAAAACAACTTTAGTGGACATCTGAAACAAGCTGAGTTGATGCCCTGGCCAAATCCTTTTCCTCCACAGTTTTTGGGTTTTGCTCTTAAGGCTTGCTGTGCAACATTCTTCAGAGGATTGTCCTCGGGCATCTGAACTGGGAGTTTTTTCCCTGCCTTCTCCTGGAGGTAGCCCAAAGCCAATATTTTGTTCATACAGGAGTAAAAAGGCCAGCCCCTTTGTATTAAGACACAAACTTTAGTGTGCAATTTATGTTTTTCAAAGGAATAGGCTGGATCTGGAACATTGCCTGAAATTGAATTATTTAGCTTCTTTTGTTTGTTTTCTATACAAAACCATATTTGAGCCTGAGGCAAAAGAAGAAATGTGCTCATATATACACTTATCAAAATAGTCTCCCATAATTTGAACCAAGCAGAAGGACTTAATATGAGCTTTACAAAAAAAAAAAAAAAAAAAAAAAGACAATATATAAAGCTCAATCTCTTTCCATGCCATTATAAACTGCCTTAAGCCTACATGGGAGGTGGGCTGAGAATCCCAAGTTGATCAAAAATGGCTGCTTCTGTTGTACACACAGGACCATGAAACAAAGAAACAACAACAGGAAAGGCTATTTTTTTCCCCCAGAAATTTAACATTTTGCCTGTCATGGATTTTTTGCACTAATTTTGATTTATGTGTACTATTGCATTAAAATATAATTTATCTTGACTACTGAGTTTTTTTACATACCCTTACATTTTGCATCTCAGGCTGGGGCTTCGCTTGCTTTATCCTTGTGTTTCTGTCCTTCTTCCCCCACTCCCTTTTCTGGTTTCTATCGGGAGTGCTTATATTATAAATCATTTGAGCTCAAATCCTTGTCTCAGGTATGTTCTGGAAGAACATGACCTAAAATAGTGAGCAAGACAAGTTACATTGCAGCACAGATTGTGATTTTAGGCCAGTATTCTTTTCATGACATTGTACTTTGTCTTCTAGATAATTTTTCTGCTGCTGTTTAAGGTTGCCTTAAACTTTTATTTTTGCTTAACTGTTATAAGAAATAAATGTATCTTTTTATCCAACCTATAGAAATGAGTTTGCTTTCACATAGAATTCAGTACTTATATTTTTGTCCTTATGAACATTATTTTACATTCTATTGTTTATATGTCTAAAGCAATTATCTCGTTGTAAATAAACATTTGCAGTTATAAAATCCTAATCACCTCAGGCAGTATTAGAGAATATCAAACAAAAAATTTACTGTTAGTCAAATTAGGACATTTTATTTCAAAGTAAAGATCAATAAAATACATTAAAAAGACAAAATAATTTCTACTTAACTAATCAAAATGAATTCTACCATAGGTATATGGTAGAATAATATAGCTTATGAGATAATATAGCTTAGATTTTGTGTCATTAAATTAGAAAAATACATTATCTAACTTTAGAAGAATTTGAGATCCCTTTCAGGAACTGTGCCTATTAATATAATAAGATTGATAGAATAAAGTAAAATATGTGTAAGTTATCTAAATTTCTTGGCCATATGATACCAAATGATGAGCTTGAGTTAATTTTAAATATTTCAGGTGATTAAAATACCATATGCAGTTATGAATTTTAAATTCAAAAGAACCTATGGACATTTGATATAATTCAAACCAAACACAAATAGGAAGATTGAGGTTTACAGTTATCCAGAGGAAGCCAAGGGACAGTTTCCTGGAGATGGCAAAGTACAAGGTGTTTCACCAAGCCTAGAAGGCAGACTTTTGGTACTTGAGGATTGTGTCATGGAAATTGCCATATGCTGAGCTAGTCCAACCAGGAAAACTTCAGTGGAATTTGTCTGATTCTTCTAAGGCTAGATCTCCTAAGTTTTTATTCCATCAATTAAAGCTCAAAACTCACAATGATTTTGTGCCTTTGAAATGTTAGCTTACTGACTCTCTTTCAAATTGGTTCTGTTGTCTTTTCATTTATTAATCTAATATTGAGCTCATCCTGATTAATTGATTACTTAATTGATCTATTCAGTCATTCATTCATTCACTTAATAAAGTTTATTTCATGACCTCTGTTTGTCAGACACAGAAATCTTACATGAATGATCAACAAATAAGTAAAGTTAAGAAAAGTTTCTGCCTTCAGAGAACTTAGAATCATGTGAGAGGCAAACAAATAAAAGAAGACAACCATAGAGCATTATCATTGCTATGATAGGAAACTATAGGGTTCAATAAGAGCATATTCTTGAGCATTGTACACAGTTTTGCAGGGTCAAGAAAATATCTTTAATCTGACTTAAAATATGAATGTAATTTAGCCAGGCCAAGCAAGGTGGATAAATAGGGGAAACCAGTATAAGATATTGATAAAAATGAAAGTCTTAGGTGATTAGTTAGAGTAGAAAAATGCAAGAAGGGGAAAATGAAGAACCCTAGGCATTTTAATTTGACAAAGTGATGTAACTCAAACCATGAATTTGGACAACCACCAAATTTTATAGATTTTATCTTCAAATATTTTTAGATTGCTATAATGACTTATTCATGAGCCTCGTTAAATTTTGAATACACCATGGAGTTGTGGATATTGGCAAAAATAGATTTGAGATGAAGAAAACAAAGATAGAAGAGAAACGAAAGACAAGTGTAAGAATGACAATGTAGAGAGATGATGAGATGGAAAGTCACATTATATTTTAAAAAATATTTAATTATAGTGGATTAAAATAATTGGAGAACTAGGATGGCTAAACCTGGTGAAGCCGTTATGTGGGTGATAAGGTCTAAGATGTAGGCATAGATTCAGGAAGTTGAAGTGGAAGGAAAATAGACTATTCCTAGTGTTTACAAAGTGAGAAACCAGGGTATTGGGAGTATCAAACACATGGACATTGAGTCATCTGGAAAAAAATGGAGAAAGTGGAATACAGAGGATGGCTTTTATAAATGAGGAAAAAGAAGATGGTTTTTGAGAGCGATTTAACAAATGTGGATACAAAAATGATATACAGATTTGGTACATATCACCCTCCAAAGAGCAGGGAACTTTTTGCCAGAGCTTTAAGAAATAATAAATATTCTAGAAGATATATTGAAGTTAGAGGATATAACCAACCCTATACTATGATCTTGAAGTACCATTTATAAGGAATCTGTTGTGGAGGAAACCTTTATAATTAGAAAGACTTCATACTCCAATCATGAGAAACTGTCAAATTTTAAAAATATGATTATATTAAGCTTGTGAAGCATGATTTGGCCTTTAGTCCATCCAAATCCAAATACTCATTTTTGGGGGGCTGTAGGTTCATTCAATAAATAGGATTTGATGTGCACCACTTAATAAAGTTATTACAAATGTCTTATTTATTTGGGAATTGGATATCAAAATCTTTAACTTATAATTTAGTTATGAGGATTGTATTAAAGAATGTAACTAAATAACATAGCATAATGTATGATATTGGTTAGTATTGATCAGAAATCTTGTTGGTTTTATTGAAGAAATGAAATACAGCAGCATCATGAATAGGAATATGATGTATTAAGTTAATACATTGGGGGGGGAAATATAGAGGTAACTTAAGGCATTATAGGTAAGCAATCAAGAAAAGAGGGGCGAGATTATAGAAAGCTTCAGTTTTTATGACTGCAATCACAAGATGTGCAAAAAAGACATTTTAAATTAATATTCTATTAGAAATACGGTGATAATTATCAGAAGATATGGCTAAGTTTCCCTTTGAAAGGGGAATTTTGGAGTAGAGGGGTAGCCAAAAATTTCTATTTTTCATTTAAATTTTTGATGTCATAAAATATATACACATATCACTTTGATAATAAATATAAAATTATTTTAAATGATTGATACAAAATCGAATTAGAAAATTAGATAATTCCCAATATAGTCTTAATTAAAATACATATTTCTAGAAAAAATTCAAAAAGCAATGTTTTCACAAAGGAGTTAAGGATACATTTTAAAATATAACAACTGTGACTTCAGTATGGCAATTGTATTTTAAGCATATAGACTATTTTAGTAAGTTCAATACTATGTTTCCAAGTTAAATTCCCTTCTCTGGATGAAAGAACCCAAAATGGTAATAAAATGTAGCCAAACTGAGCCTATCTGCAAAGAAAAAATTTTAAATTTGGTATGCATTTTAAGCAAAAATTAAAGTGGAAATATAAATTTATTTTTTTCTACAGTGCTTATTATATATATACATCAGGTAAAAATAAATAGGAGCAAAAAAGAGATTTGCAGGCATACCTCAGAGACATTGTGGGTTGGGTTCCAGACCACCATTATAAAGTGCATATTGCAATAAAGTGAATCACACAAATGCCTTGGTTTCCCGGTGCATATAAAATTTATGTTTACACTATACTGTAGCCCATTAAGTGTGTAATAGCACTGTCTAAAAAATGGAAATTTAAAAATATTGTTAAAAAATGATAACCCTCATCTGAGCCTTTAGCATGTCATAGTCTTTTTGCTGGTGGAGCATCTTGCTTCAGTGTTGAGGGCTGCTAACTGATCAGGATAGTGGTTGCTGAAAGTTGGGGTGGCTATAGCCATTTCTTAAAATAAGATAATGATGAAGTTTGCCACATTGATTGACTCTTCCTCTCAAGAAAGATTTCTCTGTAGTATGTGATGCTGTTTGATAGCATTTTGCTCACAGTAGAACTTATTTCAAAATTGTAGTCAATCTTATCAAACCCTGCCACTGCTTTATCAACTAAGTTTACATAATATTCTAAATCCTTTGTTGTTATATAAACGATATTCACAATATATTCACCAGAAGTAGATTCCATCTCAAGAAACCACTTTCTTTGCTCATCCATAAGAAAGAACTCCTCATCCATTAAAGTTTTATCATGAGATTGCAGCAATTCAGTCATATCTTCAGGCTCTACTTCTTATTCTAGTTCTCTTGCTATTTCTACCACACTGAAGTTACTTCCTCCACTGAAATCTTGAACACCTCAAAGTCATCCATGAAGGCTAGAATCAACCTCTTCCAAACCTGTTAATATTGATATTTTGACCTTCTCTCATGAATCATGAATAGTATAAATGTCATCTGGAATGGGAAGGCCAGAATTTTTTCAATTTGCTTTGCTCAGATCCATCAGAGGAATCCCTATCTATGGTAGCTATAGTCTTATGAAGTGTATTCCTTAAATGATAAAACTTGAAATTTGAAATTACTCCTTGATCAGTGGGTTGCAGAATGGATGTTGTGGTATTAGACATGAAAACAACATTAATCTCATTGCATATCTCCATCAGAGTTCTTGGGTGACCAGGTGCATTATCAATGAGCAGTAATATTTTGAAAGGAATCTTTTTTTCCGAGCAGTAGGTCTAAACAGTGTGCTTAAAATATTCAGTAAACCATATTATAAACAGATGTGCTGTCACCCAGGCTTTGTTTTTCTATATTTAGAGCACAGGGAGAGCAGATTTAGCATAATTTTTAAGGGTCCTAGGCTTTTCAGAATGGTAAATGAATATTGGCATCAACTTAAATCACCAGTTGCATTAGCCTCTAACAAGAGTCAGCCTATCCTTTGAAGCACTGAAGTCAGGCATTAACTTCTCCTCTCTAGCTATGAAAGTCCCAGAAATCTTCTTCCAATATAAGGCTGTTGCATCTACATTTGAAATCATCAATTATCTTAGCTAGATCTTCTGGATAACTTGCTGCAGCTTCTACATAAGTACTTGCTGCTTTACCTTGCACTTTTAAGTTATAGAGGTGGCTTCTTTCCTTAATCATAGGCCAACCTCTGCTAGCTTCAAACTTTTCTTCTGGTTTCCTCACCTCTCTCAGCCTTCATAGAATCGAAGAGTGTTAGGGGCTTGTTCTGCATTAGGCTTTGGCTTAAGGGAATGTTTGGTGTCTTTGATCCTCTATCCAGACCACTGAAAATTTCCCCATATAAGCAATAAGGCTGTTTTGCTTTCTCATCATTTAAGTAGTCACTGAAGTTGCATTTTTTATTTCATTCAAGAACTTTTCCTATGCTTTCACAATTTTGTTACCTGGTGCAAGAGTCCTAACTTTTGGCCTATCTCAGCTTTCCTCACAAACTTTAATCATTTCGACCTTTTTTTTTTTTTTTTGGCCAGTAAAAAGAATTTATTTGGGAAATGGGGGAAAAAACAGAGCTTACTGAGAAATGGGAGAGAGAGATGGAAATACACACCAACATTTGGTGCAGGCCCCTCTAGGCAGAAAGAGCTCATTTCTACCTTTTGATTTAAAGTGAGAGAAATGTGACTCTTACTTTCACTTGAACACTCAGAGGCCAATGTAGGTTATTAATTGACACATCAATATTGATGTGTCTCAGGGAATAGGGAAGCCCAAGGAGAGGGAGAGAAATAGGGAAACAGCCTGCCAGTGGAGCAGTCAGAACACACACAACATTTATCAATTAAGATTGTCATCTCATATGGGGGTGGTTCGTAGCTCCTCAAAACAATTACAGTAGCAACATTAAAGAGCACTGATCACAGATCACCATAAAAAATATAATCATAGTGAAAATGTTTGAAATATTGGGAGAATTACCAAAATGTGACACAGAGACAAGAAGTGAGCACGTGTTGTTGGAAAAAACGGCACTAATATATTCGTTGGACACAGGGTTCCCAAAAACCTTCAATTCATAAAGAGTGCAACATCTGCAAAGCACAATAAAATGAAGTGCAATAAAACATGGTAGGCTTGTAATTATTTTTCTTTACACTGAATTAACAGAACTGAAATGCAAGAGTCATCTATTATAAGTTAAATATAAAAGGAATAAAAAATGTCACAAGCAAGTAGTATAGAATGCTATAATGTATGTGCGTATTTATTTGATTGTGAAATAGGAAAAAAAAATTCATCATGGATATGAGTCCTGTACAGCAACAGTGTAGAAAGGTTTTCATGGAGTTCATAGACAACATGAGCCACTCTATCATCTGCAAGTGAAAGTTGCTGTGCACGAGGGCGATGTGCTCACCCCGTTGGAGGCTGAGCAAGAGGCTCTGAGGCTGCACTGAGTCTGTGAGGTTCCAGGTGTCTGGGTCTACCACTTGACTTATGGGGAGATTTATGAATGTTAATAAAGTGTTTATATTGTATGTTTTTTTAAAGCCATAAAAAATGTAAAAATATTTACAGATTTAACCATAATAATACAATAAAAAAATCTACATGCCAAAAATTTCAGAAGCAAAATTGAAAACAAATTACATGTAAAACTTTTGCAACAATTTAATAGCTTTATTATATTTATATATATAGTATTCTTATAAATCAGTAAGAACAGTAGTCAGAGAGTTAATGAAATATGAAAAAAATTATCTTTTGCATAACTGGAAAAAATGCCAGCTTAAAAGTTGGAAAATTCTGGAAAATGCCAGATATATCATCAACAATATATATTTTTTATAGCTTTCATTTGCCACACCTTTCCTTTTTAAATAATACTGAAATGACAATTTCAGTCACAAAAACAAAAATGTAAATTGATAGAGCTCCCTATCCTTCAGTAAAATTTTTAAATAAATATTAAGGACCTTAAATTTACTATTTGTTTGCTTCCTTTGATTGAATATTAAGTTCCAGAAATGCATCTTATAGAAGCAGTCAGAAAAGCACACACTATTTATATATCTGGATGTTCCTTATAATGCTTTGTTAATTAAAAAAGGGGAAACAACAATATCTGTTACTAGGAGTCAATTGAGTGAATTATGGTATATTTATGATAGCACATGATTCTATCATTATCATATTTTGCAGAGATTAGTTAGCAACATGATAGAAATAATATGAAGTGATGTTAAGTAAAAAAAAGTCAACATATAAAACTAAGTATATAATAGTACTTCAAATTTGAATCGAAGGTAAATACACAAATTTTTGAAATATTTATAAAGATCATTGATTAATTAAAAGGTTAGAAAGGTATTTATGTTTGTATGTACTAAGCCTAAAACATTTAGTCATTTCGTATCGTATATAGAATCACTTAAATAAGGATACTAATATTGAATAAATTTTAAATAATTTATTTATGCAACTGTTCCTCTACTGATGGAATTTAAGGTTCTTAAAACTAGTTCTTTTTTATTTTATTTTAATTTATTTTATTTTAAAAGGAAAACAGTTCCCCTCTCCTCCTCTCCCATGTCCTTCTCCTCCTTTAACCTCTAATCTGCTTTCTATCTTTTTTTAAAATTTTTATTTCTAGTCATCTCTTATAAGGGATATCATACCATTTTTGGTCTTACGTGTCTTACTGGTTACATTGGGCATGATGTTTTCAAGATTCTTCTATGGCTTAGCATGTCTCATAAGGTCATTTTTTCTTATGGCTGAATAATATTTCATTGTGTGGATGCACCACATTTTGTTTATCCATTCATTTGTTTATCCATTCATTTGTTTATCCATTCATTTGGGTTGTTTCCACCTTTGGCTTTTGTGAATAATGTTGCTATAAACATTGGTGTACAAAGTATCTGTGTTCATCCTGTTTTCATCTAGAAGTAAGATTGCTGGGTCAAATTGTAATTTTATATTTACATTTTTATGGAACCACTATTCATATTGCTTTCCACAGTAGTTGCTCCATTTTAAAAACAATGTACTACAGTTCCAATTTCTCCATATCCTCTCTAACACTTGTTATTTTCATTAAAAAAAAATAATAATAATGGTTATCCGTGTGAGTATGAAGTGGTTACTCATTAGGGTTTTAATTTGCATTTTCCTCATGCCTAATGATGTTTTCCTGTGTTTATTGGCCAATGTATATCTACTTTGGAGAAATGCCTGTTCAAGTCATATGCACATTTTTTAAATTGGGTTGTTTTACATTTTGTTGTTGAGTTGTAGAAAAATTTTAATATATTCTGGATATTAAGCCCTTTTTTGATACATGGTTTGAAAGTATGTTCTCTCATTATGTAGGTTATCTTTTCACTTTCTTGATAATTTCCTTCAATGCACATAGGTTTTAAATTTTGATGAAATCAAAATTTTCTATTGTTTCTATTGTTGCTTGTGTTTTTGGTGCCATGTCTAAATATCCATTGCCAAATCCCAGGCTTTTATGTTATCTACAAAAGTTTTATACTTTTAGCTCTTATATTTAGGTTCTTGAATTTTGAGTTGATTTTTGTATATAGTGTGAGGTAGAGGTCTAACTCCATTCTTCTCCATGTGGATATTTTGTTTCATAACACCATTCATTGAAGAGTCTATTCTTTCCCCACTGAGTGTACTGAGAACCCTTGTCAAAAATAAATTGGAAAAAAAAAAAAGAAAAATAAATTGGGCGTAGCAGGTGTACCTCAGTGGTTGGACACCGGCTTCTCATGTACAAGGGCCTGGGTTCAATACCTGGCACCTCCTTTAAAAAAAAAGGAAAATCATATGACCTTTGGGAAGTGGGCATATGTAACTAGTTAGTGCCCCCCCTCCCTGTACAAGGCCCCAAGTTTGACCGTGGTACTTCCTAAAAACAAACAAGCAAACAAACAAAATGAAAAACAAACAAATATAGCTCAGTGGTTCAATGCCTACTTCCCATGAACGAGGTCCTGTGTTCATCCCCTGGTACCTCCTTAAAAAAATAAAATAAAATAAATTGGCCATAGGTGAACCTGTATAGCTCAATGGTAGGACACCTCCTTTTCGTGTATGAGGTCCCAGGTTCAATCCCAGGTACCTCAAAAAAAAAAAAAAAAAAAAAAAAAAAAGAGAGAGAGAGAAAGTAAATTGGCCATAGCTGTGTGGGTCTATTTCTGGAATATCAATTCCATTCCACTGATCTATTTGTCTATCTTTATGCCAGTACAACACTCTTTTGATTACTGTCACTTTGTAATACAATTTGAAATCAGGAAATGTGAGTCTTCCAAGCCTGTTCTTTTTGTTTTGGCTATGCAGGCCCCTTGTAGTTCCATGTAGATTTGAAGAATGGGTTTTCCATTTCTGCAAAAAGGGTTGCTGGAGTTTTAATAGGAAATGCTTTGAATTTGTAAATGCTTTGGGTAATATTGACATATTCACAATGGTAACTCTTCCAATCCATGAACATAGGATGTTTTACCATTTATTTATTTATTTTTAAAATTTTCTCAGTGGTGTTTTGAAGTTTTCAGAATACAAATCTTTTGTATCCTTAGCTAAATTTATTCCTAGACACTTTATTCTTTTAGGTGCTATTGTAAAATAAATCATTTTCTTAATTAATTTCAGATTGCTCACAAGGAAAACTCTTCTTTAACTCCATTGTGTAGTAGCAGTCCTATTTCCCCTTGATAATCAGAATCAATCACCTCAGCCAGTACAGTAATTCCCTTCTTTGCTTAGAGGTATAAGGAGCCCAAAGTGGACAAGTGACAGTCTTAACTTCCAGTTCAATGGCATAATTCTTGTGTCTTCTGGTGAAAGCACTCCTCCTTTTGAAACTAAGACCTGTAGACAAGCAAAGATTAAAGTTATGGGGACAGGTGGCAAACAAAAATTCTAGTGCATCATTATGGGTGATAGTGAGTGCTGCCACTCCCATTTCCTTTATTTCCGGACCCATGAATCCTGGCTATGAGAGAAACAGAACCATATAATGGATGCTAATTTAGAACATAACTACCTCCTAGAGAACATTGCCTCAGCCATGCAAGGTATTGACACCCAGATGAAGTCATAATTGAGTCTTCAAAAGGCCATTCCATTGTTCTATCAATCAAGATGCTTCAGAATGATGGAGAACATGATAGGAAGCATGAATTCCATGAGCATGTGCTCATTCCCACATTTCATTTGCTATGAAGAGGGTTCCTTGATCAGAAACAATGTTATGTGAAATACTATGATGGTGGATATGGCATTCTGTAAGTTCACAGATGGTAGTTTTGGCAGAAGCATTGTGTGCAGGGAAGGTAAACAATGTTTGGGATATGTGTCTATTCCAGGAACAACAAAACACTGCCTTGTCCATGATGGATGTGATCCAATGTCATCAACCTGAAACCAGGTAGCAGGATGATCACCTCAGGGAATGGTGCTGTATCAGGACCTGACTGAGTCTCTGCTGCTGGAAGATTGGGCACTTAGAAATGGTGATAGCCAGGTTGGCTTTGATGAATGAAATTTGATGTTGCTGAGCCCATGCATAAACTCCATCTCTACCACATTGGATGCTATGTTCATGAGCCCATTGGGCAATTACAGGAGTGGCTGGGGAAAGCTTTAGCCTGATGATGATCCTTATTTCCACTGGATTATTAAAATTCTCCTCTGCTGACGTCATCCTCTGGTGAGCGTTCACATGGAACACAAATATCTTCATGTTTTTTGCCTACTCAGAACTGTCTATCTGTGTACCTCTCCCTCAGACCTCACTCTTTATCAAGATTTTCTAATATATTCCTTTCTAGTATCTGACCATCCTGCCAAACAACTGATCATAGCCCATGAATCTGCATAGAAATGCACTGCTGGCCTCTTCTCCTTCCAAATAAAATGTACTCCTAGGTACACTGCTTGAAGTTGTGCTCACTAGGAGGATTTCCCTTCACGATTGACCTTCAGGGATGTACCAGAAAGGGACTGTAGTGCTGCAGCTGTCCACTTTTGGGTGTTACTTGTATATCATGCAGAACCATCCGTAAACAAGTCTCAAGTTTCTCCTCAGTCATCTTGTCAAAGCCATAGCTGTGGGATGATAAAGAAAAGACAACATGAAAAGAGTGGGAGCCATGAACATTAGGGCCAATTCCTCATGTAATTTACTTGTGCTTTGGGGGCCTGCTCAAACCCTATTTTTTTTTTTTAAAGATTTTATTTATTTATTCATTTATCCCCCCCCTTGCTGCTTGTGCTCGCTGGGTCAGCTAACCACGCCGTGCGGGCGGGCTTGCCTTCACCAGGAGGCCCCGGGAACCGAACCCGGGGCCTCCCATATGGTAAACGGGAGCCCTACTGATTGAGCCACAGCCGCTTCCCAACCCTATTTTTTATATACCATTTCCACTTCATGATGAAGTGCTGATGTGCACACCCAACTTTATGGCTTGATAGGTCAGGCAACACCTAGTTCATAACGGACAGCTTAGGTCTCATGGTAACTTGGTGGCCTACGATTAAGCATTCAGTTGAGGCCCAGGAGCAGTTCAAAAGCAGCCTCTCAAAAGGATAGTATTTATTTGCAGAGGATGTAAGGGTTTTGGTCCAAAGACCCCAGACTGCATCTCTATTTGCCACTGAAACGTGCAGTGCTATTGGATCTGCTGGATTGTATGGCTGAAGTGGCAGAGCAGCTTGCACAGTGGCCTGGACCTATTACAGAACCACCTCTTCTGGCCCCAACGTAAACGAGCAGTTTTTTGGTTCACTCAGTAAATAGGCCATAGTAGCAAATCAAATGTTCCTTTACGTGAATTAAATCTATTTTTATAAATGCCTAGAAAAATGTTGGGTGGGTGTGCATTGTACAATTATGTGTGGTAAATTTTTACTTTTTACAGAATATATTTCTCTATTATGTTAAAAGTTTACAAGAAGAACATAGTCATGTGTCATGTCATATGTTAAATATAAAAGTCTTAGACTCATAATCTTAATCTGTCCTAGAAAAACTTTTATAAAATACGTGCCACCCTTCAATATATTATTTCATTTAAGAGTAACATATGTAGTTAAATTGTGTCAACAATTCTGTCAATAAGCAAGAAAAACATCCTCACTAAGATTAAACTCATCCCTGAAAACTAGTTATTCAATTTAATAAATTTCCTATATTTAATTACTTCTATACATTATTGAATATTACCACATATTATACATTAAAACGAATCAACTCTTGTTCTACCTTTGGTGTTCACACTGCACCATTAATATAATGTTAATGGATATAAAGTTTTAGCAAATAAATGTTATTATAAAGCATTGATCATTTATGATGCTAAATGGAGATTAGCTATTCTTGCTAGGATGTGTGTAGGAAATGCTAAAAACCACAGCTGTGTTTCTTTGCATGTTTAAAGATTTGTAATTATGGCACACGTGTCCTTTACATAATAAATCAACATTAAGATAGCAACCCATGATACTGTGCTTTCATCATATCTCTGTAAATACTGTCATCCAGAGTGTGATGCAAATAAGAAGAGAAAATATTATTTACTATGGTTAGATGCAATAATCAAAGTTCCTTGACAATATTTGAGGAAAAAGAAAAATGTGTTTTGAATCAAGTTTTATTTCTCAACAGCCAATTTGTCAAATCCCTATATTTTCTCAAGAAATATTTGAGCTCATATATTCCAATTCAACTATTATATGAATAATGGTATCAAGGCTGGCAATCATTTATTGATTTGCCAACAGTCACATTGTCACATATTTTGTAAGTCAGGTCTAGAACTCAGGCCTTCTGATTTTCCTTCCATTATTAATTTCATTTCTATTAAATTGTGTGCACTTCTAAACATTTTTAAAGAAAAATATTAGGGCATAATATATGAAAGAGTATAATCACATAATTAACCTTAGAAAATAATGATGATTCATATACTTTTACTCTGCCTCATGAAATAGACTTGTGTTTTTACATATTAATATCTAGGTGTCACATAAAATCAAACCTTTGCATATTGAGCTATCAATGCCTCGTCCATTTATCTATCCTCAGAAACGGTGACGCTAGCACACAAATAGATGTAAGTAAGACCAAAACAACTTCTCTTGTTTCAGACTACACAATATAATACTGAGGGAATTAACTATACAATAATTTTATTATTTATTTGATTAAACAAATAAGCAAATCACCTGCTTATTTCATTAAAGAAGCATATAAAATTACTTGTGCTAATTAATCCACAGTCCCATCCTTTTCTTTTTCTATATATGCAACATTCTTTACAGTTCCCTAGATACTTGTGGCTTTTGTTATCACTTTTTTGGATTGCTCATATATTTTCATTTCCTAACTTCTCCCTCTCAATTAAATTCTCTCCTATCATTCTGACAATTTGGATGTTGCCTGGAACTATACATTTCATTCTCCTTAATTAATTCAATAACTTCCTCCACCAGATACATTTGCTTGTCTTCATTTCTGTTTATATTAATGACATCACTATCTGCTAGTAATTCAGACTTGACAAACCTTTGTGTTATTATTACCCTCCTCTCATCCTTTGTATTAGTCTGCCAAAGGGGTGCCGATGCAATGTACCAGGCACTGTGAGATACCATGACTTATAAAGCATATCCTGACATCTTGTAATTTTCAATTTAGTAGGGAAGGAATACAAAGAGTCACAATACTGTAAAATAATGCTATAAAAATATCCCAGGGTACTTTGAGAGCATATACCAGAAACTCCTAACCAAGACCGGGTGAAGGGAGGAGAAGCAAGAAGAAACAGAGCAGAAGTCAAGGAAGGTTTCCTGGAGTAATTGGTTCTGATTCTGGGTAATTGCATTTCTGCAAGATCCCATGCTTCTGTTCTGCATTCCACCATTTAAATGAGATGGTTCTAATTGTGACTGTCATTACTTATGGAATATACTATTGAAATAGTCTCCATCCCAAACTCCTTTCCTCTTGTTTCTATTATATTGCGGTCTATTCTACCTATACAAGGATGTTAATTGTTGGTCAACTTGGCATTCTACACATTTCTTTTCTTGGTATTCCTCTACTGGAAAACTAGAAATTTTCCTTATTACCCATTAGTCAGTCATATCCACAGACTGCACTCAGCTTTATTTGTCACAATTTTAATACACATACTTTAAGGTTTTTCTGTCCAAAATCTAGTCACCAGACAAATGTGGCTATTTAAATTTAAAGTAATTAAAATTAAAAATAAGCATTTATTTCTTTAGTCTCATTAGCTGTATTTAAAGTACTCAATAGCCACATGAGACTAGTGGCTACCATATTGTTTAGCACATTAGAACATTTTCATCCTCACAGAAAGTACTGTTTGATAGCACTGTTCTAAAGCCTAACAAAAAATTAGCTATTTTTTATTTTCTCTACACAACCCTCACTTCCTCACCTATATGCTTTTGCTAACTCTGATTTTTCTTATTGAATGCTTTTTCTTCCATTTCGCTTTGCTCAAATGACATCCATCCTTCAAGATGCAGTTCAATGGCTTTCTCCTCCATGAAATTTTTCCTGACCCCTATGTCCAGCAGCAATTTTTAACAACTGGATTTTCACAATTTATCTTTGTCTCTCTTTGGCTTATGACTTTGTCTCATGTATTTTGGATATTTGCATATGTCTTATTTCTTCACTAAAAATAAGACCACATTTTATTTATCTTTTCATTTTCTACAACACTTAGCACACTCTTCATGTAGTATCAAATATTTTGAACATTTAGCATTTACTTGAATTTACTTATTAAATTTATATCTATGGTGCTCATATCTGTAAATTTATTTAATCTTGAGAAGAAGCTTTGGGAAGAGAGGACATGGAGGCTTAGTAGAAATTATCTAGAGGGTTGAAATATTGTTGTTATTCTAATCTATGAGAGAAGTAAGAAAATCCCTCCTGAAAGAAACTAACAGCATTTTCTTATCAGAAAAGAAATCAGTTCAATATTTTATTCAACTTATTTAAGTTATTTTCAAAATATTGATAATCTAGGTGCCTTCCAAACTGATTTCTGATCATAACCACTTCTCTCCTCACAGATATTTTTCTGAGGTAGCCTTGTGTTCTCAATAAATTTGACTTTATTTTTGCATATAAGTGTTTTTTCTAGGTAACTTCAGTCAGGCAGATTCATAAAAATAAAAATTAGATAATATGAAACACTTTTTAGAAAACATGAATCCCAGTCTAGCCATTCACATGTGCAAGAAATGTAATTTAATTTTGCTGTAACTAAACTTAATATCTAGCATGAGTCCCTACCACAATAAGAGTTGTGCCACTTATTATACACATAATCACTATCAATCTAGGATTTTCTCCTCTTTCCTGAGACTGTGTCTAAGTTCTGGAGGCCTTAGGAAGTGCAAAATCATGGCTGGAGGGAATCATGGTTTCTGGCCACACTGTTGTTCCTACCCTTCTGTTTGACAAAAGGTTTTTATCTGTATTCGTTGCCTCTGTGCCAGTTTTTTTTTAAGATTTATTTTATTTACTTATTCCCCTTCTCCCTCATTGTTTGTGCTCACTGTCTACTCTCTGTGTCCATTCCCTGTGTGCTCTGTGTCTGCTTGTCTTCTCTTTATGAGGCACCAGGAACTGAACCTGGGATATCCCATGTGGGAGATATGCTCAATCGCTTAAGCCACCTCGGCTTCCTGCTTGGATGCGTCTCATTGTCTTTCCTCTTTGTATCTCCTTGTTCCATCATCTGGTTGCATCAGCTTGCCATGCCTTCCCATTGTGCCAGCTCGCTTTCTTGCTCATCTTCTCCAGGAGGCAGCAGGAAACGAACCTGAGACCTCCCATGTGGTAGGCGGGAGCTCAATTGCTTGAGCCACATCCACTTCCCCTCTGTGCCATTTTTGATCCCTAACTGAAAATTTCTCTTTATTTGCTTCATGCTGCTACATATATGACCCTTTTAGGAACTCAGAAAGACATTCTATTCTTTAAGTTCCACTCTGAGGCCACTGAAAACTGTGTTGCTGTCCAAAGCCCTTTAACAATTTGTACCATTTGTGATGACATAAACATTTTAGTCTTCCTGATACAAGCTGAATGCTTGAAACATTCTGATACTCTTTCAGGATTTTAACTAGAAAAATATAAGCACTTACTTTTATTTACTTTACTCTAATGTTTCTGTCCCATGCTAGTTGTAGATAACTCTGGTTTCTTGCCTCACATTGGGATTTTCCTGAAAATAAGAACATGGCACCTCTCTGCTCTTGGAGGCTGACAATCTATTTGGAGCTCCATAGCCCCACATAACATGGAGCTGGAATTCCATATTGGAGTTGATGTAGGAGAACAGGGTTAAGGACCACATGTATTTCTTTTTTCTTCTTCTTCTCGTATCTAGAGATAATTCTGGCTCTTCATTTATTCCATTTATTCTTCTAAATTATCCCCCTAAGGGATATGTGTTTAAACTTAAAAGTCAAGAATCGATTTCTTTGTTTTGCTGTATCATCACTCTCCTGAGGTAATGAATATTAAAGACTGAAGTGCTTGACGAGGGGTGGGTAATAGGAGAGTGAGGAATAGGAAAAGAAAGGACTAATGGTAAAAACCAGGCAAAAATGCAACATTCATTAATCAATTCAAAATATCTTATCAGATATATTTTATTCAAAACAATTTGAGCCTGGCTTTCTGCTGAGTGCTTTTACAACACATATCTTACATTTTGAAATACTCAATTTAAAGCAGGTATTTGATTTTTAAATCTGAAGCTCAATGAAGCTGAACCACTTGTTCAATATCTTGTGCCAGTAAGTGAAAGAGGTGAGATTTTAACCTGAGGCTTCTGTCTTCAAGTCTGGCAACATAAATTATATCAACTCATGCTGACTATATTAACCATTCACTGGAAAATAAATGTCTTAATTTCTCTTTGTATATAAATTTCACTGATTGTAAAAGGTTTCTTTAAGTTTCTTACTAGGAATAAGTAGCATAAAATATATATTTAGGGGAGCCCTTCTTTGAAGATTCCAGTGGTACTTGTGCTAATGAAATAGAAGGAAGAAAAGCTTTCTGTATTTCTTGTTTCCATATGAAAATCGTGTCACTTCATTCCAAACTAATTTGACTGTTTTGGTGTTGCAAAAGAATCCATCCATTTTGCAGTTATGGGATTTATTACTGTAAGAAGCCAGAAAGGAAAGTTTATTTTCTCTGCCTTAATTTTACCCACTACAATATGAAAGTTACTTAAGCAGTGCACTTTATGGTAGGATCCAGATTTTCATGTGTTTACTGAGGCCAATGCCAAGATTTTCAAAATGATGCAGTGACAAACCCCCAGTTTTTAGTGAACTCGGTAGTAGATGAAGATTGTGGTTAATAGTACAAATACAAGAATTTTCTTCTATGAATTAGAATAAATATATGTCAATATTACAAGGTGTTAAGAATATGGTGATATATGGGAAAATACAACTAATGAAACCTACAGACTATAGTTGACAGTAATATTGTATCAATGGGAAAAATGTACTCTAAGGGTCAACAATAGCAGGGTATGGGAGTATGGGCTTTTTCTTTTTGGAATAATGAAAATGTTCTACAGTTGACTGAGGTGATGACAGCACAACTCTGTGATTGAAACCAAGAGCCAATGAGTGTACACTTTGGATGGAATGTACAAGGAATGGGACTATATAACACAGTGAACCCTATGGTGGATGATGGACTGTGCTTAGTAGTACAAATATGAGAACATTCTCTCAAGAACTGTAACATGTACAATACTAAACATGATTTTAATAATAGGGTTAAAAAAATACATCGAATGTAAACTATAGACTATAGTTAGCAGTAATATTTTGATGATGTTCTTTCATCATTTGTAACAAATATTCCACAACAATGCAAGGGGTTGATGGTGGGGTGATATATGGGAATCCTGTATGTTATGCATGACTGTTTTGTAAGTTTAAATTTTTAAATATAAAGAAAGGAAGGAAGGAAGGAAGGAGGGGAGGAAGGGAATAAATAGAAATAAAGAAATGTAAAGAAGGAAAGAAAGTAATAAGGTAGGAAGGGAAGGAGGGAAGGAAGGAAGGAAGAAAGAAAGAAAGAAAGTAAAAAGAAGATGCTGAGGATTTTCAGGGAAGAGTTATGAGATGGAGAAAATAATTAGCTTTTGTTAATGGTTGCCATAGATGTATATCTTTAAAAATGAAAATAAATATAATATAATAGTAATAAATGGGAAAAAGACATGGATAGACTTGTCTCCAAAAAAAGATATACAAATAGCCAAAGCATATATGAAAAGATGATCAACATCATTAGCCAGTAGGGAAATGCAAATCAAAACCATAATGAGATACCATTTTACTCCCACTAGAATGGCTACAGTAAAAATAACGGAAAATGACAAGTGTTAGGGAGGATGTGGACAAATAGGGACACTCATTCATTGCTGTTGGAAATGCAAAATGGTGCCACCTCTGTATGACCCGGAAATCCAACTTCTAGGTATATATCCAAAAGAATTGAAAGCAGGAACTCAAGCAAATATTTCTACACCAATATTCATAGTTGCATTATTTACAATTGCCAAAAGATTGAAACAACCCAAGGGTCATCAAACAATAAATGGATAAATAAAATGTGGGATATGTACACAAATATTATTCAGCCATAAAAGCAAAGGAAGTTCTGATACATGTGACAACATGAATGGACTTTGATAACATCATGTTGAGTGAAATAAGCCAGACACAAAAGGAAAAATATTGTATGATTGCATTATATGAAATAATTAGAATAAGCAAACTCATAGAGTTGGAATCTAGAATATAAATTCCTAGGGCATTTGGTGTGGGACTAGGGAGTTGAGGTTTAAAAAGTACAGAGTTTCTATTTGGGACAATGGAAAAGTTTTGCTAACAGATGGTGGTGATGGTAACACAACTTTGTGAATGCAGTTAACAGCACTGAATTATATATTTGATTGTGGTTAAAGGGGAAATTACAGGTTGTGTATATATTATTGTAATTAAAAATTTTTTTTAAATTCCACGGGTCTGTACAACACAGTGAATCCTATGTTAAGCCATGGTAGTAGTTAATAATACAATCATTAAAATGTGCTTCATCAATAGTAAAAAAGGTACCACACCAGCACAAGGTGTTAATAATAGAGTGGTATATGGGAATCCTGTATTATATGCATGATTGTTCTGTAAAACCACAGCTTCTTTAATAAAAAGTTAAAAAAAAAAAAAAAAGAAGAAGAAACGATGCAGTGAATTCCAAAAAAATACTTTAATTTAGGACATAAAACTATTCTCTTAACTTTTAAAAATTAAATCTCACCATAGATAAGTACTCCCTTCTGTAAATTTTGGAGCGTAATGGGCAAAAATTAAAGATGGTAAAATTATGTATTTAACACCCTAAGAAAATAAATCTTATAAGGGTTATTTTACCTCTAGTACATATAGTGAAATCAACTCATGAGAAAAAAACATTAAAATCAGTATTAAAAATAATATAAAACCATTTTAAACTAAATGTAATTCTCTTAAAATGACAACTTGACAGCTTAAAGAGCCTCAAGCGTCATCCTGCCATTGTTCATTTCTCTTCTGCTTTTTTATTTAAAGATGTTTCTAAAAGATAAGCACCATCAAAGTGTTGCTGCCAATACTAAGCACATCAAAAGGAAAAAAGTTTTCCTCCTTTCCTAAGTTTGGTTGGACATAGGATGTACATTTTTAATTTATCGTTAAAGATGTGCAAATATTCATCTAAATATTGATGTCATTAGAAGGCATATTCTAATTTTCTGAACATGCCATTTCTCAAAATACTTCTTTAACATTAATGTTGAATAAATTTACTTCTTTTGGGAGAGGAAATTCTTTCAATATAATGAGAACAACGGTTTTAAAGATTCATATGTTTGAAATAAATAAATTAAAAATATAAAATAAGAAATAAATACATAAACATATGCTTATCTTTTCTATAAGAAAAAACAGGCATTTTCATAAACATTTATGTTTCATTTAAATAGATAAGTTGATTCTGCAAAGGAGTGAAACATTTCCTCTGGATTATTAATTTGAGTTAGTACAATTAGTAATTTATAATAGCATATTAAAATTGTACCCTAAATTGCCACTCTTTCGGATAATCTGGAGGCAGTTTATTTTCATAACAATTTGGATGTGCAAATGCTTTGTCCTTGACTATGAAGATTAAAGGATGATAGTGACAGAAAAAAATCAGTGGACTTGTCTCAATATTGCTATACTCCCCTTGGTACCCAAGGAGGATATTCCACAAAAGTAGTAGTGTGTTGGCTTTTTCAAGTGAATTTTCCTCAATGTAAAGCTTACACATTTTGAAAGAGAAGGGCAATTTTCAAAAAATGAGTTCCTTCATATTAACTATGTGCTATATATTGTGTTGGATCCTGAGTATACAAAAAGTTGACTAACCATCTTGCCTTTAAAATTTCATATTGTAGTGAAATAAAATGACTTAATGAAAGCTCTTCTCAAAAGCAATAGAGATTGATCTGCTCAGCATCAGAATCCTGAAGATTAGGGCGCCACTAAATGGTCACTTCACAGCAGTCAAATTAAAGATACCAAATAAAAGTTTAGTTTCCCCCTCAATTTATTCCAATTTAACTTTTTACTGTAAGTACATAATTTAAATAAATATAATATAAACCATTCAAATAGAATTGTAAAACCAAAGAGACTTTTTTGGTGAAAACTGAGTATACTCTTTTGGAAGACTAAATGAAGGTGTGTGGATAAAAGAAAAAAATGCTATTTAAGTAGGCATAAGCAAAATATCTGTAAAATATTGTGGGAAAATTCATTAAAATATATACTTATTCTCCATTAAGACTGTTTGTTTAGTGATTCTAAATTCTTGCTCTACATTAAAGCAACTGAAACTGGAAAGAATCAATAGCAAAATATTGGTTTGGTTATTAAAAAATATAAAAAAGATAAGATGATATCCAATCAAATAGATATGTTCAAAGAAAAGGCCCTGACTTAACTTTAAAACATTTTCAAATGAAGGTGCACTTACCTTTTATAAGTAAAAGTAAGAAAATGCAATCTACCCACACATATTTATACAGTGTTGTAATATAATTCACCACTTAATATAAATATTAATATATATATATAACTGATCAAGGACTTCTGTTGACCAAGATAAGCATAAGACACTCCAGGGTTCTGTTCATACAAAATCTTTGAACAGTGAGCAAAAATTGGCAGATCCGTTGTATTCAAAACTCAAGAAAACAGACAAACTGGTGTAGCTCAGTGGTTGAGCAACTGCCTTGCAAGTACTAGGTCCTGGGTTCAATTTCAGACACCTTCTAGAACAACAAAGAAAAAAGAAAAAATAGCTCTAGAAAATACTTAGAGGCTTGCAGTAAATGGGTGAGTGCCTAATCAAGAAAACACAACTTAAGGAAAAGAAAGGGAAACTCATGGCACTCAGGCTGGACATTGCTCCTTCTCCTTCCCAGCATGGTATGGAAAAGCCTTCACGCACATAGTGGGTCCCTAGCCGTGTTTCAGAGGGAGCAGAGTAACCCTGTGCATATACTGGTGTGCCCCATGTCAGTGCCAATCTAGTGGGTAATAAATAGCCTGAAAGACTGAACCAGGACGCTCAATGGGGCTTGACTTCCCAGAACTTTCCTACAGACAGAAGTTGCTTTCAGACAGTTAAAACAGTGTAAGAACAATAAAATCAAAGTGACCTGGGAAAAAAGGATTACCAGCTTTAACACACAAACAAAATAATGCAAAAAACACCTTTCAAAGTTTTGCAGATCGGCTATGCTCTAGCTGGTCCGCTTCTTCAGATTTAGGAGTTTAATGTTCCACTGAGGACAAAAATAAGGGATCTTTTCTGTTTTTTTGTTTTTGTTGAACCTGTTTCTTGTCCTGGGTTTGAGCTCACTACATAGCCTTAGGAATTCCCCCATTTATAGGAAATTAAATGCCCCCTTGGCTCCTTATGAAGTAGACTCTCACCCCCTCTCAGTGCTCTATTATATGCCAAGATAAAAGTTGGCTTAAGGACAAGAACAGCAACATCATATATATTCAGATATAATTAATTGTAACTATCACATGTTTATTTTTAAAAACCATTCCACCATAAGGCCATATGCTATATATGCAGTTCAGCTCATCGCAATATTTACCAGATAAATATGTATCATTCCATTTTTATGTATTAAAATATTACCTGAAAAAGAGGATTCGAATGAAACCTTGAGGGGAACATTTGTTTGTGGATTTGAAAATCAGAGAGGAAATTTAATATATGAATATCCCATGTTTTTGTCTTCAGAAATGTTAATATGTATAATTAATTCTACTTTATTGCTAAATTTACTGGTAAATTCTACAAGAAGTTCATCGTGTTCCTGACATTTTGGCATTTTTTACTTTCTCAATAGTGTGACCTATTTGGGCAGTTTAGCACAAAGCACACATAAAAAGTTTCTAATTACTCCTAAGTCCTTTTCTGCCCTCAATATACTCCCTTTTAATTATACCCACTTAAGTCAATAACATAATATTTTCTCAGCTTATTTTTCTGCCCTTTTATGGATATAAAAACATCATCTTTTCAAGAAAAAATATCAAGTATTCAAATAAGCAAAGTAACTTTTTTTTATTAACCCAGCAAATGAGGGGGACTCCTGACCCAGAAAATGTTCAAAATAAGATTAAAAATAAACAACAGCATACAGGTTATACAATGATAAACACTTTTCTCTGAAATATTTTACTATCTAATATGAAACCCTGAATCATACTAGATAGACAAAATAGGAATGCGTTCTTTTAACTCAAGAATTTGATAATACCATAGAAATAATCTTATAAAGCCAACTTATTTACCAAGCGCCTATTATTTTCCAGGTTTTGTGGTAAGTGCTTCATAGGAATCATATTTAATTCTTATATATTCTGTCCTCAACCATGTAGAATAAAATTCCTGGTTATTGAGCAGCAACATCAAAACTTGGAGTCACAAGGTCAAGTTCTGGAATGAATGAATCCTGTCAGTTCATTGGGGATTTACTTTGTACTAAATGTGATCATTCCATAAAGGAGATGGGCCTATTTATATTATACCTAGAATTAAGACAAGCTCAAGCATAGTGCTAGATAATTAAAAGCCTGCCATTATGCCAAGGTTTTACCCATAAAAGAGAAGAAACTGTCAAGAAATATACATTGCCCTATGGGGACTATCACTGGCTCCCACTCTGCTAAGGTTGCTGGGTCACTGAAATGGTAATTTCAGCTAGTTACCAGCTCAAGATTTTACAGGAAGAATTCAACTTGTAAGGAATAAGGATGAAAATGAAACAAAATCCACCTACATGATCTTGGGTAAATATCAAGCATAAAACTTTTCTTGATGGTAGAAAACCAGATTAAGTGGTTATCAAATTTCATTTTCTTTTCTTTTCTTTTTTTTTTTTTTTGGTGAGAAAATTTAAAATAAAAGAAAAAAGAATAAGGTGAATGTACACAAAAAGTATAAGGAAACTAAGCCCTTGAAAATGATTTATATTAGGACTCAGTAGATAATTTTAGAAATATTTATTGTGTGCTTACAAAAATTTTAAGAAAATATCCCTCAATAAACCAGAGTTGAAAAGACTAGATAATTGGTAATACCCAATCTGAAGGGATCTACAGTATGGCAACATGTAACAGAACTAAAAATATCATAGCAGGGTTCAAAACTACAACAACAGTAGTAAGGAGTAAATTGGTAATGGTAGAAATTGAATACAATTAAAGGGCCAATATGATGGTGCTCTCCAAGAATATAAAGGGAAAAAAAAACAGAGAGTATTATGACAACTATGGCCAGGTGTATGAGAATGAGAGAATGGATAGCCAAATGTCAGATGATTGACAATCTGAAGATGAAATCAGAACAAATGGTGAAATGGATGCAGTAAAAGATACACCATAGTTTTTTTTTTTTTCTGACTAGAAGACCAGAGACTACAGATTAAAAATCTCACTACCAGAAAAAAATTAATGAAAGTGATGTACCTAGCAATATCTGATATATATTTGTCAGTTTCAAGAGCAAGCATTCAGCCATAAGAAAACACGAAATCTACAAAGGAAGAGAAATCCAGGAAGCCTCAGCTTTTTCCTTTGTAACAGTAAATACCAGCAAATAGTAAAAACGTGTCTCCAAAAAATTAAGGGGGAAATTAATGACCTAATCATTTTATGTCCAGCTCACTTGTATTTTATATGCAAAGACAAAATGATTTTTCTAATATGCAAGAGAGTAATGGATAGGTAAGAAAAATATAAAACCAAAAATGAGAAAATATGCAACACCAACAAAAAACCTGTTTGTATTTTTAAACAGTGAATCATTAATACAAAGAATTGGCTAAATGTTTTTATAAATGTGTTTATAGCATATATATAAATGTCAAATTTAGTTTTGAACATGACACAATGTTATAAGAATAAACAAAATGAAAAATGTCTATTGTTTTTACTGACCATACCATTTATTTTGATATTGTCCTTAGATTTGAATATTTTATTTTCCCAAATTGCACTTTTTTTTTCCATAAATAATAGATAACAATCAGTGGTGTGAATATCCAACATTGAAGGAAATGAATATAAGTGTACAGTTTAAAATATTTTATCATAACTAAATTTTCACAATATATTATGGATAAATTGCAACGGTACTTTTTCCAACATACTAAAACATATGCTATAATATTCTCGCTATAAACCCATTGCACATCATGATTACTTTAAATGTCATCTAAATAAGTATTTTCAACTTCTTAATTATGGAAATGTATTTCGAAAAATATTTATAAATTAAATATTAGATTGTGTATAAATGCAAGTCAAAGTGTGAACACAGTTTTTCAATATAATCGTTTATCATCCTCCTTCTTCGTGGGAAAGTAGTTAATTAATTTAATCCACCTACAACAATTTGACATTAAAAAATTAAAATTTATCTTACATCTAAAGAGATCCTGTTTAGCATTATCTTCTGAACAAGTGTGCTGAAATTTTTTTAAAAAAATGTAACCAGGTAAAATTCTGTTTACGTTTTTATGTAAGGTTCTTTTTAGGGAGTTGTTTCCTACCTATGAGAGAAGATCCATAGAAAAGCAGTGTGATGAATCTGTTTTAATGAATTTTATGAAACTAGAAAATCTGCACAACAGTTTACAAAACCTCTTCTATGCAACCAACAATTTTTAAAAAGTGTGCTATTGTATTAGTTAATATATATGTTTTCTTACAAATTGTTCATAAACTAGTATCTTTATACATTAACAATAAAAAACAAAGGGTTTTACATAGGCTGGATTACACAAAATTAAGATCTGGGTTGGATTTTCAGAAGAGTTTACTGTTCTATTTTATATACATTAAAAGGAGGACAGAAACAACATTTCTATTTTGCAGTGCCCAAGGTCATTTCAGAATGCCTACTCTACCACTCAGTTGGAAGTGGATGTCTACTGTTTATTTTGAATATGAAAATTACAGATATCTATAAAATCTTAATGAATGCTTAGCATCATGCTAACTATAATGTTAGGCTTGGAACCTGAACATCAGTAAAATGCAGGAATTTTATGGTAAGTAAGCAAGTGGACAGGGTGACAGTTATGCAAACACAATTAATTAAAAGTTTACCAAGAAATAAGAGAGATGTTCTACCTACTTTAGAAAACATAGGTATCGGAAAGTGTGGAGCAAGTTGTTATATGGTGTGTCGTGGGATTACAGGCTCAGGCACAACAGAAACTTTTAGCAAATGACTGCTTTATTATTTAAACAGTGCAAAGGGTCCAAAAGAGCAGGGGAAGAGATCCCATAGCAACAGGTCTCCTGGGGAACCCAAGTCAGTGGGTGGATGGCAGTTCTGCATGCCCCACTTTGCCTCAGAGAGGAGAGGCAAAATTGTTCTGCCTGCGGGTAGGGTATTTATGATATCCCAGGTGGAGGAGGGCCTGCCACTGAGAGTTCCTCTCCTGAGAAGCAGTTGGAAATGCTTGTTCCTAGGATTTTCATTCAAAGTATGGTCAGGCCACTTCATTAGACCTAACATCTTCCCTGGGCAGTGGAATGGAAACATATTGAAACATCTGCACAAAATAGAAAAGGAGGGGTGGGGGAATGGAGGCAAAGGCTAGGAGATGGCCACTAGGTGTGTTGCTGACTTCCCAGCAGGAAGCCTTGCATGTGAAAAGATCAGAGGGCCAAGGATAGATTCCTAAGACACACCAAGAGAGAGCAAGAAATGCAAGAGTTTCACTGTAAGGAGAAGGCACCTTTAACCAAGTAATTTTTTTACCACTCAATTTTATTAAAAAGGAATTTATCTGTAAAATAAATTTAGTTTTTTAAGGGCAGAAAAAGGTATTTATAGTATAAGGAAAGTATAAAAAGATTTTGCTCATTATTCATATACCTACCTGGATGACAGCTTTGAATGAAGTAGCTGAACAATGTGCCCATAGCACATAGTGGGCATCCAATGAATATTGCTTTGATGAATCTATTACTTTATTAAATTCAATCAAGTGGGCAGAACAAGTCACCTTTACAGTGATTTCCCAAAAATCAATACTCTGGTAGAGATGCCATTCTGTCTCTCTCTCTTTCTCTCTCTCTCTCTAATCTATCTATTTATCTTTTTACCATAAATATTAATTACCCCCATTGTGAGCAAATTGGCTTTATGGTAGATTTAGTGAAAAAAGATAAAACTCTACTAAGGAAAATTGGGAGAAGCAATATCTAAATTCAAATAACGTCAGCCAAATATTCAGTTTCGTTCCTAACTTTTCTTTCCAAGGGGTACTACAGTTTTTGGATCACTTTGTAATTGATGATGGATAAATTGCATATAAGAGACAATTTGGGCTTTCCTCCCGAATTGCATGACCTTAACTCTCTATTAGTGACAGCTTTTGGAATGAGATTGAAATAATTGGCACTAATTTCACTTTAAAGCTTGCATAGCTGGTCTGTGCTTGGCAGCTGGCATTTTATTAAATTATCAACCATACACCAGTAAATGCATTACAAAAATAAATGGAAGAAGTCTTGTTTATATGTATGAGCTGGAAATCACTAATTAGATCATTAAAGTAAGAAATCTTGGAACTAAGGTGACTGATTAATAGAGAACTATGTTGTTTATAACAGCATTGCTTATTTCTCATTCTGTATTTCACTACAATAAATTTTTTAAAGCAAAAGAAGAAACACTTGCTTTTAAGTTCCTTGAATGTGAGGACAATGATGTGGAACAGCTTTACCCTTTCCCCACATGGCACATAGTGGGCATCCAATGAATATTTGCTAAATTGAACTGTTGTCAACAAAGCAGTGTACTTTCTATTTGTTCTTCCTGCATTTTCTCCATTGATGAGGACCCAAGAGGATATTAATAAAGTTATTGAAGAATTTTTGTTTAAATCTCATTATGTCTTATAGTATCCAAACTCTTGAGTACAATAAGTTCTACCATGAGGACTTGAGTTTGCTTGTGTTTTTCTTTTTTTTACTAAAAAGTAAAGTAAATTGCTGAGAGCATGTCTTCAGGGAGAATATTACATAAGCACAAATTCTGAGTAAGACTGGGAGACCTAGGCCTCTATAATACATATCTAAAAGAAGTGCATCAAATTGTTTGGGTGATAGGAGTCCCTAGAGAGGGATCTATAGACCCCATCTGTGATAGTTTATTTGACAGAATTACATAGGACTGAAGAGAAGAGCCTTTATCTCTATGCTTCTTTAATAGCAATTGTGGTAATGATTTCCAGTTCTTGCTAAATTATCAAATTCAATTGACTTTTTAGCTGTGATTTAATACCAGTGAACTTAAAGCATACTCTCCTCCAGGGTGTGCCATGATGGTTAATAGACAACTTTTCCATAAAATACACACATACATACTCAATATTCCTTGCTCTGTTAAGCTTTGGAAACCTTGAGTTAAACTGAGTTAAACAGATTTCTTTATTGCAGGCCTTCTTTTACTCAGTATACTCCATGTTCGTTGTCATAAGGATAGAGGTGATATAAAAGGCAGTATTGCCATGAATACGTACAGCCCGGAATGTTATTATTTATCACACATGTTAATGGAGTCTGGAAAATTCTTTAATGGAATAATAGGAATAGTTTTTAGAAAAAATTGAACCACTCTATTTTTACATAAACTTTTAAATTTTGTAACAGTTTTAGATTTACAGGAAAAAATGACAATAGGTCAGAGAGTTGCCAAATTTCCAAACTCAGTCTCCCTAATATTAACAACTTACATTAGTATGGCTTATTTGTTATAATCAATGAAATAATATTGACAACTTCTTATTAACCAAAGTCCACAGTGAATTCAGATTCTCTTAATTTTTACCTAATTACCCTTTTCTGTTCAGGTTCTCATCTAGAATACCCTATTATATTTGTTGTCATGTAATAACAGAGCAATCAAGTCTCCTTAGAGTCCTCTTGGCTGTGACAGTCTCTCAGACTTTCCTTGTTTTTGACAACGTTGACAGCTTTGAGGAGTACTAGTCAGGTCTTTTGGAAAATGTTTCTATATTGGGATTTATCTGTTTTTCTCATTAATGGACTGGAGTTTTGGGCTTCAGCGAGGAAGACCACAGAGGTAAAATGCCATTTTCATCACATCATAGCAAGGGAACATACTACCCACATGACTTATCACTGCTGATGTTGCTCTTGATCAGCTGGATGAGACAGTGTTTGTCAGGTTTCTCCACTGTGAAGTTACTCATTGTTCCACTGTTTCCTTACTATGCTATTTGGAAGGCAGTTACTAGTCACATCCTTCACTTAAGGAGTAGAGAGTTGTATTCTACCTTCTTGAGGGAAGACTCTCCATGTAATTATTTGGATTTCTCCTGCATGGGAAATTAATCTTTTCTTTATTTCTTTCTCTCTTCCTTTCTTCCTTCCTTTGTTTCTTCCTCCTTTTTCTCTCTCCCCCTTTCTTTTGTCTTTCTTTTCTTGTCCCTCCCTCCCTTCTTTCCTTCCTTCCTTCTTTTCTTCTCCAATCATTTATTTATATCAATATGGACTCATGGATATTTATTTTATACTGTGTGTCATAATCCAATACTAATGTATTTTCTTGCTCAAATTATTTTGGTTGACCACTGGGAGATCTTTCAGTTGACTCTTGTATCCCTTTGGCATACCCCTATCATTGTGTGTATGTGTGTGTGTGTGTGCTTGAGAACTTTATTATTTTCTGACACCACAAGAAGCTCCATGCTCATCTCGTGTGTTTCCTGGCCCAGTCATAGAATCAGCCATTTCTCCAAGAGTCTGGGTTTCTTTAATTAGGATGGTATTAGGAACCAAAATTGGTTGCTATGTGTGCTCAATACTCCTGGAGTTTCACTGATTCTGCATCCTTTTGGCTAAAAGAAAGATGGAAAATATGTGTGTGTGTTTGTGTGTGTATGCATGTGTAATGCTTCTAGACCTTTTCAGATGACAGAACAAGGAAATATATATATGTATGTTTGGTCATGCATATATATATGTTTATATATATATACATACATATATATATAAAACTTTATGTAAATATATGTATCTGTATTAAGTTCATACAATATCTCTTATTCTAAACCATCACATCATAGATTTTTCTACCTTTCTACCATGGCTTAGATGTATCCTTGCATTTCAACAGTGAGAAACCTGGCTCTCACCGTCCATTACCCATTTATTAAATAGTTCACTTTCAGTATACTTGCATAGTGGATTCAGAATTGTTAACCTGTACTCTCATGTGGTAAGATATTATCAATTAGAGTAGACTGCATATGTGCAGTTTCTTTTGCCTTTAGTCTTTGTATTAGTCAGCCAAAGGGGTGCTGATGAAAAATACCAGAAATCTGTTGGTTTTTATAAAGGGTATTTATGTGGGGTAGAAGCTTACAGTTACCAGGCCATAAAGCATAAGTTACTTCACTCACCGAAGTCTGTTGCCACGCGTTTGAGCAAGATGGCTGCAAGGGTTCAGGCTTCCTGTGTTCTTCTCTTCCCAGGGCTCGTTTCTCTCTGGGCTCAGCTGCTCTGGTCTCTCTACAAGGCCAGCTGTAGAATATCAGGCAAATGTCTTGTCTCTCTTCCTCCATCTCTGTTGAGTCTATTGGAACCTTCTCTCCTTCCTCACATATCTGCTTCTCTCTGTGTTTACTTCCCAGGCTCCAGGATCAAAACTCCAACCTCCCTTCTCTACGGGACTCAGCGTCCTACTGATGGGGCCCAAGCAAAGCCTTAATCATTATTTAATCAAGAAAAAGCAAAACCTCTGAATTCAATATAATCCAATATGCTCAAAGGAAAAGACTAGCTTACAAACATAATCCAATACCTATATTTGGAATCCATAAATAAAGCCAAACTGCTGTAGTCTTATAGACTATTCAAAAATTACTTAGGTCAGTACCTTTTTCCCTCTACCCTATTCAGTTAGGTTGTTTCATACATTTGCAATACAATTAGATTGTTTTGTCACTTTCTGCATTCTATCCTGGGATTCTCCAGAGCTCCTAAATAATTTATTTTTATACATCACTTTTTGCGCTTTATGCTGTAAAGTTCTTTAGGTTTTGACAAATGCATAGTGTCATGTATCCACCATTATATCATTATCCAGAACAGTTTCACCTCTGGAAAAAAAATCCTCTGTGTTTCACCTATTCAATCCTCTCTGCCACCCAAATCCTGGCAAACACTGAACTTTTTACCATCACTATAAGTTTGCCCTTTCCAGAATGTCATATAATTGGAATGATACAGTATGTAGCTTTTCAAATTGATCTCTTTCATTTAACAATATGCATATAACATTAATACATGTGTTGTTTTGGCTTGATAGCTCATTTTGTATTTTTTGAACAATAATATTCCATTGTACAGGTGTTACAAAAATTTTTATCCATTTATCTATTGACAGACATCATGACTACTTCCAGCTTATGGTGATTTTTTAAAAATCACCCTCTCCCCTAGATTGTTCTCTTGTCTTTCTGCTCATTGTTTGCTTGCCTTCTCCAGGAGGCAGGAGGAACCGAACCTGGGACCTCCCACATGGGAGGTGAGTGTCCAACGGCCTGAGCCACAGGAACTCCTTGCTGGCTGCAGTGTCTGCTGCCTTGTGGCATCTGCTCATTTAGGTATCTAACTCATTGTGGGGGGGTGTGGGCATCTACCTTGTTGCAGTGGGGTACAGGCGTCTGCTTATCTTCTTTAGTAGGCACTGGGACCTGAACCTGGGACCTCCCATGTAGTAGGTTGAGCCACATCCACTTCCTGGTGATTTTGAATGAAACAGCCATAAACATTCATGTGCAGGTTTTTGCATAGACATACATTTTCAAATCAGTTGGGTAAATATCTAGGATCATGCTTACTAGATCACAGGGTAAGATTATGTTTAACTTTGTAAGAAACTTCCTGACTGTATTACCGAGTGGCATTCCCACAAACAATGAATAAGAGCTTTTGTTGCTCCGCATCCTTGCCAGCTGCATAGCAGTATCTCATTGTTATTTTAATATACAACCCCCTAATAAAAGACAATGTTGAGCATCTATTTGTATGCTTATATTCCACCTGTATATCTTCATTGGTGGGATATCTCTGATGATCATTCATCCACTTTTTTTTTTTCTTATTTTTAAGTTTTAAGTGTTCTTTTTGTCTTTTTGAATAGAAGCCATTTATCAGACATGTTTCACAAATATTTTGTCTCACTCTGTGGCTTTTCATTTGATTCTACCCACAATGTATTTTGCAAAACAGAAGTTTTTAATTTTAATAAGTCTGACATGATTTTTTCCTCTCCCAGATCATGCTTTTGACATTGCATCTGAAGTCTCACTACTATACCCCAGGTGATTTAGCTTTTCTCCTATGTTTTCTTCTAGAAGTTTCATATTTGTTCTTTTTCATGTATGTCTGTTCTGCCAGATAAAAGGCTTTGCTAATGCTTTACTATATATATATGTAAAAAGATTGATATGATGACTTAATTAACTCAAGCATAAGAAAGCAATACACAGACATATTTATTTATTTTATTAAACATTTGTTAATAATTGGGAGGATATAAAATAGGCAAAGGATGGTCTACAAATGGGGGTCCAACTGCTGCACAATATACATACATATAGATATATCCTTAACAATATACATACATATAGATATAAGTTCACCAAACTGGGGGACACACCAACTTGCCTGGCCCACATCCAACCAGAGCCCCAAGTGGATGAAATATAAGTGTATATATATATAGTTAGTGAACCTTTGTTAATAATTGAGAGAATATGAAATAAGCAAAGGATTGTTTATAAACAGGGGTCCAACTGCCATATCCCAATCCCTCAAGATATGCATACATACATTCATAAACTCACCACACCATGGGACACACCAACTTACCTGGCCCACATCTGACCAGAGTCCCGATTGGATGTAACATAAATATATATATGCGTATCTAGTTTAATATATCTACACTGGCAATTAGAGTGAGAAAAAAGAATAACATAATCAATCAAAAGATTAAATCAATTTTGAAGAGTCACAGAATGACAGAAAAATAGGGCAGTCTTACATACAAACTCATCAACATCTAGCTCTTGGCTGGGAAGTCCTGAATCAGCAGCTGATACCAGAGTATTGAAAGAAAACACCTGTGCAGAGCACCCTCTCCCAGGGTGGGACTTCAACTAGCCTGATCAGGGACTGTCCCTTTTATTGCGCTCATAATCAATGAACTCGATACTATAGATGCCAACTTGTGAGTACTGTGTCAATTCCCGAGAAAGTGGCCAACCTTCCCAGAGAAGAGCACAGCACTCCCCGGAATGCACCCTATCTGTTCTTATTTGTTACAAAATATCCCTCAATGTGTCCACTCTTCTAGTTCTCATCATTCCTCCTAAAATATGAAAAGTGCTAACAAGCAAGGCATTGGTTTGCTGATTAACAAAGTTTCCTGCATGATGTGTCACTTTTAATTTTGAACAATACTCACCAAATTTTTTTCCAATGCAATGTCTATGATCCATTTTGAGTTAAATTTTTTGTGAAAGGTGTAAGGTCTGTTTATATATTTATTATTATTATTTTGCCTATTATTTAATTATTCTAGTACCATTTGTGGAGAGAGGACTATCTTTTCTCCATTGCATTTACTTTGCTGTTTAGTCAAAGATAAGTTTAATATATTTGTATGAGTCTATTTCTGGATTCTTTACTCTGTATCCTTAATCAATATATCTATAATTTCACCAATACCACACTATTTTGATTACTCTTGCTTCATAGTAAATCTTGAAAGCAGTTAGTGCAAGTCCTCCAACTTTGTTCTTCTTCTTTTGCATTGTGTTGGCTACTCTGTCTTTTGTCTTCCCATATAAACCTTATAATCAGTTTCTTATTATCTACAAAAATAGATTTTATTGGAATTATGTCAAATCTATTGATCAAGTTGGGAAGAACTGACATCTTAACAATACTGACACTTCTAATCCATGAACACTAAATATCTCTCTATTTAGATTTTTAACTTTTTTAATCACATAGTTTTCTGTGTTTTTAAAAAATGACAAGTTTCTACTTGTTCAAATCTATAAGGTTATTTGTGTTTTTCAATGCCAACAAAACATATACATAAATTTTTTTATGTAAATGAATGTGGTTCAGAATTTCTCATACCAGTGCTGGATATGGGGAGCAATTGAGGTTCAAAACTAATTATTCAATTATTGGTCACTGTTATAAATACTATTATTTTATGGACAATAATACCCTGAAACTTTTAAAAACTATTTACTTGTTTAATTCATTTGAAAAACATAAATCTATAGTTTTATTAAGACAAAAACTGGCAGTGTGGTATGAAGTTTACATTTAAACAAAGTTTTCACAGAAACCTAACACATGCCTAAAAAGATTTTACAATGCAGCTCTAGATGCAAGTCTAGATGGTGTCAAGAACAGATGGATCTCATGATTCAAGAAAAAGCATTTTGGTATCAGTTAATTCTTCAGGATTTTTTTTTCTAATGTGGGTTTTTGTTTGTTTGAAATGAACCACTGCTGCAGTGTAATTTCTCCTGAGACCAAGGCTTCTGAAGTCATTCAACCCTTGAATTGATTCATTGAAACTTGTGCTGTCAGTGACTGAACTCTGTCACCAATGGTTTCAGAATTCAAAATTCAAAAATCAGAGAGGCTGTAAGAGTTTTCTACCCTTAGAGCATGGGCCCTTGTCTTTCCCTATTCTCCTGTCTCCTATACTACTCTCTTACCCTCCTTTAAATACCTCAGCTAGTGGCTTGGATGGACAAGCTGATATTTATAACTTAAATGGAAAAGAAAGAGTCTTCTTGTCAATTTCAAGAATTAGCACCTCAAAGACAGAATGATCTGCCTGTGTATTCGCTCCAATAAAAGACTTTCTCTCCTCAGTCATTTTCCATCTCTAAATGGCAGCTTTGGTAAGTTACTAACTGGCTTAGTCATTTGTGGGGGACAGCATTAAGCTCAGGCAGGGAATACCTTGGCTTATAGGTCTGAGGCATTCACAGCTTTGAATGTCATCCTCATTTAGCCTGCCAATGACATTTTTTGAAATGTTAACATATTCTGAACACAGAATCAAATCATTAGTTACTTATTTCATTCACTGCTTCACCATTCCCCAATCAGGCCCCACAGTTCAATAAAAATGATTCTACCCATCTCCCTTTCTCCCACCCCATCCTTTCCTCCACACCCCCCCCCCAATAATACACCAGTAACAGCTAAAACTACACACATGCTACCCTATAAAAATGCAAAGTTATCACTATTGGGAAAAAGGCTGTGAGTTGTAGAGATGCGCTTTGAAGATCTACAGTATCTTTTTGCCTCCACACACCACTCTGAAAGTTTTGTCCTTCATAGAAGGCCCTTTGATTTTCTCAGCAAAGTGCACAATGGGTTGCCTTGAAACACTTTTCTCCCCTTTCCTCTCCCCTGGGATGGGTGTGCAAACTATACAGCATGGAACGGCTTTAAAAGCACTTGAGCTGCTGCAGGGCACAGAAACTATACTGACTCTTCAAAGGACATCTTCTCAAGCCACCTCTATGGTGTCAAGACAAGTAGAACTCCTTCCCTTCCCCACTCTAAACCCACCATCAGAAATGACAGGGATGGTACTCAGTTGAATTACTTCTTGTCATCTTTTTTGTCATTATCCTCTGAGGCGCAGGAATGCCATGTCAGCCTTTCCTCATAGAAGGATATGACAACCTGTGGGCACTTGACATTGGCTTCCTTGGCAGGAATCAGATTAGCCTCATCAGAGTGTTTCCATTTCATCAGGAACATGAGTTCTCCACTGGAGCCTATAGCTCCAATAGTCCTCTCCAGCTCCAAATCCAGGGCAAATCCACATAGCTTTTCTGACTCTTCTTTCTTCTTCGGTTTACTCTCCTCTCCTTCATCTTCAGAATCAGAGTTAGCTTTGTGCTTGCCATTCTCTGACTTATCTGTCTCATGTGCCATTTCCTGTGACTGCAGAAACTCAGCAATGAGGTCAGGGCACTCCAGGTTCTCTTCTGGCTCCCATGTGTTGTCCTCATCTGAGAAAACTTTCCACTTCAGGAGTTACTCCACTTTGCCCTTTACCACTTGACAGTCGAGAACTTTTTCTACAGCATATTCCTCTTGCTCTTCTTCTCGCACCTCTTCCACTTTCTTCTTGTTTTATTTTTCCCCATAGTGCCCACCAGCTTTCTGGTGTAAAGGATGATGCTGCTTAGAGCAGCACTCAAGAGCCTGAGGGGAATAAGTACCACCCTACTAGCACCTCGCATCCGGCCAGCAGGGGAATGGTGCCCAGAAAAGCAGCAAGCTGTGTGGTTGAGGGTGAACTCTTCACTGACGTGGCATACTGAAAGCCCCAGGCAACCATAATTCATTTTTCACGATTTATATACTATCCCTGTATGACTTGAAATAGGTTATTCAACCTTCTAACTGCAACCTTTATTTTCAATATGTATATATAGTCTCTATTTTAATATCACAATAAATATTAAGGTGGACAGGAGAATCTACAGAGAGAAAATTTCCCATTATTTAGAATTGGAAGACAATGCTGAGTTTTGGTTCCCTCCTCCACTTTTCTTAATATTTTGATTCTGCGTTAATATTTTGATTCTTTTAAATGAATTGAAAATATATTTAACCACCATGGGAAGAAGAAGGAAGACAAATATACCACTTTTCATTATTACATATTGGAGCAGTTGTCATAAAGGGAGTTGCATATGTGATTTGCTGAAAGGCACTAACAGATACAGGCAAAGGACAGAAGCTCCTATAATATATAGAGAGGATGTAAGTTACTATCCATCAACCTAGCTGATTAAAGATATACACTGCTTGGCCTTCAAGTCTGCTCACCTGGCCATCAATGATTGCTTGATCAAGACAAGGATTACTGATTGCTTGATCAAGACAAGGAGTCACTTTTTTTTTTTTTTCATCACTTTTTCATGGGTCATTTTATACCATCCTGAACTGATACTTGTCTAGAAAAAAAATTTATATATATTTTCAATGGGTAGAAAATGAAATCATTACCACTGGTATTAATACAATAAGAACTTAAATATTTAATTATGATAAAGTAGAGCAGACTGGCATAGAGTATCAGATGCTAAAGTGCCAGAGCAGAAAAATGACCTTTTTCAGAAGATTATGTATTCACATCAATAATTTTCAATTTATTTAACATGTAAACTCTATATTTTTCAATCTGAGAGTTTTATATACATTTTCTTTTTTCTTTGTGCTTTTGTGTACCATGCTACATATTGCTATTACACAAAAAGTTATTTAAATTATAGGTCTACCTATATTTTCCCCTTCCCTTTGACAATGGTTCAATCATTCTGAAACTGTCCCTAAAATCTAGAAATCCATCTCATCAATATTTTAAAAAATTACAAGAAAGAAATATGACTTTCTTGAGGGAATGCTAATGAGCTAATAAACACATAATATTTAGCATCCAGATTAATACCCAAGAGCCACAAAAGGGACAATACAGACAAATAAAAACCTTTGAAGTTGAGTCTAAAACTCCCCTTTATCTATTTTTCTTTAAACTCTCACTTGTATCATTAGTAAAAAATTTACCACAGGCAAACTTAATGTTGAACTCTAGTTGCTAAAAGTCTTTGACAATATAAGTACACTTATTGTCTTTATCTTTTAAAAAACAAACAAACAAACAAAAAAAAAAAACCCAAAAACTAAGAATGCCAGAAAATACACCTAAGTTATTACCTAAGATCATCAAAGATTTTAAAAACCGTACCCCAATGTTTAAGTGGATTAATGACTCCAGTACATATTTTCACAAAAACAGTGATGTTCACAAGATCAAATTCATAAAGGACACTAATAAATATGTTTGTGTTACATTTAGGTATCTCTCAATGCCTTTATACATAATGTTATGTCATTTTACACTCACCTTTGGATGTTTTAATATAGACTTAAAAATAAAGTATTCAGTAAATTATTGTAATGGAAAGATTAAATGAAAATATTCAACATTTTACATGAATTAAGGCATGCCCTATCTTCTTGCATAAATTTGTATTCTGTGAGAGCCGATTGTCTGACCTTAACAGAGGAGAAAAACAAAGTCATTTTATCTGGGTCATCTGGTAGAGAGAGGTAGTTATGATTTTACCAATTTAAAAAAATCATTGGACTTCTTGCTTGGCCCTTTTGTGCACTGACAAAAACTATCTCCTAAGAATAAGATGCTTCAGATTCCCTATTGTAAGATCAAATGTTTTTGTTTTGCTTGTTGATTTAGCATCTGTACTGAGGCACGGTTGAGTTTAAAACTTAAAACACTGAGGCATTTGTGTTGGCACCACACAGTAAATGGGAGTCACTTCCATTAAATGTCTACTTCCCTGGGTAGGAGGCACCCTTCACCTGCTATAGGAAAAATCCCAATTTACCATCCCTTTCAGGAGTCAGCATTGTGGCAGTTTGAAATTATTTTATGAATCCTGAAAAGAGAATGATTATATTTGGTCCATTCCTGTGGGTGTGAGCAACATTTTCAATTGGGCTATGTCAGGTTGAGTCTCCGCCCTCTTGCTGGGTCCAGTAAACAACAGAGACACACGAGAAAAGAGCTCTGCCATTTTTTTATCTTGCCATTGACAGCAACTGAAGCTCCTGGGAGAGATGAGCCATTTGCCTGATAGCGTGGAGCTGAAATCAGGAAGAAAGCAGAGCAGTAGAGCATGAGAGACGAGGCCCAGTAAGAGACAAGCCTTAGGCCTGGTTGTCCTCAGCTGAGCTCCGGGAGACAGTACAGTTGGGAAGGCAGAGACTGCAGGCCATCTTACTTCAACACATGAAGCTGACTTGGGTGAAAGAGCATCTCTTATGGTGCCTTGAGTTGGACTTTTCATGGCCTTGGAACTGTAAGCTTTTACCTCAATAAATACCCTTTATAAAAGTCAACACATTTCTGGTATTTGCATCAGCAGCTGTTTGGCAAACTAAAACAAGCATTAACAGCAAAGTCTGTATCTTCTCTCATTTCACACTTCAGTTAGTCTTTTGATCTGGGATCTTAAGAGTGAGGCTTATTTTGTCAGCTCTCCCTTGGCTTATCTCATTTTGAGGCATTTCACACAAATTTGATCATCTTTTAGTGAAAAGGGGCATATGTATCCACCCCACCCCATATCTTCCCAGCTTAGAAATAGGAGCATTAAGCCATTATTATTATTATTTTTAATGAAAATGGGAGAAATACCACTTTCTTAAGACTTATCCCGTTGGGGATGATTCATTCGCACTGCCAGAACCCCACTCCCTTTATTTAAATTTGCTTCCAGCCAGAGAGGCCATTTCCCCCCAAATTATGGCAGAAGTAGACATCAGCATGGTCACACGACCTTATAAATTAGTATACCAGAAACTTTGAACAGAAAAATACATTACAGTTTATATTTATTAAATATACATTTGATGGTGCATCAATCTCCCAAGGGTATTTTGGTGTCTGTGAGTGAATTAAGTATAAGTGCTTTTTCTCAATGACTGTTGGATGCAAAGCCTTTCTATAAAGAGGAGGCAGGGATCCCATTATGTGTAGGATGGTTCTGAACAATAAAGAAATGTAGTTTCCAGAATGGCAGCAATGCCACAGTTGAGCACTACATTCCTGGTCAGATCCTATATGTAGATATACTATATTTTAATCAGAAGTTTCAGAAAGAAATTTCTTTTGCCTACTCTTCCCAATTAAAGTTTTGAGTCTCAATTAAGTACTTTTACATTTGCACTTGGAGGCCACCTATTCTAATTAGAAAATTATTTCTTATACCTAGTCCTCTGAATGCTGTTATTTGTAACCCAATTAGCTTGCACAAATCACAGTAGTCCAAGGTCATTGCTCTCATTTCAGCCTTTTCTGTAAAAGCAGCAAGATTAGCTCATACATCTTAAAACAGAGTTTCTCACAATTAAAAGTAATACTAAGTCTCTAACTTACATTTTTTCCCCTTCCTGTGATCTGACCCCCACTACTTTTTTTTTTTTTTTTTTTTCCTTTTCTTTCTTTTTTCTCCTGCAGTTAGTATTTTATCAGGGAGAAGTAAAGCAGTACTCAGCAATTCTTTTACCCTTTCCCATATCTAACCCCTCATCAATTTGCAAGTCTTAGCCTAGAAAGTTGCTGCCTGCCAGAGTGGGGCTTGAAAGGCCCACAGGCCCCTCTTTCATCTACAGAGCCACCATCCTAACAGCTGTCTCCATTCCAGCCACACCAGGACCACAGTTTTAGGATCTTCTTCCTCTCCAGCCAGGCTCCTGATCCGGTGGTTTCCTGTTTCTTTCTCCTTTGGAAAACCTTCAGTGCCTTTTTTATTGAGTCAACAGAAGCCACAAGAAATTATACATTTTGCTTACTTCAGATTCTAGCTTTTAGAACAAAACAAACAAAAAACAACTAGTGGACCAGAGTAAAATAAAAACCTAGAGTTAAAAGGGAAGAGGACAAACTTTTCCAAGTAGCCTTCCTAGTTTCACAGCTGCACAGATTTTGTTGTCTTTGGACCAAGAATGGTTAAAACCAGATCCTGTTTTATTGAGATCATATCCATCCTGTTTCCTTATATGTCCACAAGTCAACATAGCCATTAGGGTGTCATGTTTTGTATTAAATTTACTTTAGGCATCAAGCTGTGGGGCTTTCATTTTGTGGATAGTGCCAGAAAGAGGGCCACAGAGTCAGTAAAAGGACACAGGTCCTTTAATTTGCACAAAATTGCTTCACAAAGCTGGGAAAATAATAGTAGTCTCATATAGAATGTCAAGTTTCTCTAGCTTTCAATCTCAACAAAAGTATCCTGTGGCACTTCTGAATAAGATGACTCCCACTATTTCTTTTACAGAACAACCATCTGCCTTTAATTTTTTTTTTAAATGGGAGCAGGGAATTTAAACCTTTCTTTATTCTGGCTATATCCTTGATTGCCAACCAAAAGCAAGTAACTGTTAATTACTCAAGAGCATTCCTAGTGTTTAATGTGGGAATAGTAAATCAAAGGTAAATTTCCCAGGTGTACTATCCCCCTTGTTATCCCAGGCTTTTGGCTTCCTTGGGGTATATTCCTGTCTAATGATCATTAAAAAGAAAACTCAACAAGAATTTTATTCATAACTTCATTGATTGCCTTTAGAAGATTACTACCAAATTAAAATTGATTACTGCTAAATATTCTACATAGAATCTAAACATTACCAATTACTATTTTTGGCTCATTGTGAAATGCATGCTGGAGATTATGCCCTTTGAAACTGGATGTTCCATGGGAGCATTTGTGAGATTTCTTTGTAATCAAGTAAGACAATTGGTAGTAGATGCTTTGAACAAGCTTCAAATCAAAAGGATCTCTGAACAAAATAGTATCTTTAACAAGCTATGTTTTGGGACTCAAGATTTTCATAACTATAGTTCAAGTGCTATATTGGCTTTAAGAGATCTTAAGAGCAAATTTCTAGTTTATATCTGTAGGTATCTCTGAAGATATACCTTTGTTGAAAGTTGGGACATTCCTTCCTGTCAGACAAAACTGCTGCTAACAGTTTCTGAAATTCTTGTTAGAATGTCAACCCTACCAATTGGTGATAAGGCAATCTTAGCCTTATCTCCCTTCAGTCACCTGTACGGAATAGCTCCATACTGAAACTCTTGCTTCATATTGCCTGTTATTCAGCTTCCCCAGTTTAGAATAAGGCTTCTATGCTATTTTCTTATATCAACTAGATCACAAGGTTGTTCATTCAGGGCACATTTACTTAGTTTCTCTAAGTACCTTCATTTTATTTAATGTTGTTCCCTTAAACAAGGAATTAGTATAGAAATAGTCAAATGGACATTAGTAACATATCTGTCATAAAATTTCTCTCATAGACACTAAGTGTACTCAAATTACTTATTAAGTTTTCCTGCTTAAACCTTCTTTTAATTTTAGTAGCAAAAACAAAAACAAAATACAGTATACTTTGAAGAATTTTCAGGATTTATTAATAGTAATAAGGAATATTTTAGTTTTATATGTCTTTCTTGTTCTGACTTTCAGGAAAGTTATCTTCCTTTTGGACAAGTGGACTCCTAAAGTGTTTGATGAACTCCTATTCTTGGGTATTGAAAATGTTTGTTGCTTAATAACAATCATCCCAAAACAACAAATATTATATTTGGTCACAATGTTGTGGGCTGAACAGGTGGTTCTTCTACTGGCCTTGCCTGGATTAGGCATGAGAATGTGTTTAATTGGGGGACAAGGCTGGTCTCGAAAGTTCAAGATGGCTGCTGTCACATGTCTGGTGCCTCATCGACTCTCCACATGGTTTCTTTCTCTCTCTAAATGGCTAGAGTGGTTATCTTTACAGAAAGTTGGTAACTCAGGGTTCATACATGGTGTAACCATTGGCTAATTTGATGTAATTATGAATTCCAAAAATATAATTGGATAATGCTTGTGAACTGATCTGTTAATCTGGGCATGATTAGGTTATGATTAGGGCATTGACCCTCACCCCTTGGTGGGTGGGGAATCAAATATAAAAGGCATGGCAAGAACAGTTTTGAGTAGCAGTTTTTGAGAAGCAATTTTAATGTTGGAAAGAAGGCCCCAGGAGAAGAGAAGCGAGCTGTTCGCCTGATCGTCTACAGCTGACCTTGTGGAGGAAACAGGAGCTAAGCCTGGAGAGAAACGCAGCCCTGGGAAGAGAGGAACCCAAGAAGCCTGAACCCTGGCAAACGCCGGCAGCTGTCTTGCTCTAACACGTGGCAATGGACTGTGGTGAGAGAAGAAACTTAATGCTTTATGGCCTGGTATCTGTGGACTTCTACCCCAAATAACTACCCTTTATAAAGACCATCCCATTTTTGGTATTTCACATTAGCACGCCTTTGGCTGACTAATACACAAGGTAACTGGCTTGTAAGAGGAAAGGCAGAGCCAGGCAGCTTTGTAAAGTTTAGGCCTGGTATTGGAATGTCATTACTTCAGCTGCATTCTATTGGTCAAAGCAAATTATAAAGCTACACAAGAGCCAGGGGAAGAGAAACGAACTCCACCTGTTGATAGATGGAGCACCATACAAAAGGAATGATGGTGGTCATCTCTGGAGAATATCCTATACAATGTAATTGAGAGTTTGTGAAATAGTGGAGTAGTGGACTTCTTGAAATTTTTTGTGTATTCTTAGGCAGAAATTTGATACATTGTAAAATATTGGATCAGTTCCTGAGAGAAAAAGAGTATATCATTCATTAATCCATTCCATTTGAGAAAGAAAAAGACAGCCTCTACCATCTAGAAGGTCAACTGATACTATCAGGCAGGCCTCAATGTTGCTGGAAGCTATCCAGATATTCAGAGCTAGGTTTTGATAATCTTCTGTAGAATTTAAACAAATTACCAGAATATCATCACCACCCATGAGTATGATGGATCAAGAGAAAAACAAGACTACTCCATAATCATGTTTGAATAGAGACAAAAGTATGAACATTATCAGAACCACAAAAAAAATATTTATGATCCTAACCTAGCTGAATGAGCCACTGTTGCTTCTTTACCAAGTGTAGCTTTAGCCTCTAGAATCTTCCCTTCTCCTAGATAAGATTTACTAAGGTACCCAATTATAGAATTACCCCAGCTTTCTAATTGTATCCAAATCAGAGTAAAGCCTTACTTTCTTAGACCTTCCCCAAAGACTCCCCCAAAAGGCCTAAATCCTATAATAAATTATTTTTAACACCCCCTTACGGAGACATCCTGTAGTTCCCCATAGTGTTTTCTCCCTCACAGCAACCAATCATGAATCCAAACTGTTTGACTACAGGTGAGTCAAACAGCTGAAGGACATTAGCATTTTATTCATCATAAACAGAAGATCAAAAACACCTACTATGCCTCTATACAATGCTAAGCATTAAAGTACTGTATGAAAAGACTCTGATTTTCTCAAGAAGCTTACAGTTACATGGGATGGAGACCAATAAGGAAGCAAGAAATTTAACTACCATATGAAAGAAGCTTCAATAAGAACATTTAGGAAAAGTTTCTAATACAGGCTAGCAAGTGTTGCTAAGAAAATTACATGGCTAAGCAAAAATACTGAGTGTATTAGTTAGCCAAAGGAGTACTGATGCAAAATACCAGAAATCTGTTGGCTTTTATAAAGGGTATTTATTTGGGGTAGAAGCCCACAGTTACCAGGCTATAAAGCATAGGTAACTTCCCTCACTAAAGTTTGTTGCCACGTGTTGGAGCAAGATGGCTGCTGACATCTGCAAGGGTTCAGGCTTCCTGGGTTCCTCTCTTCTTGGAGCTCATTTCTCTCTCAGCTGCTCTGCTCTCTCCATAAGGCTAGCTGTAGACTATCAGGTGAATGACTACTCTCTTCCTAGTGACTCTGCCATGTCTAATGGAACTTTCTCTCCTTCCTTCTCTGTGTGTTTACTTCCTGGGCTCCAGGATCAAAACTCCAATCTCCCTTCTCTGCTGTGTGGTTTCCCTGTGAGTCCCCACCCACCAAGGGGGCAGAGACTCAATGTCTTACTGACATGGTCCAATCAAAGCCTCAGTCATTATTTAATCAAGTAAAAGTGAAACCTCTGAATCCAATATAATCTAATATGCCCAGAGGAACAAACTAGTTTACAAATATAATCCAATATCTATTTTTGGAATTCATAAACAATATCAAACTGCTATACTCAACCCTCTAAATTCCAAAAAGACGTTAAAATTAAAAAAAAAAAATCTTACATCAGTACAATGTTAAATACAGAATCATATCTTGATCAGTTTAAAGAAATACAGTTTGTCTTGAGGCAAAGTCCCCTCTGGCTGTAGACCTCTGAAACTTAGAAAACAATTTATTTACTTCCAATACACATATGGACAAAGGAAAAACATTTTCATTACAATAAGGAGAAATTGGGAGGGAAACATGAGTCATGGGTCCTCTATAGTTCCGTAAAGCTGCAGGGTATTCTTCATTATATTTCAAAGTCTGAGAGTGATTCTTAAGACCATGGTTTATTCTTGGGGCCACATGGAGACCCACCCTTTCCACAGGCTTGCCCAACGCCCAATGGTCATTTTCTTGGTTCCACCCTCATCAAGCATCTGGGTGGTGACCAAGTTCCAGACCATATCCTCCAAGAGCATTGAGGTGATTGCCACACTTTACCCAATATTTGGGTTAGAGTCTTAACCCCCCTAGTACAGTGAAGTGAAGACAACATCATCCCTAACCTTTGGCATACAGGCCCAAACCTCTCAGGGAAACAAGTTGGTGACCTGGCCTTCCCTAATCCACAGGGGACAGGCACACCCCTCTCAGAACTATGGAGTAATGAACTTAACCACCTTAATCCTTTAGGAATATGCTCCACCCTCTCTGTACCCTGGGGTGGCAAAAGCCTCCCTAAGGGACCATCCACCTCTTCAACTGTTGGGGCAAACTCACCCTCTCTGTACACATAGGTGGGGTTTCTCTCTTGACCCAAGGCAATGTCTTAATTCCAGATCTCAGATTCCATGGTTTTTTCTCTTAAAGCTGTTTCCCCTTCCATCTTTCCCATCGATGTCCTTCTTTGTCCAAGCTGACAGTGGTTTTGTTCATAGAGCTCTCTCAAAAAGTTTGTTGGTTTAGCATGCAGGGAAGCAAGGGTTGAAGCCATCAGGCGCTAAGACTTCCCACAAGTCTTTCCTAGGTCACTGCATTTTCAATCCTGATTTGCAAGTTCCAAGTTTAGGTAAGTCCTCAAAAGGGGCTCTATCATCTGGGACCTTGATTTCCAGAGGCTTGGAATTTATGGTATCAGTTTCTGTTTTCTTTGTGCCCAACAATTCATTCTTCAGCTTATCTCTCTCATCTAGCATTTTGCTGTAAGCTGCAAGGAGAAATCAAGCCATCTTCTCTGAGTTTACTTTAGAAAGTTCTTCAGCTAAATGTCCAGGCTCACCATTTTCAAATTCTGCCTTCCATAAAACTTCAGGAGTCAATCTTTCTAAGTTTTCTGTGACTTTGAAACATGGATCACCTTTCCTTCAGTTTCCAATAATAGTTTCATCATTTACTTCTAAGGCCTCATAAAAAGTCTCTTTAGAGTCCATATTACTATCAACAGTCTCTTCAAAGTACTGTAGGTCTTTTCTACCAAGCATCTCACAATTCTTCCAAAAAATATCCTTTACCCATTTATAAAACTGTTCCAGCATTTTGGTAATTGCAAAAGCACTTCCCCACACTCCAATACCAAAATCTGTATTAGTCAGCCAAAGGGGTGCTGATGCAAAATATCAGAAATCGGTTGGTTTTTATAAAGGGTATTTGTTTGGGGTAGAAGCCCACAGTTACCAGGCCATAAAGCACAAGTTACTTCCCTCACCAAAGTCTGTTGCCACATGTTGGAGCAAGATGGCTGCTGATATCTGCAAGGGTTCAGGCTTCCTGATTCCTCTCTTCCGGGGGCTCATTTTTCTCTGGGCTCAGCTCCTCTGCTCTCTCCAAAGGGCCAGCTGTTGACTATCAGGCAAATGGCTCATCTGTCTTCCCAGGGCTTCTCCTGTGTACAATTGAGCCTTCTCTCCTACCTCATGTATCTGCTTCTCTAGGTGTTTACTTCCCAGGATTAAAACTCCAAACTCCCTTCTCTGTGGTCTGGTTTCTCTGTGAGTCCCTGCCCACCAAAGGTGGAAAGTCAACGTACTACTGACATGGCCCAATCAAAGCCTCAATCATTATTTAGTCAAGTAAGTGAAACCTCTGAATCCCATATAATCTAATATGCCCAGAGGAACAAACCAGTTTACAAACATAATCCAATATCTATTTTTGAAATTCATAAACAATATCAAACTGCTACACTGAGGTATCAAATTCAGGTTTTAAATATACCAACTGCTTTCATTTTCTCATCAACATCCTCAAAGATTCAGTCTGGAGGTGCCAAGGGAATGGATAGTGGATACTGATATAGAAATATCTTATATTTCCCTTCATAAAGATATATCTGACTGGGAAATTGTGTCTGAGAGGTCACCCCTCTTATAATTAAGGTCTATATTGCCAAGTGTTTTTTATTTTGATCTCCTTACTATGTTTGATAATAGCTTGTCTTACTCAATATATTAATGGTTAAGCTTGATTCTACTTTGGTGTCAGTAGCATCTCCTGAAACAGTTTTATTGCTTTTCATTTAATCAAGACTTAGAAATCATAAATATGTTTAAACTATAGGCCCAAGGATTTTGTTGTTGTTTCTTGGTCATTTTTTCTCCTTCTTAGAACAGTGCCTTGTACTATTCCTTTTTAAAAAGATGCTGGTTTTTATAAATTTTTATTGCTTATGTTAGCATTCAATGTTTCTTTTTTCTTAACCATTCTCTCTATATTTCCATTCCAGTGCTCTTAATCCTCAAACTTCTAAGGTGTGTGTGTATGTATGTGTGTGAATCTATGTCTGTGTTTATGTGACCAATGATATGGTATTTACTCCTTTCAAACTTTTAACTGGAAAATGTAGGCTTTTGAGTTCTCTTAAGAAAAGATGATGGTGAGAAGAAAACTCAGTAAAGTTTAAAATGCTTTATTCCCAAATATTGGAATTTTAAAAGTTCTAGTAACCAGAGGTAACCATTTGTTGGCATAATAATTTGTATGAATAATATAATTTTATATTGCAACATCTTTTCTTTTTAACCCTGATTTTTTAAATTTGAGAAGTTTTGGGTTCACAGAAAAATCATGCCTAAAATGATTCTCATATACCAACCTATTAGTAACACTTTACATTGGTGTGGTATATTTGTTATGATTGATGAAGCACATTTTTGTAATTGCACTATTAACTGTAATTTATGTTTTAACTTAGGGATCACTGTTTGCGTTCTGCATTTCCATGATTTTTTTTTTTCTAGTAACATGTTTATGACTTAAAATCCCCCCACCTTTTTTTTTCTCTAATCTCAATGGATTTTTTTTTTTTTTTACATTTCTCTTTATTAGAGAAGTTGTGGGTTTACAGAACAATCATGCATAATATACAGGATTCTCATACACCACCGTATTATTAACACCTTGCATTGATCAAATAAATAATTCAGTGCTGTTAATTACATTCACAATGTTTTGCTACCATAACCTCCAACCATTACCAAAAATTTCCATTGTCCCAAATAGAAATGGTACATTTTAAGCTTAGACTCCCTATTCCCTACCCCTACCCACCCCTTGGTAAGCTGTATTCTATACTCTGACTCAATGAGTTTGCTTATTCTAATTATGTCATATCAGTGAGATCATAAAAATAAGTATCCTTTTGCATCTGGCTTATTTCATACCATATGAAATCTTCAGTGGTCATCCACATTGTTGTATATATCCAAACTTCACTCTTTATTGTCGCTGAGTAATATTCCATGTGTGTATATACAACATTTTGTTTATCCATTCATTTGTTGGTGGACCCCTGGGTCTTCCATCTTTTAGTAATTGTGAATAATGCCACTATGAGCATCGGTGTGCAAATTATCTATTTGAGTCCCTGCTTTCAATTCTTTTGTGTGTATGCCTAGAACTGGGATCACAGTGTCATATGGTAATTCTATATGTAACTTTTTTAAGAACTGCCAAACTGTCTTCCACAATGGCTATCCCATTTTACATTCCCACCCTAAATAAATGAGTGTTCCTATTCTTCCATATCCTCTCCAATACTTTTTAATTTTCCATTTTTTAATAGTAGCCATTCAGCTGGGTCTTAAATGATAACTCATTTGTGATTTTGATGTGCAGTTCCCTAATGACTAATGATTTGACCATCTTTTCACATGCTTTTTTGGCCATTTGTATATCCTATTTGGATAAATGTTTATTCAAGTCTCTTGCCCAATTTCAATTTGGTTGTTTCTCTTTCTGTGGTTGAATTGAAGGATTTCTTTATATATTGTAGATATTAAACAAATATCAGATATCTGATTTCTGCATGGATTCTCCCATTGTATTGGTTGTCATTTTACTTTCATGATAAAATTCTTTGATGCAGAGAAGTTTTTAATTTTTATAAGTTTCCATTTATCTATGTTTTGCTTTGTTGCTTGTGCTTTGGGTGTAAAGTCTAAGAAACAATTGTCTAACACAAGCTCCTGAAGATACATCACTATGTTTTTTTTTTGTTTTTTCCCTAGGAGTTTGAGAGTTCTGGCTCTTATATTTAGGTCTTTGATCAATTTTGCATTGAGTTTTGTTTGGTGTGAGGTAGGGGTTACCTTCATTCTTTTGCAAAAGTATATCCAGTTTTCCCAGCACCATTTGTTGAAAAGATTATTTTTTCCAATTGAGTGGTCTTTGCTTCCTTGTGAAAAATCAGTTGGCCATACATGTGAAGGTTGATTTCTGAACTCTTGATTTGGTTCCATTGGTCTATATATCTGTACTTATGCCAGTACCATGCTGATTTGATTACTGTGGCTTTGTAACAATTTTTAAGATTGTGAAGTGTGAGTCCTCCAACTTATTTACTCTTTTTCAAGATGGCTTTGGCTATGCAGGGCCCTTCACTTTTCCATGTAAACTTGAAGTTTGGCTTTTCCATTTCTGTAAAGAAAGTTGTTGGTATTTTTATTGGAATTGCATTGAATCTCTAAATCACTTTGGGTAGAAGTAATATCTTAACAGTAATTTAGTCTTAAAGTCTATGGGTACAGAATGTCCTTCCATTTATTTCAGTCTCTTTTGATTTCTTTTAGCATTGTTTTGTACTTTTCTGTGTACAAGTTATTTATATCCTTAGATAGATTTATTCTAAGACATTTAATTATTTTAGTTACTATTGTAAATAGAATTTTTTTTTCTTGATTTCTTCTTCCAATTGTTAATTTCTAATGTTTAGAAACACCACTGATTTGGAGGTGTTAAGCTAGTATCCCCCTGCTTTGGTAAATTCATTTATTAGCTCTTGGAGTTTTGTTGTAGATTTTTCAGAATTTTCTGTATATAAAAGCTTGTCATTGGTAAATAGGGAATGTTTTACTTCCTCCTTTCCAATTTGGATGGCTTTTATTTCTTTTTTTTTTTTTTTTGTCCAATTGCTCTGACAGAAAATTTCAGTACAATGTTGAATTATAGGGGTGACAGTGGGCATCCTTGTTTTTTTCCAGATCTTAGAGGGAAAGGTATAAGTCTTTCACCATTAAGTAGGATGTGTGTTAGATATGGGTTTTTCATGTTGAGGAAGTTTCCTTCTAATTCTAGTTTTCTAAGTGTTTTTATAAAGAGGTGATGCTAGAATTTGTCATATAAGTTTTCTGCATCAATTGAGATGATCATGTGTGTTTTTTACACTTCATTCTGTTAATGTGGTGTAATACATTAATTGATTTTCTTATGTTGAACCAAAATTTCATACCTGCGATAAATCCCACTTGATCATCATGGCATATAATTCTTTTTATGTGTGGTTGGATTCTGTTTGCTAGTACTTTTGTTGAGGATTTTTGCATCTATATTCATAAGAGAAATTATTCTTAATTTTCCTTTCTTGTGGCATTTAATCTGACTTTGGTATGAGAGTGATGTTGGCCTTGTAGAATGAATTAGGGAGTGTTCCCTCTTTGATTTTTTGGAACAGTTTCAGCAGGATTGGGGTTAATTCTTCTTGGAATGTTTGGTAAAATTCCTCTCTAAGGCTGTCTGGACTTTTCTTTTTTGGAAGGTTTTTAATTACTGATTCAATCTCTTTACTAGTTATTGGTTTGTTGAGATCTTCTAATTTTTCATGAGTCAGTGTAGGTAATTTGAATGTTTCTAGAAATTTTCTATTTCATCTAGGTAATCTAATTTGTTGGTATACCATTGTTCATATCATCCTCTTTTAGTCCTTTATATTTCAGTGGGGTTGCTAGTAATGTCCCCCTTTCAATTCTCATTTTAGTTATGTATGTCCTCTCTCTTCTTTTAGTTTGTCAGTCTAGATAAAGGTTTGTGAATCTTATTAAACTTTTCAAAGAATCATCTTTTGGCTTGGTTGGTTCTCTATTGTTTTTATTTTAGCCTCTATTTCATTTATCTCCACTATAGTATTTGTTATTTCTTTCATTAAACTCTTATATATACATTTTTTTTACAGTTTTGAGGTTAAGTCTCTGCTTTGAGATCTTTCTTCTACTTTAATCTAAGTATTTCTAGCTATAAATTTCCCTTATAGCACTACATTTGCTGCTTTCTATAAGTTTTGGTAGTTTGTATTTTCATTTTCATTTGCCTCATGATAATTCCTAATTCCCCTTGTGACCTCCTCCTTTATCCATTGATTGTTTAAATGTGCACTGTTTAATTTCCACATATTTGTGAATTTTCCATTTCTCTCTCTGTTATTGATTTCTAGCTTTATTTCATTGTGGTCAAGGAAAATACATTGTGTGATTTCAATATTTTTGAATTTAATGAGATGTGTTTTGTGACCACAGCTATGGTCTATCCTGGAGGATAATCCATGTGCAATCAAAAAGAATATGTATTCTATTTCTGTTGGGTAAAATATTCTATATATGTCTGTTAGTTGTTTTAGAGTATTGCTCAAGTCTTCTATTACCTTACTGATCTTCTATTTAGATGTTCTATCCATTATTGAAAGTGTTGTATTAAATTATCCTTCAATTAACATAGAACTATTTCTTCCTTCAAATCTGGCAGTAATTGCCTCATACATTTTGGGGGCTTTCCCACTAGGTACATATATTTTTATAATTGCTATATATTGTTGTTGAATTGACCACTTTATCTGTATATAATGACTATTTTATCACTTGGAACAGTGTTTTACTTAAAGTCTATTTTCTCTGATATTATTATAGCTACTCCAGCTCTTTTTTGGTTCCTACTTGCATGGTATATTTTTTCCATCCTTTTACTTTCAACCTGTTTATGTCTTTGAATTTAAGGCGAGTCTCTTTTAGACAGCATAAAGTTGGGTCATGCTTTTTTTTATCCATTCTTCTAGGCCTTTTGACTAGGGAATTTAATCTATTTACATTGAAAGCCACTACTGATAATGCATGACTTTCTTCTGCCATTTTACTATTTAGTCTTTGTAAGTCTTGTACCTTTTAGTCCCTGAGTTCTTCTGTTAATGCCTATGATTCATATTAATTTCTTTTGTGTGTGTTTTGTGTGTGTGTTGTACCATATTTAGCTCCTTCTCATTTCTGTCTGGATATATTTTTCATACATTTTCCTTGGGGGGGGGGCATAGGTTAAAATTGAACATCTTAAATATATAACAACCATATTTTGTTTGATACCAGCTTGACTTCAACAGCATACTAGAACCATAGATTTACCGTTACTTTTTATGCATTTGCATTTTAGCACCCGTAAGAAGTAAGAAGTGGAGTTACATACCAAAAAATATAATACAATATTACTGGCATTTATATTTACCCAAATGGTTACCTTTATCAGAGGTCTTTATTTCTTTATGCTGATTTGATTTAAAAAACCCATGCCCCAGCCTGGGAGGAAGAACTGTAACAAAGAGTTCAGACTAACACCAGCAAAGTTTGCTGATCTTCACCAGATAGCCATAATCTTAAACCAAAACCCTAATTGCTAATTAATGAACTGGGCCTCAAGGACGCCTTGTCTGAACAGTCCATAGCCTCTGTAGTCCACACGGTTCATATCTTCCTCGTAATTCACGGAAAGAATGTACTAACCATATTCGTATCCCCTTTATCCCTCCCCATTTCCCCACACCTTCCTTTTGTTTTAAGCAGCCATATAAGCTGCTTCCCCAACTCACCCCTTCTAGTAGAAAACTCTTTTGGTGCTGCTCTTGCATTAATGCAACTTTAGCTCAGTAAACTTGCTCTGCACCCCCCTTTTAAGTCTGTTTACTTATTTTCAGCATAACATATACAACTAGTGACATCACAGAGATTTTCATGAAAGTCATGAGCTAATAAAACATAAGCAAAAACCCACCTTTCATCATCTTTGCAAATTGGCTTTCTGTTAGCAGCTACTTTCAGAGTTCAGTCCTCTTATCAAGAAGGTCACAAGGCAAATGCAAAGTGCATTATCCTACAGGTCTTTTCTGGGTCTGTGTCTTGCCCTGGGCCTTAGGAGTTCCCCTGTTTACAGGAGTTTGATGCCTTCTGAACTTCCAGGAAATAGACTCTCACTGAGTTGTTTTCCTGAAGGACTTAAAGCAGGTAAACCTTTGCCCCAGGCTGCCCACCTCAATTGTTTCTTAAACTGCTTTTGTTTTCTAAAGCTGCTTTTTGCCCAGGGGTTTGGAGAGGTGGGGGAGTGGGAGGGGCGCTCCAAGCTGCCCTGGGGAGGGTTTGAGGGTAGGTCCGGAAGGGTGCTAGGAGCTTCTTCCATGGGTCCCCAAAACTGTGCTTTCTTAACTCCAGCAAATACAGTTCTTCAACTGTCCTCCACGACTCTGAGGAATGGTATTATCTTTAAGCATCCTCTGCCATGTTTGTCTTGGAAGGGTTGGAAAAAAGGACACCCTCAGAACTGGACCTCCAATGATCTGAATTAGGTAATCAAAAACAGTGATCTGTGATCAGACTCTACCCTTCCCCTTAGGATCTTGGGGAACGGATTTTTATGTCCCTCTCTGTCACCAGCAAGTTATGCCACAAGCTGGACCCCACTCCTGGCTGCTGCGAGATTGGAATATGGGTGATGGTAACCACCATGCAGAGAGAGCAATTTACTGGTATTTACCATAATTTACCAACCTCTTCCTCCCAATCTTCCCTGAATGCTGTACAGTGTTCTACTGGATTCCAAAGATTTGAAACATTTGATTCACACAGCTCCTGCCTGATTAATAGTTGCTCTGTTATCTCCCCATAATTCTTAGCAACCCTAGATATATTTTAATAAGTAAACTAAATATCCTAAATCCTAAATCTGTAGGCAGGTGTGCAAGTGTACACGCATATTCTGTGTTTAAATAATAGAAATAAATTATCTCTTAGAATAAATTGTAAGAATCTGGAAAATTTATCTTCTTAAATAAAGATTAGAAATTTGATAATTAGGGGGTAACTTTAAATAGACTCATCCACCACAAATATTTTATAGATGAGGAAATAAATTTAGTTTGATGGTTGATTGATTAATTAATTCCTTCATCAATTTATTCAATATTTGTAAAGAGCCAATTATGTACTTCCCATTGTTATAAGCTCTATGGACATCAGGACAAAGGACACAGGGTTTTTTTGTCCTCCCCCCCATCAGGAGTTCAAAATTCATTAGAAGGGGCAAAATTGATCACCTATTACACTGCATTGTGATAAGTACAATATGGAAGAGTTTGTTCATTCGACTATAATTTATTAGGAATTCTAGAAGTTAGCAATCTAAAGGCTAAAAGATAAATAAATGATTATGAAACCTAATTTAAAATTCTCTATAAATAATTTTGTGATTTTTAAATTTACAAAAAATCCCTTATCTGTGCTGCATTGTTTGGCCACCACAAAACTTCTTATGGTTTTCAAATCATGATTTCTGTCAAAGAAATATTCTTACACCACATTGACAACTGTCTGGTGTTATAGTGTTGGAATGGCAGCTGCTGGTATAAACCTTAAATCCTTTTATGGGCATTTTTCTTTATATATAAATATTTTATTTTGCCATGGTCTCCCTTTGGTATCTGACTGAAGAATATAGGCAAATTTTTAGTTTTATATTTAGAATTAATATTTAATGTTCATCAGACAGTATTTCTTTACAATAAACATATGTTCATGATCCATTTCTTTTTCTTTCACTTTCCTTAAATCATAGAATCAGGGTCTTGCAATATTTTTACAGTATAATGTTTTCAACAACATTTTTCTTTTCCCAAACTCTCTTTTCTTGGCAGAAAATGTTGATCTGAAGATCAGAACTCTCTAGAACCTCTTTGGGTCCCAAGTCATATTCATTTGTTTTAAATACAGGTTTAAAAATCCTGTGGGATGTGGTGGGAGGTGTGGGAGGTGGGCAACATGGGAATCCCAGTGGGTTCCGTGTAATATTTTGGGTACCTAAGCACCTCTTAAAATATATTTATATATATACACAAATAACATTTTTGTAAGCAAATGCACATATATGCATATACATTTATATATCATTTTGCAAAAAAATAAAAATAAATAAAAATAAAATTAAATTAAATTAAAAAAAAAAAATCCTGTGGGGGAGCGGATGTGGCTGAAGCGGTTGAGCACCTGTTTCCCACATGGGAGGTCCTGGGTTTGGTCCTGCGTGCCTCCTAAAAACAACAACAACAAAACAAACAACAAGCAAACAAACAAAGAAAAAAACAACTCAGGAGAGCCGATGTGCCTCAGTGGTTGAGCAACAGCTTCCCACTTAGGAGGTCCTTTAATTCCCGGTTTGGTATCTAAAAAAAAAAAAAAATCTGATGCATGATTGTTCTGTAAACTCACAACTTCTCTAATAAAGGAAGAAAAAAAAAATCCTATGGCCAGATGTGTATTTGGAATACATGGCCACTTGCTGCCTCTGTGAATTTTCAGAGACTTTCTTTAGCTCACAATAATATAATTAGCTACTTTCCATATTGGTTTACAATCTGCCCTTAAAGATTACTAATTACGTTCTTTTGCAAGGCTTGAATGTTAAAAATTCTTAGGAAGGCCTTCGTTGTATGATGAGTATATGCATGTTCTGCTTGAATTAGCTGAGAGCTTGGGACTTTTGTATAAATTAGAAAGGCCAGAAAAAATTGCAAAGTTTATTTTATCATGATAGGTTAAATAATTTTTGAACATTATATCAAATTTTCACCTTTAATAATTAATTCCAAATTCTTTTCTTTACAATTCACTAATAAACATTCCCCAAATTACTTTGTGCTATTCATTGTATGCTTTCTAACTAATGTAAATCCTCCATATACTATTTTCCAGAGAAATAATTTCTAATATCTACTAACGGTAGTTGTATTCATTGGTAGCCACATTCATGCATTATTTTCAGGGACTAAATGTGAACATGAATGCACAATTCTTTCTTTTTTGTGCGTTGTCTCATACAAACTCATAGAATGTGTTTGGAAATGTCTCCCTTGCCATCTTGTGATCTGACTACAGCAACCAGAGTTTTGAATGAGGCTTTATGTGATGATTTCTGGTATTGACTATGGTTAAACAAGTTAATATCCACTTATAGATTTAAATGACAGATTATTGGAAAGGGGAAAGAATTCATAAAACTGAGGCAGTATATTGTCTCTTGCCCATATTTGTTCTCCTTCCAAGCCAGTTGGCAACATGAATTCAACCAAAAATAAATTGTTGGAACTTAGGTATTTTGTTTAAAATCTCTCTATTTAAGATGACCCTTGAGTGAGCAGGGTAATCTGGGGAAGGGCAGTGAGGACTTTCATCTGATTTCTCCTGACTAACCATTAAAAGTGATCAAATTAAACAAGCTTTGTGCTAGACTTTTGAGGAAGAGGCTATTTATTGGAAGTGATGTGGAAAAATTAACAAATTAACAAACTATTATTCCATCTTGGTTCCCAAGACATGGTATTCCTGTAAGATATCTGTGGTAATGACAGATACGGTTGTGATGAGGTGATATGTCTTGGACTTGGACTTGGCTGCTGCTGAGTTTCTGCTTTACTTACTTGCTCCTGGCAACAGCAGAAATCAAATAAGTTCTCACAGTATCATTTGATCAAGAAGACTGAATATCATGGAAGCTGCAAACTTCATTGCTTTAATAGTGTTTTAACCTGTTTCACAATATTAGTAGTTGGGCCTGCATTTTAATGGTGAAATTTCATAGTAGTTCCTAGATCAGATGAGGTGTTTCTTAGTATGGAATCTTTAGTACAAAACTGAGAGCTTTTTCTCATTGGCCAAACTGTTTCTATTTTTTTTTTTTTTTATTACAGCACATCACCAAATGCAACTGTTATTTTCATCTATTACTCCTCCCATCACCTCCTAAAATTCCCATATATCTGCTATGGCTACTGCTAATTGAATTTTTTTAAAGATAAGCAACTTACATAATATTCCCAGTAGAAACAGGCAACACATGCTGCCCCACTAAAGTTTAACAACCAAAATGAATTTTAAAATGCATAAAGAGGGAAGCGGCTGTGGCTCAATCAGTAGGGCTCCCGTTTACCTTATGGGAGGCCCCGGGTTTGGTTCCCGGGGCCTCCTGGTGAAGGCAAGCCCGCCCGCACGGCGTGGTTAGCTGACCCAGTGAGCACAAGCAGCAAGTGGGGGATAAATGAATAAATAAATAAAAAATCTTTAAAAAAAAAAATGCATAAAGAGCTCAATATTCAACTTTGGTATCATATAGTATTAATCCAAACCTCCAACAAAACAAAGAAGAGATTCATAGGTTTCTAAATTTGCAGACGCTTTCAGAGGTCAACTTAATGAGATTTTTCTGTTACTTCATTGTGCGAAATTGTTTTTAAAAAACATTTATAAAATTCTTTGCTTGTATGTTTCAATGTAAATGTTCTTACTGAACAAGTCAAGTAGTTACTTTTCATAATAAGAGCATATGCGTAGCATATCATAGCTGTTCAACGTGTTTATTTTAAATAAATGAATCAGTGAATAAATTTCCTTTTTCAATTAAAGAATTAGAGGCTACCAGGAAAACTTTATAAATTTCCTTATCACTCAGCATAAATCTTGTTTTTGGTAGTATATTCTTAATATGCTTAGCATAATAATTTCTTTGGATATAATACAAAAATTCTGGTTCAATAAACAGCTTAAAAATAAAAGGAGTTGATGCTTATTAACCTACTATTAATTTACTATTCAAATGCAAAACGTAGGTTAAATTTGAATCAATCAGGGGAATCTACCAGATATAATATACAAGACAAATGGTGATTTATATTTCAATTATGAGATTAAAAACACTAAAACTGTTTTAACCCATTTAAAAAGTAACATATATAACAACTAAATGATGGTAATAAATGATACCTTGTTAAAGAGCGTGATGATTTAGAACTGTATGTATCTCAGAAACATGTCCTTAGAGTTAATCCATTCCTGTGGGTGTGAACGCATTCTAAGTAGAACCTTTTAATGAGACTCCTTCAGTGAAGGTGCGATTCACCTCAGTCAGGATGGTCTTTATGCTATTGCTGTAGTCCTTTATAAGAGGATGAAACTCAGACAAAGAAAAGAGAGAACCATTTCATCATATTTGCTTAAGCAGCATAGGAGAGTAAAACACAAAGGAAGCACTTTCTATGCAAAATTACATAATATATTATTAAATTATGCAAACATTTTCTCACATTAAATAAGCAAAATTGTCATTAAACTTATGCTATTTTGATTTAAATATTATAGACAGTAAGTGTTAGGATTAATCAAATCAATCAGAAGGTAATTAGTAAGAAAGTACTATTATTTGAGTCCTAAATGAGGATACCAAAAGGTATAAGGAATCTGATTGTTGTATCAATTTGTTTGAAATTGTATATTTTTCTTTTATTCCAAATAAATCTGTGGATTCCTGAAGAAAATGGACCATGCCTGTATCATAGAATCTAATTTAAGGTTTAGCTTATAATCTATGTGTAGAATACTTGGTGGTGTTTTGGTATCCATAACAGATGGTTCAAGTTTAACCTCTCTCTCCTTTCTCTCCTCTTTTTATTCTAATGTCACTGCATCAATTTGCTGACCTGGTCAAAATATATTTGGACTTACTGCCATTTGATGGGCCCTAAATATTTCATTTTCTCTAAATCGCCTTTCTTTATCCATCGTGGTTACAATATGGCATGATTCCTAAGAAATTTCCTATGTGGGCACTGTGTTTGTTGTGCCAAACTGTCGATCAGAAAGAGAGACACCTATTACCACCTCCAAGGAGGGAGTCTCACTACATGGAGGACAGCAAGAGCATAACAAGGCCACCAGAAACAGCAGTCCTAAGATACGAACCCACTCCATGGTTTGCAGATGTCAGAGCCATCAACAAAAGCGCAACTCACACCAGCACTGCAGGAACAATGTTTTGCAATTAGAGAAGAGACATGTTGGTCCGAAGGCCAGCAGCTCTCCATCTGCTGCCAACACAGCACTATTGTGATGCAAGGGAGGGACCCCATGCCTCCTTGATGGGAGCAGATATAGCAGTGGAGATAGGTCAAGTGCCATAAAGTGTGCATACTTAGTGTGGGAATGTTTATTAGTGCTCAGGGAAAGAGGGAAAGCAGGCATGGGCCGACAACTGTCTGCTGTGTGATGCATTTTATGTCAAGACGCCAACCTGGAGAGAGTCAGTCCACATTTATTATCTTGTTCTAGGAGCCAGGCTAACACATCTAGTCCCGAGCATGGGGTTTATTTGTGGGTCACAGAGAAAGGCAGAAGGCTTTGCTTGGCTTCCGCACCCATAGATTTGAAAAATCCTAGAGAACAGGTATTATAAGGCATTTACTATTTAAATTCACTAACCCAATGCAGACTTAATTTGAAGACTATCCTTGTTTCTGTAAACCTTCTGTCTCTGAAGCCAGATGCCTTCTTCTGTGGCTAAGCTGTTTGTGTGTGTGTGTGATTAAACATAAGTGTTGCAGGTAGTTGAATTCCTAGATTTCAGAGTAAAATAAATTTTAAATATTATTTCAACATTGTATTACCTTATTATGGTAGGTGATATTTTAAATTTACAAATGCATTGTCTTAACTTGGCATGTTAATTACAATGTGCATTCTTGGCATACATGCACAATATATTATGTATATATAGTATACAAGATAAATTGCCTAAATAACTATGAATGAAAAGGAAAAATATTAATTTTATCAAGTATATTAGTAAAAGCTTTTCAATTGGAACAATTAGTAATAGGAAGTCCTGGGATTTGCTTGCTCTGATAGACCTTGAGAGTACCAAAAATACTCCCAATTTTGGTTAGTGTCATATAATAGAGAAAAGATGAAAAAGTTGTTGAGTAGAAAATGATAGTTTTACCTACAACATTTAGGTCAGTCCAGCAACAACTGATATTCAAAGATCATCCAGAGTTTAATTCAAATGGAATCTTGCAAGATCTCATATCAGAGAGGTTAAAAAATTCTCTATGTACAAAGGAAGATGGTCATGAAATCATGACATGAATGGAAAAGAAAAAGGATAAAGAAATATCTTTTAAATTATTAAAAATACAAAAGTAAAGGCAAAAAATTAAAATAAATTTTTATGCAAAGGGAAGATCCTGAAGCAAATTTAATAAAATATCATGAAGCTATTGCAAACAAAGCAGCCTTCTGGACATTAAGGAAACAATAATGATCACTCTAGTTACAGTAGCTGAACAGTCAATCTTATTTATTTTCATTTTGCAATCTTTCTTCCTTCATTTCTTTCTTTCTCTCCCCCTGTTCCTTCCCTCCCTCCTTCCCTCCCTCCCTCCTTCCTTCCTTCCTTCCTTCCTTCCTTCCTTCCTTCCTTCCTTCCTTCCTTCCTTCCTTCCTTCCTTCTTTCTTTCCCTCCCTCCCTCCCTCCCTCCTTCCTCTTTCTCTTGTTCTCTCTCTCTCTTCCTCTCTTTCTCTCCCCTCCCTCCCTCCCTCCCTCTCTCCCTCCCTCCCTCCCTCTCTCCCTCCCTCCCTCCCTCCCTCCCTCCTTTCCTTCCTTCCTTCCTTCCTTCCTTCCTTCCTTCCTTCCTTCCTTCCTTCCTTCCTTCCTTCCTTCCTCTATTCCTTCCTATGTATATCAGTGTCTGACTCAATTAGAATAAATTGTCCTTAAATGACTGGATTAGAAAAATACAAATGTTACTAGGAAGCAAAATAGAAAGCCATTAAATGTAACTTCAAAAAGCTTACATTGGGGAGTGGATGCATCTCAGTAGTTTGTGCACCTGCTTCCCATGTACTAGGTCCCAGGTTCAATCCCTGGTACAACTGTAAAAAGAAAGCAAAACAAAAAAACACTTACCTTTTGTTTTCTTCCTGAACATATATTTTTAGGACACTCTATTACCTTCAATTTCATAATGTTTGTGAATTCATTTTCACTTTACATAGATTCAGACCGATCTGGTTGCTTTGTCCTCTACCCAAAGGCTTATCCAGTGCTTTCATTTAACTATTTATTTTTCTTCCTAGATCATTCATTAATTAAAAACTATTTAGTAAGTACTTATGGGCTAACATTGGGAATACAGTCATTAATGCAATAGACTATTTTTTTCTTCTCTTGGAAATTAAATACAAATTTGAAGGCTGAAGACTAACAGCAACATAAGTGAACAAGGTAGTTTCACATAATGATAACTGCTATCTGGAATGAAATACAGTTGTAGAGAAAGTGGAATAGAGAAATATCACACATAAAATGGTCAGTAAAGACTTCAGGAGGTGTTGAAATTTTAAGTTATACCTGAATGGCATGAGTGGACCAGCCATGCATAGATTAGAGTCAGAAGAAGCAGGGTTGTACAATGAATGTCATGCACAAGACACGGCAAGTGTAGAGGTCATAAGGTGGGAATACATTTTGCTTGTTCTGGGCACAAGAAAGAAGAACACTGAGATTGGGAGCATGATGGGACTTGGGATAAGATTAGGACAGGTGTAGCTCACTTGAAGCTTCTAAGATAGATTCTAGCCACTAGAGTAAGTGTCTGGATAAAACAAGTACCACTTGTCCCAAATTAAAAAAAAAAAGGGCAAAATGTTTGAAGAAATACTCCACACCAAAGAAGATATGAGGATTGCAAATAAATACATGAAAAGACACATTTGTCCTTAGGGAAATGCAAATTAAAACCACAGTGAAGTATCACAGAACATCTACCAGAATAGCTAAAATGAAAACTCAAAATGATAATAAAGTGCTAACAAGGATATGCAGAAATAAACTCCTACACATTGCTGGTAGGAAGTAAAATGTCATAGTCACTTTGGAAAACAGTTTGGAAGTTTATATAAAGTTAAACATACACATAAAATGTGTTCAAGTCATCCTAGTCTTAGACACTTGCCCAAAAGATATGAAAACAAAACACAAATAACTGTATATAGATTTTATAGAAATTTTATGCATAATTACCCCAAATTGGAAATGACCCAAATATCCTTCAAATGGTTAGTGGATAAACAAATGGTAGTTCATATAAACAATGGAATACTACTTAGCAATAAAAAAGGATGAACAGCATCATGGATGATTCTCAGAGGTATTAAGCAATGAGAAAAAGTCAGGCCTAAAAGATTTTATACTTATAATTTCATTTATATGACCTTCTAGAAAAGCCACAACTATAAGGAAGAAGAACAGATCAGTGGTTGTCAGAAAGTTGGGAGAGAGTTTGACTCCAAAGGGACAACATGAGGAAATTTTGGTAGGTGTTTCAGTTATTGTGTATCCTTAATTTGGTTTTGAATATATGACTCCATGTATTTGGTAAAACCCTTAGAACTGTACTCTTCAAACAGTGTATTTTACTGTATCTGAATTAAAAATTAAACAACAATAATAAGAAAAGTACTATGAAAGTGTCTGGAGTATTTTCATGTAGCGGTTGACTATCTGTTTTAGGATTAAAAAGATCACTTTGGAAATTGTGTAGAGAATGGGCAGGGGGTGGGTATGGTGGCAAAACCAACAATTATGACACCAGTTGGGAAGACATTCAAGTAGTGGAGGGAGAGATATTGATGGTTTGGGTCATTGGTGAACCAGGAAAATCAGAGAAGTGAACTGATAAAGATATATTTTGGAGACTGAGTGCCAGCACATGTTGATCATTGAAATATGTGTGAGGGGTTATTTAAAGAAAAGAATCAAGAATGCCTACCTTTACCTTTGTTCCAGCTTTTGTATTTCTCTATAAAGTTTTCTATGTCTTTTCCCCATGAGCAAAATAGCTGGGCAATGGGAGAACAGAAGAGTGAGAGGTAAAGAGCCCTTTATGGTGTTTAGCACTGTATTCTACTACATGCTTCCAGCCAATAGACGTAGCTAACTTTCCCTCTAGTTTTCTTCCTGAGAACTTGCTCCCGTGCATTTCACTTTGAAGGCATTAGGGAAAAATAATTGAACATTTAGCAGCTGTTTTAGTTTTCACAGGTCTCTCACTTTACTTTGGTATGATTATGGTTAATTAGTGAACCTAAATGATTTCCAGTTTGTATCTTGTATTGATTTTTCTTGACAAGTTAGAAAATTCTAGCTAGTGTGTTTTGAAGTATTTTGAAATTATCCATATTCTCACTGTGCTTTTGCTCATTAGTTCTTGGTTTGATAGGTGAGATGATGACTACTGTGCAATTTAAAGTGTTTTCCCTTTGATATCACTCTAAGACATTTCTTTCTCAATTTCATTTCTGTAACAAATTCTAATTTACTGGTTTCAGGTAATGTTTGAGCCACCTCAAGGACAGATTTTTGAGGCAGCCTATCAAAGGCATTTGACACTTATTTCCAAATGGCTGCTTCATTTGAATGCTGAAATGAAAGTCAAAAGAAGTAAGTTTTTTTTTCTTGATATTTAGGCATAAGGTCCAATCCCATTAGATTAGTGAATACCTTCTACAGTCGATTGAGTCTTTCTTGTTCTCCCTTCTTTTGCAGTGTCAGATGGCTTATTCAATCTCATAGCCCACATCCCATTTCAGTAAACAGAAGTCATAGTGTAGTTTTGAAAAATGGTATTAAGGCAGAAAGATCTGAGGCCTTAAATTTAGTGAAATCTGGTGTGTTCTTCTGCACTCTTAACCATGCCTTCCTCTCTTTGAATACCAAATAATTATTGATCTGAACTTTCGAGATGGGTATTTTCTTCTATTTGGGGAATATTAAAAACCTTATGTTTAAGAAAATATTGCATATTCCTTGGTGCATTAACTAAATGCTTATTTCTGCTGATATGACATAAATATGTCCTGCTATGTCTCAGACCATTCAAAATCTGAAAACATCTTAAATTCAGGAATATGTATCAATACTGTACAACATTCATTTTATTATATATTATATATAACATATATATATTATATTATATATATATATCTATATTATATTATATAGATATAGAATGGGTCTGAAATATTTTTAAAAAATTGTAAAGTTTGCAGATTCTTTGAGAGTAACACATATTTACACTTTGGTACAAAAATAAGAAAATAAAGAGGATTTTGTTTTGTTTTGATCTTTAGAGACTTAGAGCTTGGTGGGATCAGGGGAAGTTTCTGTTTTATGCCTCCCTTTTGCATTGATAAAAACTGTTCCCCAACCTTTCTTTCATCTCCCAGAGCTCATACTAAACACTCACAGAAATGACCTCAAACTTTTGTTTCATCTATCTTAATACCCAAAAATAATTTCATAATGTTTCTATATAAGAAAATTTATCTACCACCTGGTGCTTTTTATGAGTTGGAAATTTCTATTCATTATCACTTTCAACATTTCCATTTTTTTATTCTAACTTTATTTCAAATTCAAAAAGTAAAATAACAGAAAAAAGGCAGCTTAACAAGTTATGGAAGCATTACTCCCAAAAAGTTCCATTTTTAATTGACCTGAATTTTATCTTCTGTCCATTTTTATTTTTACCATTAGTGACTGACAAATTGATACATTTTGGCTCTATTAACTTCCTCCTTCTCCAGAATCCTGGAGGAATAAAGTACATTATGCTTGCTCTTTTAAAAAGTACATTTCTAATCACTTTAATTCTATGAAGGCTTTACCCTGTCACTCAGTTGTGCCTTTCAACTCCCCTTGACTGTTGGACTTTCCCAAGTCAACTTTCACTGTGGCAAAGTCTGTGAAAGCACCGTTGTCTTTATGCCACTGGTGTGCTTTGCATTTGTTTCTATTAAAACTCCTACCCAAGTGCATAGAGTAATTATTTGTTTACCTATCTGAATTCCTTACTAGATTGAAAGCAGAGCGGACTATTTTATCTGTCACAGTGCAGTTCACTTAGCAGACACTCAAAAAACATTTTGAATGATTGCAAGGTTGAATAAATTGCTATGATAATGAATTAGTTTATTTTTTAAAATTGAGGATGAGAAACAATCAAGCACAGAATTCAGCAGTGGTGAATTGAAATGCCAGGCTGGATGGAAATGAAACACAATCAAAATGCTTACTATATGATAATATGCTTTGGGTAGGTCATCTTCTGGGGTTATTCAGTGACCATGCCTTTGAGAAGATCTCAATGAAAAAAGCCACACAGACTGGATAAGACTTCCTCTGACCTATCATGCCTGGCTGGGACTACACTGATGGTTCCCAACCTCTAAGGTCAAAAGGAACAAAATCATTTCTAAAATTCATTATAAACCAAGCAGGAACAATTTTCAACTTTTCAAAGGATTCTGTGATCAATTTAAAATAACATGCTTGAGAAGGGATTCACTTACAAAGAAAATTATTATAGAGTTATTAGAAATAGATGTTCTGGGTCATCTAAAGTACAAACTTAACTTTCATGAAGTTTTAAAGTTTAATTAATCATTTTTCATGATTACATATTACAGTTTTTCCTGCCTGCTTCATTTCTGATTCTATGGAAAGAAGAAAAGCAGTACCATGAATTAGCTCTTTTCTTTCTTTTTTTTCCCACTTTATCTGAGCAATGGATAATTCACACCTGTTGGGAGACTTTTCAAACTGTCATAAATTGACAGCCAGAGCCATGATTCTGTTTAATATCACTCAAACTCCATAAACTGAGACTTTGCCCAATATTCCCACATTAATTCTACTAACATTTATTGAACATCTACGATATGCAAATCATTGTATTAGTGCACAATCACTCAGATTGTGGGCAATGTTTAGGCAGTAGTTGTGGAAAACCCAATTATCTCTTTTCATGTGTCAAACCCATTCAGGATTAGAGAGAAATTTGTGTTGCCAATAAATCATTTTGACTGATGGGATTTGGAAAACCATAGAGAACTGATTAGTTTAAGGATCCAACTTTCATCTTACAGCAAGCTTAAAACTCAAAACAAAAATTCTAAGCAAAACCAAAGGGGGATTTAAAAAAAAAGTAAACTGAGAAATAATGAAATGTTTTGAAAAAGATATTTATTGAAGTATTTCTAAAGTCAATTTTTAAAATTATTTTTACTAATGAACATGTATTATAGCTCAAGTGTGGAAAAATAGAAATAGTTATACTTCTATATATATATATATACGTTGATATTTCATATTGCTTTCCTTATCTATACATGGAGACAGACAGAAAGATAGATACATAGATACACAGACACATGTGAATTTTAAATTAAACTGATGAGCCATTGGAATTATATTTGTTTTCCCACTATATGTGATTTCTCCTGAAATAACAAATCTTTGTAATGATTCCTAGTTATCTCTAATAAGCCTTTCCAAGAGGTCTGACTTTTAATTAATAGTAAATAAAATGATATATTATTGGAGGAGAACAAATCTAATTACCTTTTGTAGAGATGTCACCATTGATTTCACCTTCATTATTCATGTGTTCTGGTCATCTAGAGCCCAATTTTGGGGAAAAACACTGGGATTAGTAATAATTTTAATTCAAGACTGAGCTTTGACATTGATTATCTGTATGATCTAAAATAAAGAATTATCTGAAAAATCTCAATTTGTTTTTTTAATAAAATACATGTGATGGTGTTGAAATCTCACAAAAATATGAGTATTATATGAGATAATATATGTTCAAGCACTCTGTAAAAAGTAAAGAACTATTTATAAACTGCAAAAACCTATATGTATCTGTTAGTAGCTGTATGTTTTTGTCTTGGTATACACTGAGATTGCATGCTTGTAGGTTTTTCCACTCATACTTGTTTGGCAGAAACAATAAGTTCACCCAGAATGATGAATACAGGTGTTAGAAGGCTGCCTAGACATGAGGAGAGAACTTTTCAAATATATTCACAGATGAATATTTGCACATCATTTTTTAAACTCCTAAATTATTTTAATTTTTATCAAATTAGAGAACAGTAATACATTGCTAGACTATCAATCATACACAGAAGTAAGACTGAATCATTATGTTTTACTAATACCATAACCTCAGGTTGAAGGGGACCATTAAGCCTGGGAAATGGAATCAGTTCTTTTTAGATTTAATCATTAACAGAGGTGAGTGTGTCTGTGTCATTAATAGAGGTGAGTGTGTCCCTGTGTGTGTGTGCATATTTATTTAATTTTACCCCAAGGCATTAAAAATAATCTTGCTTTTTACTTAGCTCAGAGATTCAGGAGAGATGAGTTACAAATACAAAAGAGTTACACTATTTTCGTTCACCTGCAAAAGAAGTAACTAGGTCAGTGAGCTGTCGGGTGTGCCTGGAACGGTACATGGAAGGAATAACGCGGGATTCAGGCCTCAAACTAAATGGACAGCAAAGCATAGGGCAAGCTTTCACATGTCATAGACAAAGCAGTAATGGCACAGGGTCAAGTCCCACAGTTCTCTCTTCACTCAATACTCTAGGTATTTTTTTTTTTTTTTTTTTTAAGATTTTATTTATTTATTCATTTATCCCCCCTTTGCTGCTTGTGCTCGCTGGGTCAGCTAACCACGCCGTGCAGGTGGGCTTGCCTTCACCAGGAGGCCCAGGGAACCGAACGAGGGGTCTCCATATGGTAAACGGGAGCCCTACTGATTGAGCCACAGCCGCTTCCCTATTCTAGTATTTTGAACTGTTCCCAATTCTCTGAAAATCTCAGGGCTTTTGAAATTGTCCAGAATATGCTTTTTCCTCTCATATTTTCATCTCATCAGTCTACTCCTTTATGTTTTCATTTCAGTATTTCATTATTTTCATAATAGTAGGTATTATATTTCTAGAGTATTTTGTAATGGGCTTTTAGTTAATAAGTCATGTTACTTTTCTAACCTTATCCTTCCAAAGCTTATATCATTGAGACTAGCACTTAGATGTATAAGTTTTCTGTGACAGACTGTTGATTAATTAATGCCATTAATGAAGGCTACACTGGAGTTGCATGGTCATCTTATCTTGCTTATAAATAATATTTAAAACATGAAGTTTATGCTGTATATAACTTCAGATTGGAACTAAATGTATATAGTGTTTATACCATTGCTGGGATTATAAATTTCATTCTGCCATAAAAGGATCCATCAGATTTTGACTTTCCATTTCATTTTATCAAAAGTATTTTAAGTATCTCTGTAATCATGAACTTTACTAAGTTTTCAGAAGGTCTGAACTGTCATAAATAGGTCAAGTGATTTATTTTAATTTTCTGTCTATAAGAATATGAACTTTTATTTTATAGAATTATGTTAGGGGAATTTATTGTCATTCAATTTCTATGTCATCTTCAGCCTGTGAAGTTATTATACACAAACTCTAAATTGGCCCACCACAATATTACTGTCATTTGCCAGAGTGTTTTACTTGTTCTCTAGGTATTGATTTTTTCCCTCTTTCTAGAACTCAAACTATGCTAAAAATTAAATGATCTAAAATCAATACACTGAGGTATGCAAGTAAAATCTCAATTTTCTGACAATTTTAAGTATCTACTTATCATTTTTGCAATAAAATAAAAAGTTACATCTGAAAAGAAACGGAAAGTTTAAATGGAAGAAATAAAATAGAAAGATGCAGAGAGAATAATATGTAAATAAATTGCTCACAGAGAGTACCACAAGCAGCAGTGCTGAAGACATTAATAGTACCAATTGCGTAGTGAAAAGGAAAAGCCCCGAGAAGGTCAAGAACACAGCTTGCTTTCAGTTTTGGCTGGTCATTTTTCATTAGTCTCCCCCACACACCATTGCCTTTCAAGGTACTTAGGAGGTGGATTATCCAGGTGTCATAACCAGGCATACATTCTAGAAGAGCCTTCACTGTGCTTTGAATAAAGCAACTGATTTACCTTTGGTCAAAAGGGAAAACTATCTGATCATGTTCACTCATTCATTTGGCAAATATTTATGAGCCTACTCTCTACCGGGACCACAACCACGATCCACAGTCTCTTTCCTAAAGGAGTTTTTACTTTGGGGTGATTGTTTTTACCCTGACATTTGCTTTCTTTTGTGCTTATGGCCATGAGCAGTATTAACAAGTTGGTTCTCTGGCCAGAATAAGAAAACATCTGTGGCAATTAATCCAATTAGTGTGAAGGGTCTTAAACCTTCATACGACCACAGTTTTTTCTTGTTGGAAGAGTTGTATTCAAATCTGAGGAACTCTAAAAGTGTGGTTGTCAGAATTTAGTAGCTCAATAATCACATGGGAAGTTTGTAATAAATGCAGATTTTTTAGATCCTCCTTCAAAGTTTTGATATAGTAAGTTTGTTATGATTCTCCCAACTTGTATTTTTAACTAGAATCCCAGGTAAGTCCAATGTAAATGGTCTATAATCCATATTTTGAGAAAACCAAATCTTAATTTCAGATTATGGATTCTGTGTGTTTTTGGAAATACATCTCTGGGATTAAGAATTATTTGTTGTTTCTTTCCCCCTGTTATGGTATTTGTTACATTTTTATCTTTTGGCAATCTTTACAAAGTTTGTTCTTTTTTTCCCTTTCTCTCCCTCTCTTTCTCTATTACATCTGAATACTTTTGAAATCTTAACAAAATTGTCCAAAAGAGAATTTCAACATATATTAACTTGATTACATAAATTATACTTATGTAGTAGCTGAAAATTGTCAAAGGGAGAAAAAAAATTGCACAGAAAAGCTGTAAGTACTTTTTAGTTTCAGGTTGAGTAAGGTAGAAGCCAAAAACGTTTCTTTTTTCAGCCCTGAACCTGCAAAGTCATGTCAAGTACAATGGATATGGAATGTCAGCAACCTGATTAACCCAGGTTGTCTAAATTGCAATCTCTTAAGTGACTTTTCCCTCTCTGTTGAAGTTCTGCCTTCCTCTCTATGGATAAAATGTTCTAAGTTTGATTTGACCAGGGAACTATTTCTGTGTGGTTGTCAACAAATTCATGTCAACAGCGGGTACGACAGGAATCTGTAGAGATGTATAAAGTATCTTTCATTGCAAAGACTGATCCCTCCATTCATCTGTGCTGTTTCTTCCAAAGACAAGGATTTTGCATAGTTTCTCTAACCTTGAAGTGGTTGAAAGTCATAGGCACAGAGCTACTGATCAAATCATAATGTCCCAATAGTGATGAGGTATGTGAACTTGGTTTGACAAAAATATCCAAAAAAGTCAGTACACTCAGGTTTCTATTACAGGCCATGCTTCTATCATCCTTCTTAAGCTGTTGCAATCACTTGGTGACTAGATTTCACTAACTTAAATAGGAACTGCAACATTCATTTTAGAAGCAGCTCAGATAAACCAAAGAATTTGAAATGTATTATTAAAAAAAGGAAATTTCAGAATATGTAGAACTATACATATGTATGCATATATACATATCCTGAAATAGATGTTCTTAAATTTCTGAATATATGTCTACATAGTTTTTCTCTTTCCTATTATGTTTAATGTAATATAAGCATGAACCTATATTCAACTAAGGAATTGGAGGTATTAAACCAAGAAAAAAGTAATTTTACCAGAAATCTGTTCCTTTTCAAGAATTTTACAAATTATTTGAGTGAAAATTATTGTGTTAATAAGTTCTATTTAACTCTTTTTAAGTTACTCAAATTGCTCTGATTTTAGAAACTTCTCTTCTGAAAGCCAGTAATACTGGAAACAATTCAACTTTTTAAAATCTCTAAATCAGCTCTATCTCAGCAGTTCTCAATTTAAACTGAGAGAAAAACAAGAAGTAATAGACTTAACTGAAGCTTGAGTGATTTAGGTTAGATAGGAAGAAGAAATTCCTGACAACAGGATTTTAAAACCTTGAAATGAATTGCAGAGGGAAGTTATGCAATCTCTCCTCCACTGAAGTCTGAAAAAATATTGTTTTATATCTTTCAGTTATGAGCCTAGGATTTGTGAAATAAAGATGCTATTGAATATGTGCCCAACATTAATAGGATTCTATGATCATTAGAAATTCTTGTTTTCCATTTAAGGCAAATGAATCTTTCCTAATAGCTCCTACAGTTGATTCTTCTCATGTATGGCTTAATATAAATCGATGAGTTTCCAAATTGATAACATTTAAGTTAGAAAATGTGTTAATATTATTTCAAATATACCCTATTTGAGTATCTTATTTCATTAAAAAAAAAATGTCACTTAAATATAAGAAAGACAAACATGGATTTTATAACTGATGTTGGGAAAACATCAGTTTTAAAAAAACAGTTTAAAAATATATATATTTTTTCACAAATGCAATTCACATTAAAAAATATTCTATTGTGATTCTTCGCTTACTCCCAGGATAGAAACTATTAATGGGTTAATTTTCACTCTTTTCCCAAGCAGATATTCAGTTGTTGGATAGACTTTCTTTATCCATTAAATTACATTTGTGCCTTTGTTAAAAATTAGGTGTTTATATATGTGGGTCTATTTCTGAACTCTTTTCTATTTTATTACTCTATTTGTTTATCTTCACAGCAGTACCACACAATCTTGATCATTATGTAAATGTAAATTAAACATTCACAATACATTATGATGCATCAATTCCACTTCAAAGTATTTACAGAAAGGAAGTGAAACTATATGTTCACAGGATGCATTGTTCAAGAATGCTCATTTTATCTTGATTCAAATTTGAAAATTATTGGAAGCAACACAAATATCCATCAATAGAAGACTATAAATGAATTGTGGTCTATTTGTACAATGATGTGCTACTTAGAAATCAGAAGGAACAAATTAGTGATACATACAAAAACAGACAAATATCAGAACCATTGGGCTCAGCAAAAAAGCCAGACCTAAAAGTGCAGGCAACATTATTTTGTTGGAGTTCAACCTTCTACTTGGTTGCCTCTGAAAGTGGGTGGAAGGGAAGGTACGTAAGGGGACTTTCTAGGGTGATGGCTGTGCTCTATATTGTGACTGGGGTGTTGGTTACAAGGGTGTATACATTTGTCAAAATTCTTTGAATTGTTCCTTAAGGTTTATTTTGTTATACCTCAATAAAAACATACACAAATATAGTGCTTTTCTGCATTAAAAATAACTCATATACAATGTCTCATGGTATTTCCACAACATTTTGGGAGACAGGCTAAATTATAATGTATATATAAAATAATCTGAATCTTCTAATAACTTTATGACCTGCCACATAGCAAATTAAACAGTAATTCTAGTTTCTTGTGCATTGCAGTCTCTTGTACACCACAGTGCATTCAGATTCATCCCACAGTCCAGAATATCCCAGGGCAGCTGTCTGGATTCAGTGTAACAGAGGCATTAAGAGCAGGGCTGTGAAATTACATGGCCCTTGCTTAAACCTGACTACATCACTGATTAGCCATGAGATCTTAGTCAAATTAGTTAGCCTTTCAGTCTCTGGCTTCTTCCCTTATGAAAAGGGAGCAATTATTAGAACACGATCATTTAATTGCTGTGAGGATGAGAAAAATGTACTGGTGAAAAGCACCTGCAATACTACCTGACATAAAGTAACTGCTCATTAAAGTTATTGAGTAGCGTCATTACCACCAGTATCATCATCACAATAATTATTATATTGCTATGGTATACATTAATATAGAAATGCTATTATTTATACTAATAAAATAATAATTCTAAAATAAGAGAGACTTTTACAGGGGAGACAGTGGCTAAATTACGTCCTGGGATGGCAAACTAAGATGGGAACTTAATGGAATCCCTCTGCAACACCAGCACACTGAATTCAGGAAATGAGAGAAGGTACAAACGGTGCAAAGAGATTTTATCTATTTTATCTATTGCTTATATGTGTATGATGTAACCATCTTTCATGTGCATTGGCAGGCCTTTCCGTACCTCTCAGGGTACACATGCTACCCTGTCATTGTCACAGAATGCAGTACTTGAGGATGGACAGCAATGGTGAGGCTAGAGGCAAGATAGTAGAACTGGATGTTACACAGGATATGGAAATGATGGGGTTTTCCTTTTTAATTTGAGTGATATAATTTGACTCTATTTTATTATAGGCAGTGAATAATGGCATTTTGCCAAAACTCCCAACTTTACAACTTAATCTTTTTAAAAAAAATGAATAGACTATTTTTAAAACAGTTTTGATTTACAGAAAAATTAAACAGATTATAAGGAATTCCCAGATAACCTCCTTCCCAGCACAGAGTTTCCAATATTATAACATTTGTCATCAGTGTGGTATATTTGTTACAATTAAAGAATCGATATTGATACATTATTATTAACTAAAATCCATTTTTTACATTAGGTTAATTGTTTGTGTTATACTGTTCCATTGTTTTTGAAAAATGCATAAGGTCATATATCCACCATTAGAGTATCATACAGAGTAGTTTCACTGCCCTAAAGATGTCCCGTGTTTCACCTATTTATCCTTTCCTCCTCACCTTTTTATCCATCACTCCCTGGTCGTTTCTGGCAACCAGTGATCTTTTTATTGACTCTGTAGTTTTCACCTTTCCAGAATGTCACACAGTTAGAACCATGCAGTATAAGGTCTTTCCACATTGGCTTCTTTCACTGAGCAATATGCCTGTAAGTTTCTTTCATGTCTTTTTGTGACTTGATAGCTCATTTCTTATCATTATTGAATAATATCACATTGTATGGATGTACCGCAGTTTGTGTACCCATTCACCTACTGAAGGGCATCTCTGTGGTTATGAATAAAGTTGCTACAAACCTTCACATGCCGGTTTATGTGTAGACATAAATATTCAACTCAATGGGAAATCTAGGGTGCAGTTGCTGGATCTCATAAGACTGTGTAGCTTTGTAAAAGAATGCCAAACTGTCTTCCACAGTGGTGTGCTATTTTTTATCTCCACCTACAATGAATGAGAGTTCCTGTTGGTTTGAATGCTCATCAGCATTTGGTATTGTCAGTTTCTAGATTTTAGCCTTTCTAATTTTTGCATAGTCATATTTCATTGTTATTTAAATTTGCAATTCCCTAATATAAAAAATGGGACATATTTTCCTATGCTTATTTGCCATTGGTTTATCTTCCTTGGAGAGATGCCTATTGATATTTTTGTCCATTGAAAAATATTGTGTTGGCTCTTATTATTGAGTTTTATTTTTTATTTTTGTTGTTATTTTACTTTACTGATTTTTTGTTTATTTTTTAATTATTGGATTTAAATATTCTTTTTACTTGGGGACAGAAGTCTTTTATCAGCTAAGGGTTTTTTTTCTCCTTTCTTTCTTTTTCTTTCTTTCATTCTTCAGCTATGGGTTTTCCAGATATTTCTTACCTCTATGTTGCTTTTCTTTTCTCTTAAGAGTTTTTTTGCTGAGCAGAAGTTTTTAATTTTAACAAAGTCAAACACACCATGTTTTACTTACATAAGTCATGCTTTTGGTGTTGTGTCTAAAAACACACAAACAAAACCAAGGTCACCTAGATTTCCTCCTATGTTATCTCCTAGAAATATCATACTTTTGTATTTTTCATTTAGGTCTATGATCTGCTTTCAGTTAATTTCTGAAAAAGGTGTAAAGTCTATGAAAAGTTTTGTTGTTGTTGTTGTTACTGTTGCTTGTTTTTTGATTTGGATCTCTAGTTTTTTGAATACCAACTGATGAAAACACAAATTTTTCTCCATGGAATTGACTTTGCTCCTTTGTCAAGGATCAGTTGCCTAAATCTGCATGGGTCTATTTCTATCCTCCCTATTCTGTTCCTTAGAGCAATGTGTCCTTCTTTCATCAGTATCCTGCTTTCTTGATTAATGTAGATTTATAGTAAGTATTGAAACTGGGGAGTGCCAGTTCCCTGACTTTGTTATTCTTCTTTGGTATCCTCTTGCCTTTCTATATAAACTATTGAATTAGTTTGTTGATATCCTCAAATTAACTTGATGGGATATTTATTGGAATTGCATTGAATCTATAAATCAATTTGGAAATAATTGACATCTTGGCAATATTGAGTCTTCTTATCCATGAACATGGAATATTTGGCTATTTATCTGTATCTTTGATTTCTCTCAAAAGAGCTTTGTAATTTTCTTCATTTTAGATCATATACATATTGTGTTAGATTTATACCTAAATATTTTATTTTTTGGTGCTAATGCAACTGGTAATGTATTTTCCAATCCCAAACTCCAATTGGTCATTGCTGGTATATATGAAAACAATTGACATATGTATATTAACCTTATATCCTGCAACTATCTACAGTCATTTATTAATATCAGGATTTTTTTTGATCAACACCCAAAAATCAGTAGTGTTTATATATACAAGAATGAACAATTCAAAGAAGAAATCAAGAAAAAAATCCATCTACAATAACAACTAAAAAAATCAAATACCTAGGAATAAATCTAATCAAGGATTTAAAGCACATGTACACAGAAAACTACACAATATTGCTAAAAGAAACCAGAGAAGGCCTAAGTAAATGGAAGGAGATTCCATGTTCATGGACTGGAAGACTAAATATTTTTTTAACAAATCAATTTTATGGATACATATTAATAAAGCATAAATCCATCCAAAGTGTATAATCAATGATATTCACTGTAATCATATATTTGTGCATTCATCACTTCATTCTTAGAGCACTTTCATTGTTCCAAAAACAATAACAATGAACAAAGCAAACAAGCAAAATTCATCACCTCTCAATCTCTCTATGCTTCCCCTGCCATACATAGCTGCTATTCTTTTTCCTTCTCTTTAGCATATTTGTATTTATATTTTGTAAAAAGTCTTATATATGCAATATCACCCATATTCGTGTTTTACATGAGGTTTTACTTTCATATACAGTCCCATGATACATTTTTTTAGCTTTCCTTCTAGAAATATGCATGACCTTAGACTTTCCCTTTCAACCACTGTCATACCCATACAACAGCACTGCTAGTTACAAACATCATCATATACTTTAACCATTTCTATTCATTTCCAAAGATTTAAAAACAACCTTTTTACCAATTCTGTACAGATGAAACCTCAGCTTTCCATTCTCTACCCTTTTTCTATTTTCTGGTGACCTGTATTCTAATTAACTCTATGAGTTTACACAACATATTTAGGTCATAATAGTGCAATCATGCAGTATTTGTCCTTTTGTGTCTGTCTTGCTTTACTCAACATAATGTTCTCCAGGTTCATCCATGTTTTCATATGTTTCATGACTTCATTTCTTCTTACCACTGCATAATATTCCATCGTTTGTATACACCACAGTTTGTTTATCCATTCTTCAGTTGATGGACACCTGGGTTTTTTCCAACTTTTGGCAATTGTGAATAATGGTGCTATGAACATCAGTGTGCATATGTCTGTTTGTGTCTCTGCTCTCAGTTCTTCTGGATATATACCTACTAATGGTATTGGTGTATCAAATGGCAAGTCTATATTCAACTTCCTTAGGAACTGTCAAACAGTACTTCACAGTGGCTGTACCATTCTACATTTCCACCAACAGTAAATAAGTGTTGCTATCTCTCAACATCCTCTCTAACATTTACAGTTTTCTGACTTTTTAATAACGGCCAGCCTAATAGGTGTGAAATGATATCTCATTGCAGTTTAGATTTGCATTTCCCTTTGCTAGTGTTGTTGAATATTTTTTCATGTATTTCTTCGCCATTTGTATTTCTTCTTTGGGCAATTGTCTTTTCAAGTTTTTTGCCCATTTTTCAATCAGGTAGTTTGTCTTTTTATTGCTGAGTTATATTATCTCTTTGTATATCATGGATAGTAAATCCTTATCAGATATGTGATTGCCATTGAGTCTGCTGCCTTTTCACCCTTTTGACAAAGTCTTTTGATGTGCAAAAATGTTTAATTTTGAGGAGTTCTCATTTACCTATTTTTTCTTTTGTTGCTCATGCTTTGGGTATAAGGTTTAAGAAACTACCACCTACCAGAAGATCTTGAAGATGTTTTCCTACATTTTCTTCTAGGAGTTTTATGGTTGTTCCTTTTATATTTAGGTCTTTGATCCATTTTGGGTTAATTTTTGTATAAGGTGTGAATAGGGATCCTTTCCTTTTTTGGATATGAATATCCAGTCCTCCCAGCACCATTTGTTGAATAGACTATTTTGGCCCAGCTGGGAGGGCTTGACTGCCTTGTCAAAAATCACTTGACCATTGATGTGAGGGTCTCTTTTTGAGTTCTCGATTCAGTTCCATTGGTCAATGTGTCTGTCTTTATGCCAATACCATGCTGTTTTTAGCACTGTAGCTAAGTAATATGGTTTAAAGTCCAGAAGTAAGAGTCCTCCAACTTCATTCTTCTTTTTAAAGATCTTTTTGGATATTCAGAGCCCCTTACCCTTCCAAATAAATTTGATAATTGGTTATTTCCACATCTTCAAAAAAGGCTGTTAGGATATTTATTGAGATTGCATTGAAACTGTAAATCACTTTGGGTAGAATTGACATCTTAACAATATTTAGTGGAGGACTAAATAATTTTAAGAGCCAATCCTACCCACAGCTGTTTATAGATTCATGGCAATCCCTATCAAAATTCCAACAATTTTCTTTGCAGAAATGAAAAAGCCAATTATTACATTTATATGGAAGGGGGCAAGGGATCCAGAGTGGACAAAGCCATCTTGAAAAAGAAGAATGAAGTTGAGGATTCACACTTTCCAATCTTAAACTTATTACAAAGCCACCTCAATCAAAGCAGCATGGCACTGGCACAAGGATAGACAAATAGACCAATGGAATCAAATTGAGAGCTCAGAAACCAACCCTCCCATGTATGACCAACTGCTTTTTGACAAGGGAGCAAAGGTAACTCAATTGGGAAAGAAAAGTCATTTTAAGAAATGGTGCTAGGAACTAGATCACCATTTTCCAAAGAATGAAAGTGGACCCTACCTCATACCACATACACAAATCAAAGCAAAATGGATCAAAGATCTTAATATGAGAGACAGAACTATCAAACTCCTAGAAGAAAATGTAGGGAAGTACCTGCAGGAATTTGTTTTAGGCAATGGTTTCTTAGATTTTACACCAACAGCACAAACAAGAAAAGAAAAAAATGGATAAAAAGGACATTGTCAAAATTAAACACTTTTGGGCCTCAAAGAACTTTATCATGAAAGTAAAATGACAGCCAATACAATGGGAAAAAATGTTGGAATCCACATATCTGGTAAGAACTTAATTTCCAGAATAAAATGATATCATTCAATACAACAATAAAAAGAAAAAGAAAAAAAAAAACAATAAAAAATGGGCAAAAGACTTGAATAGATTTTTTTCCCCAATGAAGATATACAAATGGCCAGAAGCACATGGAAAAAATGCTCAACATCCTTAGCCATCAGGGAAATGCAAATCAAAGCCACAATGAGATACCAATTCAGACTGATGGGAATGACTGCTATTAAAAAAAAACAAACTGAAAATGATATGTGTTGTAGATGATGTGGAGAATTAGGAAAACTCATTCATTGCTGGTGGCAATGTAAAATGGTGCAGCTGTTGTGGAAGACAGTTTGGCAGTTCCTCAGAAAGCTAAGTATAGAATTATTGCATGACCTGACAATCCCACTAATAGGAAAACTATTGTTGATGGCAAAATAAAATGTGCAGCCATTGTGGAAGACAGTTTGGCAGTTCCTCATAAATAGAATTACCATATGATCCAACAATCCCACTAATAGGTATGTACCCCAAAGAATTGAAAGCAGGGAATTGAGCAGTTATTTGCACACTGATGTTCATAGCGGCATTAGTCAGAATTGCCAAAAGATGTAAGCAACCCAAGTATCCATCACCCAATGAATGGATGAACAAAATTTATGTACAATGGAATATTATTTAGCTGTAAAAAGGAATGAAGTCCTTATACATGCTACAGCTTGGATGAACCTTGAAGACATTATGTTGAGTGAAATAAGGCCAGACACAAATGGACACAAATGGACAAATATTGTATGATGGACACAAATGGGCAAATATTGTATGATCTCAGGTATTTGAAATAGAGTAAGCAAACTCACAAAGTCAGATTTGGGAATATAAGTTACCAGGGACTGAGATGGGAGTAGAGAATAGGGAGCTAAGGCTTAAAATGTACAGAGTTCCTATGTGGAACCATGGAAATGTTTTGGTAATGGATAGTGGTGATGCTAGCACTACAATGTGAACATAATTAATAGCTCTTAAATATAGAAAAAAATGTATTAAAAGAGGGAAATATTAGGTTAAATATATGGTAACAGAATAAAATTTTTAAAAAAATCTATGGAACTACATAAACAGTAAACCCTAAGTTAAACCATGGACTATAGCTCAATATCAAAAATGGGCTTTCATCAGTTGTAACAATTGTTTCACATCAAGCAAGGTGTTACTAATAGGGTGGTATATAGAATACTATATTTTATGCATGACTATTCTGTAAACCACAACTTCTCTAATAAGTTTTTTAAAAAGAATGAAGTTAGCTGTATATTTTTTTGTAGATATTCTTCATCAAGTTAAAGATTATTTCTTTATTCCTAGTTTGTTCAGAGATTTTTTTTTTTTTTTTTTTTTTTTTTTTTTTTTTTACCAGGAGGTCCCAGGGATCAAACCCAGGTCTTTCCATATGGTAGATGGATGCCCAACCACTTGAGCCACATCCGCTTCCCCAGAGATTTTTTTATGAGTATGTATTCAACTCATAAAAAGTTTCAAATGTTGTTTATGCATCTATCGATATGATCACAAGATTTTTCTTCTTTAGCTTGTTGATGTGATGTATTATATTAATTGATTTTAAAATATTGAACCACCCTTGCATACCTAGATTTATACCACCTGGTTGTCATATAGATATAGATAGATATAGATATTAATTGTACATTGATTCAATTTTGTTGAGGATTTTTGCATATTTGTTCATGAGAGATGTTTTTATGTCATTTACCTTTCTTCTAATATCTTCCTCTGTATTTTGTATTAGGGTGATGCTGGCCTCATTGAAGGAGTTAGCAGGTCTTTTATCTGCTTCCATATTCCGGAAGAGACTGTAGAGTATTGGTATCATTCTTTTCCTTAAATGTTTGGCATAATCAATTAGTGATACTATCTGAGCTTGGTGCTTTTTTGGGAAGGTTTTTAATTATTGATTCTATTTCTTAAAAGATATAGTTCTATTCAAGCTTTCTATTTCTCCCTGTTTGAGGTTTGGTAATTTTTGTCATTCGAGAAATTGTTTTATTTCATCTAAGTTATCAAATTTGTGAATGTAGAGTCACTCATTATATTCTTTCATTATAATTTTTTTTTATCTGTAGAATCAATCATGTTGTCTCCTCTATAATTTCTGATATTATTAATTTGTGTCTTCTCTCTTTTTTCTTGATTAGTGTGCCTAGAGATTTATTTTATTGATCTTTTCAAAGAACCAGCTTTGGGTTTAATTGATTTTCCCTATTGATTGCTTGTTTACAATTTCTTTTATTTCTACTCTAATCTTTACTCTTTCTTTTCTTGTGCTTGCTTTAGACTTATATTTTACTTCATTCTCTAATTTCCTAAGATGGAATCTTGGATTGTACATTTTAGATCTTTCTTTTTTTCTGATATTGTATTCAAGGCTATAAATTTCCTTCTAAACACTGCTTTTTCTGCATACTACTTATTTTGTTAAGTTGTATCGTCATTTTACTTTAGTCTAAAATAATTTTTGTGTTTCTCCTGAGATCTCTTCTTTGATTCATATATTTTTTGGAATTGTATTGTTTAATCTCCAAATATTTTGATATATTCCAGCTATTTCTCTGTTGTTGATTTCTAGCTTAATTCTGTTGTGGTCTAAGAGCATACTTGTCTGAATTTTATTTGATAAGGTATGTTTTATGACCCAGAATGTGGTCAATCTTGATGAATGTTCCATGTGAACTTAAGAATGTGTATTCTGCTGCTGTTGGATGTAGTAATTTATAAATGTTCATTAGATCCTGTTGATAGATGGTGCTTTTCAGTTCAACTATATCCTTATTGATTGTCTATCTGCTGGATATGTCAATTACAGATGAGAGATGTTGAAATCTCTAAATATTAATAGTAGATTTGTTTATTCCTCCTTGCAGTTCTATCAATTTTGACTCATTTATTTTGAGTCTCTGTTATGAGGTACATAAATGATAATGGAAAATGATCCCTGATCACTTGTAATGCATCTCTTTATCCTTGATGATTTTCCTTGTTCTGAAGTCAGACTTGTCTGATATTAATTTAGCTACTCCAGCTTTCCTTTGATTCATGTTAGCATGGGATATCTTCTTCCATCAATTTGTTTTCATCTAAATGTGTCACTACTAAAAGTGGATTTCTTGTAGACAACATAGAGTTAGTCTGGTTTCTTTATCTATCTTGACAGTATCTGTCTTTTAACTGGTGTATTTAGACCATTCACTTTAAAACAGGTTCTTAAACTTTTTTGTCCCACAGACCTCTTTGCCATTCAGGTGAAAGCCATGGACCCCTTACTAAGTTCACACTCTACTGTGCATTATTTAATAAATATATCACACCCGCACCAACACGTCCCCATAAGAATAATGATTTTTTGAATTTCAATTCAAACACACGGACCCCTTGTTAAGAGTCCCTGCTTTAAAGCTCTTATTGATATAGTTGAATTAATATTTACTGGATTTGTAATTGTTTTCCATTAATTGCCATTGCTCTTTTTTACCTTTTCTTCTCTTTATTGTCTTCTCTTGTTTTAATTGAGCATTTCATATTATCCTTTTTTCTCTTCTCTCTTACATATGAATTATAATCATCTAAACTATTTTAATGATTGCTGTGCAGTTTTTATATGCATTATAACTAATCCAAGTACTTTTTAATAACAATATACCATATCCCAGCTAGTGAAGAGGCTTTATAACAGCGTACATCCCACTTTCCCCTTTTGTCCCTTAGAATATTGCTGTTATTCATTTCATTAATCCATAACCTATAATCTCCTGAGACATTGTTGCTATTACTTTCAACCACAGTTGTTTATTAGATCCATTAAAAATAAGAAAATTAATTGCATTTTACTTTCATTTATTACTTCTCTGATGTCCTTCATTTTGTATGTAGATCTGAGTTTCTGACATATCATTCTTTTCCTCTCTGAAAAGTTCCTTTTTACATTTCTTGCAAGGCAGATCTCCTGGCAATGCATTCCTTCCATGTTTGTTTGAGAAAATCTTTATTTCCTCTCAACCTTTAAAGGATTATTTCCTTGGATATAGAGTTCTAGATTAGGGGTGGGGAATGGGTTCGTCAACATTTTTAATATATCACCCTACTTTTTTAAAAAAAGATTTATTTTATTTCTTTTTTTCTCCCCCCACCCCCTCATTGTTTTGTGCTCCTGTCTGCTCTCTGTGTGTTCTTCTGTACCTTCCAGAGTGGGAGAGAAGCACTCAATCTCTTGGCCTGCTACATCTTTCTTGGTCTCTCCTCGGTGTCTCTTTTTGTTCCTACATCTTGCTGCACCAGCTCTCTGTGCGAGCCAGCTCTCCTGCGCAGGCCGGCACTCCACGTGGCCCAGTGCACTGCATGGGCCAGTTTTCCACTCAGGCCAGCTTGCTGCGCGTGCCAGCTTGCCTTTTACCAGAAGGCCGTGGGAATCAAATCCTGGACCTCCTACATGGTAGACGAGAGCCCAATCGCTTGAGCCACATCCGTTTCCCTCTCACCCTACTTTTTTCTTGCTTGCATTGTTTCTGAAGAAAAATCTGATATAATTCTTATCCTCTTTCCTCTATAAATAAGGTGGGTTTTATTTTTTCTGGCTGCTTTCAAGATTTTCTCTTCATCTTTGGTTTACTGAAATTTGCATTTGATATACCTAAGTGTGGATTTTTATGGTGTTTATCCTGCATAGTGTTTTATGTGTTTCCCATACCTGTGGTTCGTGTCTATCATTTACTTTGAAAAATTCCTAGCCATTAATATTTCAAATTCTTCTGCTCTTTTCTCACTTTGTTCTTCCTCTGTATTTCCATTACATATATTTTATATTTTTGATAAATTATCCTATGGTTCTTGGATATTCTGTCTCTTTTTTAAAATTAGTTTTTCTATTTGCATTTTTTTTTAAGGATTTATTTTATTTATTTATTCTTCCCCCCTCATTGTTTGCATTTGCTGTCTGCTCTCTCTACCTTGTGTGTGGGAGGGAGGCGCCCAACTGATTGAGTCACATCCGCTTCCCTCTATTTGCATTTAAATTTGGGAGGTGTCTACTGATGTTTTTTTCAAGCTCACAATTGTTTCCTTGGCTGTATCCAATTTACTGATGAGCCCATCAAAAGAATTCTTCATTTCTGTTACAGTGTTTTTTTATTTATTTATTTATTTTTACCATACCTTTTTAATTTTATTAGAGTTTCCATCTCTATGCTTTTACCCATCTGTTTTGCATGTTGTCCAATTTTTCAATTAGCTCTCTTAGCAAATTAATCATTATTTTTTAAATTCTCTATCTGATAGTTCCAAATTCTGTATCAATTTAAATCCAGTTCATATGCTTTTTCTATCTCTTCTGTCTGATTTTTCTTGCCTTTTAGTATGTTTTGTGATTTTTGTTGCAAGTTAAATGTGTTGTATCTGGTAATAGAAACTGAGGTAACTGGCTTTTAGCATGAAGGTTTATATTATTCTGGCTATAAACTGGGCTGTGCTGAATGGTTTCTGTAGCTGTAGGTACTAGAGACTTCGGTTTCTTCCAGTTTCCTTCTAGGTTTGTTTTTTCTTTGGGTTTGGCTAATGACTCTTTCATAAATGGAATTTTTATGGTGCAGCTCTCTCTGTTGTAATCCCTGCTCTTATGCTGTAGCCATGTTAATGTGGTGGTAAAGTTTTGGGGAAAGAAAGCATTCTATAATCCTATGATTTAAATTTTAGGGTTATTTTAGTGGTCCTGATTCCCAATGCTGTGACCTTCAAAAATGTTTCTTAGTTCTGTTTTCCTCTCCACATATAAAATAGCAAAGCTAGAGGGGGCTGAAGTTTCTGATGAGATCATTAAAGTCTCTGACAAAGTAGTTTACTTTGAAGGAAAGCCTTCATTGTGGAGAATGTTCTGGGCATATTTCAGAATGGTTATTTCCCCCCTTCTCTTGCCTGAAGCTCAAGGATAATGTTCTCCATCTTTTTACTGAAAACCTAGTGGGGCTTCTGGAAACAAAATCAAGAAAACTGTGGTGATCTTCTAAAATTGGGATACCAGGAGTTTTTTTTAATCTCAAGCTTGTCCATAATCATCTCCTGTAATTCATCAATTACAAGTTAAGTGTTGCTATAAGTTTATGGCTCCACTGCTTTCTGCACTCTGTAAGTTGATCTTGCCTGTGGTTCTCTGTATTTGCCTTGTCTTTCCACTTTTTATAGTGGTGGTTTGCCTTGTGATCTCAATCTTCAGATGGATCTAAGGAAAGTATTGGATTTTCAGTTAGTTCAGATGTTATTGTTGTGAGGATGGTCATGATAATTCCCAAGATTTTTATGTGGCAAAGCTGAAACTAATGTCTCTATTTAATATTTGCATTTTCTTAAAATGTATGTCTCTGTTATGCTAAAGCTAGGTTAGTATACAAGATGGATACAACTACATCAAATGTTGATATTGTCAGCTTGTAAATATGCATAGAAAGAGATCGTCAGGACAAGTGTGTTTGGGTCTGTGGGAAACTGAATTCTTCTAAGGGCAGGTAATTGATAAGTTGCTGTTAGGTACACTAGTAGTATTCACTGGGTCACTAGGAATACAGATTTGCTTCCTTCAAGTACCAGCTCAGAAGTGGAGCTACCTTAGTTGGTTACGAGTAGATATAAAATAGTCCAAGAAGTAGAGAATCTGTAATATCTTGGGTTGTATAATTAATCCTTTAAAAATAAAATAATTGGCTGTAATTGCAAAAGATTCCATGTCTGTCTAGATTTGTCTTCTAAAATATTTAACAAGAGCTAGGTAGAGTGTTATCAGCCCAGCAAAAATTCCAGAGGATTAAAGAATAAAGAAGGAAAATGAAAGAAAAATTGGAGCAACATTGTGGAGGTGATAGGATAGAGAGTTAGAAGAGTTCAAATATGGTGGTAAGCTCATATTAACAAATTCAATTCAAACACATCTGTCTGGTGACTGCCTGACTTTCTTCTTTTTCTGATAAACAAGGGTTTATTAAATGAGTAACTATGAACCTAGATGTGAAAGGTTCATGAGTGTTGTTGGCTTGGGTTAATTGAATAGGATTATGCTTTTGTTTTTATTTTCTTAATGTTCCTAGAGAGCAAGTGTTCAGTGTTTTTTATAGAGTTCACCTTAGCTTTAGCACTTTGATATTATTTATGAATTCTAAAAAAGAAGGATTATGTTTGTAAATGGGTTGTTCCTCTGGGTGTGATCCCCTTTGATTGTAATAGATTCACCTGAGATTTCTTTGATTAAATTACCTGTTAAGATTAGCATTTTGATTCGACCATGTCAGTAGGGAATGAATCAGGGTTGAGTCCTACCCCCTTGGCGGGCTGATATAAATGAACATTCACTGACGAAGACACATGGGAAGAGAGAGCTCCATTGACACAAAAGAGTAAAGAACTTTGTAAGTTTTGATCCTGGAGCCCCAGGGAGAGATGAGTCATTTACCTGATAGTTTGCAGCTGAAGAGAACAGAGCAGCTGAACAGCTGATAAGGCCTGGAAAGAAATGAACTCTATGCCATACTGATTAAGGAAGCCTGAGAGATGAGCCCTATGCCACCCTGCAGCTGAAATCAGCAGCTGGGCCCATGGAGCCTTAAGAGGGAGAAGGAAGGAGAGACCAGGTAGAGATCACCCTCCATCTTGCTTCAGCACATGGCAGCTGACTTTGGTGGGAAGCAGCCTTGAGTTGAACTCTTTAGCACCTTGCAACTGTAAACTTTTACCCCAAATAAATACTCTTTATAAAAGCTAACAGATTTCTGGTACTTTGCATCAGCAACCCTTTGGCTGACTAATAAAGTTTCATATGGAAATGATTCTTTAGGAGATATGTCATTGATCATGGTTTGGATCATAAAATAAAGTCACAGATTTAGGATATCTTAAGAGTAATATATCAGAAGATAAAAGGCAGATTATTGCAATTTTAATGGATGCCATTGAAATAATTATAAAGAATTGAATTCTTTTTGCAGAAAAATATTGTAGGCAAATTCCTTTGATATTTTAAAGTCTTAAAAATTCATACTAAGAAAAGTGAAATATTACATTAAAGTCAAATATTTTATAATATGTTTTTACATTATCACAGTATAAGGGTTCCATTCAGATTTGTATTTGCCTTCCTCCTTATGATTTTGTTCAAAGATAAAGACAGACTTTAGTAGCTGTAATATATTATATTCATATAGATGTTAGGACTGTACAATTGTCTAAACATATTTATTTATTTTGCAAAATGGCTATTCAAGGGAACCATAACAAAAATGATCATTTTCTTTTACATTATTTGACTTGGAATTATGATACTTACTTTATAACCAATCTTATTGGAGAGATAAAGATAGGGTGGAAAATATTACACAAAAAATATGGAACCAAGTGTCCCAAACTCAAAGTTGGCTGGTACCCAGATTTATACTTTGTTTTTCTTTAATAAATTTGAATGTCTTGGGATTCCTGTGCTTCTGAAGTGAGGAGAGGAAATGGGATTAGGATAAAATGAAGCCTCCACTAGAGAGTTCAGTTGGAGGAGGTCCTTTAGGGAAATCACACTATAAAAGGCAGATAAACTCTAGGAAGAGACAGACAATTATGAATACACATTACTTTCTTAATGGCACAAGAATGCTGACTGTTCTTCTTGTAGCTTGAACCTGGTACATTTACACCTTCCTTCTTGTCTTCACTGCTGATCTTCTCTCTTTTTCTTTACTTTTCTTTTTTTTCTAATTCTACATTTAGACTAAGAGTGTGTTTGTCTGAATTCAGGATTTATAGCTTTTTATTGAATAGCATTTAATGATGGAAGGGAACCAAGTATATAGAATCAATCTTATGTGGTATATTTGACTTCCTTAAAATAGGAGTCCCATTTGATACAGATTCAGCAAGCTATTATTTTTCAGCATGGAAAGGAGAGAGACTAACATTCTCAATACTTAGAATAAGTATTTACTCCCACTTCCCCTCTCCAACTTCTTAATGGGTGGTGAAATAATGTGTTAGGTTGTCAAATTAGACTCAAAAGAATCAAAGATCTTACCCAGTATCAGACCGTTACTAATTCAAGTGATGTGAATAATAAGATACAGAAAATTGAAAGACACAAGTGACACGTGGCTAAATAACACCCATGCATCTCCACAGGTGCTTCTTTGCTTCATTTGGAATTCCTGTGGCTCTAGGTCGTGCATGCATAGCACCACTTAGCCAATGAAAACTGTTTAAGGCATGAAGGATCAAGTTTCCATACTCCAATGATTACATATGTGACATTTTCCAGAATGCTATGCTTCATAAATCCATACATTTTTAAGTTTACCATAAAAACCCTGTATACCAGGCAAATCATCCTAAAAACTTTTCATAGAGTAAGACATCCCTTGTCTTTCTGTTAGTAATTATCTTTAGGAAGAGATTTCACCCCTTTTTCTTCCCGGGGAGGTAATTTAGGTTACAGATCAGCTGCTTAACCTTTCCTTCATTGGGATGTTTGTGGATATATTGTCCATTGGGAAGATTGGGGAAGAGGAAGATAGTAAGAAGTTCTAGGAATTTTTGAAGCCCCAATTAATGGAGGATCATCTTGTTTTAGAAGGATGAATTGATTATTCATATTTTCTTTATATATTCTTTGTTTTTAATATATACTGTATTTTTTTACATTTTCAAGATGATACTACTGTCTACCTTTTAATTACCCAGCAGTCCCCTTTAATTTTTCCAATAATATTGATTGGTCATTGTGTAATGAATGAATTATAGGTTTGGAGTAAGAGAAATCTGGGTTTGAACTCTGTCCCTGACACTTTCTAAAAGCTGGATGAATCTGGTACTTTCTAGCTTGTGACCTTAACCTATACAGCCATTTGTTATTTCATTTAATAAATGGATATTTTAAAACCTTATTTGCAGGTTTGTTTTAATGATTAGAGATGATGTAAATCACCTAAAACAGGGCTGGGTACATGTTAGGCATGGTTATCATTATAGTTATTTTCCATATTATAGTCTCCATTATCTAAATGTAAAAACTAAATAAAATATATTCTGGTTTTTTCTTGTTTTAAATTTGTAATGTTTAAATCAGGTTATCTTTAAAAAGTTATTCATCAAAGGAGATTTAACTCCTTAAAAATATGCCCAGTCAATATAGAAAATAAGGCTAGTGTAACATGAGAACTGATAGATCTGAGACAGAAATATTAAATAGAGTGGTCCTATTAAATAAGTTGTAGTTGTAAAGGTGTTATGCTATTGTTCTAAAGTTTTAATAATGTTGGTAAGTTGTCTGAATAAAAAATATAAAGAATTATTTTTGATTAGGTAGACAATGAGATACCTTTTCCCAAATGAAGATCCTATTGAGTGAACTCTGAGAAATTAAAAGTCAAGATAAGATGTTGCTTTGTGATAGTATAAATAGCCACTAATAAGAGAGATAAGTATTAATATATATCAATATATACGTCAAAGGTTAGAATACCTGAGACTCATATTTATTTCCTTGGGCTGCATCTTTCATCAATAATCAAGTCTTTATGACAATGTTTCTCAACTCTGGCTGCATGTTACAATCACCTGGAGGGCTTTTTAAAAAATCAAACAAACATGATTTCTATGGCCAATCAGATTGATTAAGTCAGAATCTCTGAGAGTTGGAGCAGGGCTTCAGAATTTTAAAATGCAACACAAATGATTTTAATGAGCATCTAGTTTTGAGAAACAATCATTTAAAGGCATGACAATTGATGGATAAATTAGCAGTTCTGAAAATAATCAGATAGTACTAAAAGTTTTCTTTCATTATAATTTCTGGGAGAAATGGGTTTTCACACTAGAACTCCAATATTTAAAAACGTCATTTTAAGAAAACTAGAAACCAGGTAAGGGATCTAAAACTTATAGGTCTTAGGTTTTTTTTTTTTTTTTTTTTTTTTTAAACATCCTTACTCTATGAGGAGATCTTATCTTATGAATTATATTGGAAACTATATGATTATTGCTAGGGAGAAATTTGAACAATGTTGTCATGTTCCAAGATTATTTTCATCTCCATTCTGCAAACTATATGGTTTCTTAGGCTATGCTAGCAAATATGTATGCATACTCTCTAGTGTAAATACCCTTAAACTTCAGGCCCATTTTCATTAATTAGTATACACTGACAGTACATGTTACATTAATAAGGCATGCACACATTCAAGGGATAGTCACCCAATATTTGTTTCCACTGTATAAAACCAACAGGACCCCATAGGGCCAAAATCATGAATATACTATTCCAAAAATTAAAGAGGTAAAAGAAGAAAACATTGATAAACTTTGAAGTTGTATGATGAAAACAAATCTGCATAATGGATGTGAAAAAAGGAGAATTTCTTCAAAAACTTTGAGTGCCCTTGAAATGCACTTTTTTGGAAACCAAATTATTTTTATCATTTAAATTACAAATGAAGTTTTGACAAAAAGTGGTCTGATGGAGGCAATTATTATTATAGTCTCAAGGCTGAGAAAAATGTTTAATTTCACACTAAAGGGGGAAAGTACCAGCTAATAATTGCAAAATAAGTCAGAATTTTCCACCTATACTAGATTACAGATAAGTCAAAATGTGAGAACCTCTCTTGCTGGCTCTCTTTAATCCTATTATTTGTACCTATATTTGTGACTTATGTCTTAAAATTTTTTTTTTAATATTTAGAAAATGTTTAAGAACCTGTTGACAGAAATCCAATAAGTAACACCATAAATAATACATACAGTAAAACACTAATATTCATGAGCCTAATGTCAATGTAATTACTGATTGAAGCAATCCAATAAATTGAGATTTAAAGTATTGCAGATCTGTGTCATTTCATGATGAACTTTAATTCTGAAAAATGGTGATATAATTGCATTTTAAAAAATTTATTTCTAATTTTAACTTTTTCAGAAGTCAAACCCTAAACATAGTTATTGGTTTTCTTAAATGTTAAAATTTTACATTAAGAAAGCATGAAGATTTGAGGCTACACTAGCAAAATACCTAAAAAACAACAACAACAACAAAAAAAACACTTATCCTTAGAAGAGTGAACTTTTATAATTCCTATAATCATACCTTATATTACTTAACATAAAGTAGTCTTCTGGCAAAAATACCAGAAAATTTTTTTGTGTAAACTAACAAATTTGACCTTGATTCTCTTACTGAAAATATATTTTAAAGGCAAGGTATTGGAAGTTTACAAACTCAATGTATATTGGAAAGCTAGTCTAAAACCCAAAAGGTAGCCCCTAAGAATGGAAGCAAAATCATAGTACAGTTCTCAAACAAGACCACATTTTCTAATGTCATTATTAGGGTCAGAAACCCTTTTCAAGCACAAGATTTGAATTCTAGTATTAGAATTTGCCTAGGTCAGATTATGTGACTGTCCCTTGGCTTTCCTAATGATAAGAGTCTATTTAAATAGGGAAATGATATGATATTAAAGAGGAGAAATGATGTTACCCAGTAGAAATATGCATATTTTCCCCATTGAAAATAAGATAAAATTGCAAATATGAAATTTTCTTTAGTTCAGGGCTAACTCAAATGTTTTTCATTCATATGTATTTTTTAAAAATTTACTTTAAAAAAAGAAAGGTGACCACAATTGTAGCATAAGATGCACCAAAGTGCTGTTCCTCCACAGAATCTGTGAACAACTAGCAAAACTGACACATCCATCTTCTTCAAAACTCTAGAAAATATTTAAGGTTTGCAGTAAATGGGTGAGTGATGAATGAAGAAAATGCAGCTTTTAAAAATGATGGGAGAAGTCCTTGGGGTCCTTGATAACAACTCCCCCAATTCTTCCCTGGTGTGTGGAGCCAGCCTATACTCCCATTGTAGGTCCTTGGCTCTGATCAGAAAGGAGAAGCGTAATCCCTATGTTCACACTGGGGTGTCTGTATGTTGGTTCCAGTTTATTGGGAGGCAGCCTGAAAGAACAAACCAGAAAACTCACCTCTAGCTTGCCCTACAAAAACTGGTCCTATAGGTAGAAGGAGCTTGCAAACAGCTAAAACAGAGAAATAAACAATTAAGTCAAAGCAGCTTGGGGCAAAGGATTATATGCTTTAAATTATAGAATAGAGCACTCAGGAAGGAGAGAAAAATCTATTTCATAGGGAGTAAAAGTGACATTTGAATTCTTTAAATGGGGGAATTGCTATGGACATGAACAAGGACAAGTCCAAGACAAGTTGTAAACTCAGAAAAGACAGAAAATACCTTGCACTTCATATTCTCCTCAGACTGATCTTCTTTAAAGGATGGCTAAACTCTGAAGGAAAGCACCAGCCAATTCAGAGCCAACTTGAAATTCTGTGAAGAGTGGTTTACTGTATTTTTTTGTTTGGATTTGTTAGCTTCTTATATTCAAAGAAATCTCTGTCACATCAAAAACTTTAGTAACAGATAGTCCATGGAATAAACCTCAGAGTTAATACTTTAAAATATTAAAAAGTACATGGTCAAAAAAAAAAATTACAAGGCAAAAAAAGAAGCAGGAAATAATGGCCTATCCATAGTAACAGGAGAAAAATCAGAAACCCTAATTGAAGAAGAACAGACTTTGGATATACCAGACAAAGATTAAATAAAAATTATTCTCAATATGTTCGAGGAGAAAAAGGAAAATACAGAAAAAGAAGTAAAGGATATCAGTAAAACAATCATGCACAAAATGAGAATCTCAAAAAAGCAAAATTTTACAAAGGAACCAAACAGGAATACTGGAGCTAAAGACCACAAAAACTGAAATGAAAATTCCCTAGAGGGTTTCAATAGCAAATTTGAGCTATTAGAAGAAAGAATACGTGAACTTGAAGACAAGCAATTGAAATGATTCAGGCTGTGGAGAAGAAAGAAAAAAAAGAATGGAAAAATGAACAGAGCTAATGAGATCTATGAGACACCATCAAGCACACCAATAGATGCATTATGGTAGTCCCAGAAGAAAGAAAGAAGGGGAAGAAGGAATATTCATAGAAATAATGGCAGAAAACTTCACATCTTTAAGGAAAGACATGAATATGCACATTCAAGAATCTGAAAAAACTTTAAAGAGGATAAACTAAAAAAGAAACATGCCAAAATACACAGTATTCAGACTGTTGAATACCAAGGACAAGGAGAATGTTCTTAAACTGGTAATAGAAAAGAAATATGCTATGCACAAGGGACCCCCAGTAACATTAAAAGCCACTTTCTCATTAGCAACCATGCAGGCAAGAAGGCATTGGGATGAAATATTTAAAGTATTGAAGAAAACAATTACCAATCAAGAATTTCATATCCAGCAAAACTGTCTTTCGAAAATGAGGGAGAGATTAAGAGATTTTCACATAAAGAAAATCTGAAGATGTCCATCACCACTTGATCTGCCCTTTAGTAATGCTAAATGGAGTTCTTCAGGCTAAAAGGAAAAGATTCTAAACAGTGGTTCAAAGAGGCACATAGAAATAAAACTTCTAGAAAAGGTAACCATTTGGGTAAATATAAATGCCAGTACTATTTTATTGTACTTTTTATATGTAACCTCACTTTTTTCCTTCACAATTTCTAAAATACAAATGCATGAAAAGCAATGACAACAAGAACAAAAAAGCAATGAAAAATCCAGGGTTTTGGACATACATTGTATAAAGATGTAATTTGTAACAAGTGCAAAAAGTGGAGCGAAGGAGGGTTATAGAATCAGCATTTGTGCATGATATTAAAGTTAAATTGGTATAAAATCAAATGTGATTGCTATATATTTAGGATGTTAAATTTAAGCCCCAAGTAACCAAAATAGAAAATATATAAAAAATAAATACAGAAGGAGAGCAGAAGGAACTACAAATGGTACATTACAAAAAATTAAATAAAAACTAAAATAGTCACTAATGGAAGAATTAAGAGACCAACAATGTAAATGAATTACAAAGACAAAATAGCAAAATATGAGAAAAAAATTCCTGTATTATCACTAGTTGCTTTAAATATAAATGTGTTAAACTCTCCATTCAAAGAGCAGAGATTGGCAGAATGGATTAAAAAACACAACCCAACTATGTACCATTTAGAGGAGATCCACCTCAAAGTCAAACACACCCTAGGTTGAAAATGAAAGGCTGAAAAAAATACCATGCAAGTAGTATTCAAAATGAGCTGGGGTAGCTATACTAATAGCTGACAAAATACACTTTAAATAAAAAACTGTCATGAAGGAAAGGTGGGCATTGTATACAGATAAAGGGGTTAATTCAACAAGAAGACATAACAATTATAAATGTATATGAATCTGATGGCAGAGCCCAACAATATATGAAATCAACTTGACAGATTTGAAAGAAGAAACCAACAGTTTTACTACAATAGTATAAGACAATGCACCAATTTTGGTAATGAATAGATCATATAGACAGAAGATCAATAAGGAAATAGAAGATTTAAATGATAGTATACATACACATATATATATATGAAGAATACACATTCTTCTGTAGTGCACAAAGGTCATTCCCCAGAATAGACCATATGTTAGGTCATACAAAAGTATCAATAAATTAAGAAAATATCAAAATCATACATGTATTTTCTCTGACCACAGTGGAATGAAGTTAGAATTCAATAAAAGAGGGAGAACTGAAAAATTCATAAATATGTGGACATTAAGAAATGCACCTTAAATAACAAATAAGTCAAACAAGAAATCACAAGGAATATTTAGAAATATATTGAAACAAATGAAATCTAAAGCACACCTTCCAAAACCTAAGAGGTGCAGCAAAGGCAGTGCCAAGAGGAAAATTAATAGTTAGAAATGTTTACATTAACAAAGGAGAAAGATTTCAAATCAAAGACCCAATCTCACATCTCGAGGATCTAGAAATAGAAGAGCAAACTAAACCCAAAACAAGAAAAGTGAAGGGAAAAACAGATCAGGTCAGATATAAATGAAATAGAGAATTAAAAACAATAAAGACAATCAATAAAACAAATAGTTGATTCTTTAAAAAGATCAATGAAATCGACAACCACTAGGTAGATTGGCAAACAAAACAGTAAAGAGATCGCACAAATAACTAAAATCAGAAATGAAATGGGGGGCATTGCTACCAACTCCACAGAAATATAAAGCCTTATTAGAGGTTACTATGGGGGGAAAAAAGATGCCAACATATTAGATAGCATAGATGAAATGGACAAATTCCTAGTAACACACAAACTACCTACACTAACCCAAGAAGAAATAGAAGAATTCAACAGATTAGTAACCAGTAAGGAGATTGAATGAGTAATGAAAAAACTCCCAACAAAGAAAGCCCCAGGATTAGAAGACTTCACTGGTGAATTTTACAAAACATTCCAAGATGAATTAACACCCATATTTCTCAAACTTTTCCAAAAAGGTTGAAGAGGAGGGATGAGGCTAACATCCCCATAATACCAGGTCCAGATAAAAATACCACAAGAAAAGAAAATTGCAGACCAATATAACTTGTGAATACAGAGGCAAAAATACTCAACAAAATATTAGCAAACTGAATCAAACAGCACATTAAAAAAATTATATACCACAAGCAAGTGGGATTTATGCCAGATATGCAAGGGTGGTTCAACATAAGAAAATGAATTAATGTAATTCATTGCATTAATAGAATGAAGGAAAAAAAAACAAAACATGATCATCTCAATTGACACAGAAAAGTCATTTGATAAAATCTAGCATACATTCTTGATAAAAACAGTGAGAAAACTAGTAATAGAAGGAAACTTTGTCAACATGATAAAGAGCATATATTAAAAAGATCAAGAGCTAATATCATATTCTCTGGTGAAAGACTGAAAGCTTTCTCTCCATGAACAGGATACACTAGGATGCCCACTGTCACCACTGTTATTCAACATTTACTGGAAGTTCCAGCCAGAGCAATTAGGCAAGAAAAAGAAATAAAAGGCATGCACATTGGAAAGGAAGAAGTAGAACTTTCCCTATTTGCAAATGACACGATCCTATATATGGAAAATCTTGAAAAATCCACAAGAAAGCTTGCGCTAAATACATTCAGCATAGGGCTAAGTTACTAGGTAAACACACAAAAATCAATAGTGTTTATATATACTAGTAATTAACTACTTGAAGAGAAAATCAAGAAAAAATTCATTTAAAATGGCAACTAATAAAATCAAATATTTAGGGAAAAATTTAACCAAGGATGTAAAGGACTTTTACATAAAAAACTATAAAATATTTTTAAAATAAATCAAAGAAAACTCAAATTGGAAAACATTACATGTCCATGGATTAGAAGGCTAAATATTAAGGTGTCAATTGTACCCAAAACAATTTACAGGTTCAACACAATACTAATCAAAATTCCAACAGCCTTCCTGCAGAAATAGATGAGAAAATCATCAAATTCATATAGAAGGATAAGGGACCCTGTGGTGGTTTGGAGCTGTTATGTACCCTAAAAAAACATGTTCTTAAACTTAATTCATTCCTGTGGGTGTGAACCCATTGTAAGTAGGACATTTTGATGAGGTTACTTCAGTTAAGGTGTGGCCCACCTTGATCAGAATAGGTCTTAATCCTATCCTTTATAAGCAGAATGAAATTCATACACACAGAGAGAAAGCAACAGGGAGCAGCTAGAGGTTGAAATTCAACAGAAATTGGAAGAGAATAGAGTGGCCAGGAAAGGCTGCTATGAGCATTGCCATATGACAGAGGAGCAAGCACCAAAGATCATCACCAGCCAGCTGCAGAATACCAGTCTTTGGGAAGAAAGCATTGTCTTGATGATACCTTGATTTGGATGTTATTTTAGCTTAAAAACAATGAGCTATTTTCAACCACAGATCTGTTCCTTTCTCCAGCTCTTTCTCCATTTCCATGGGTAGCCCAATTCTTCCAACCCTGCTCAAACTCACATTCGAGCATCATTGGCCCTACTAACAACCCTGCACTACTATTCCCCTCATCCACTGCCAAACCATCCCCTTCCACCTTATCATAGACTGTCCAGATTGAGCCTCAGCTCATCACTCTCTATTCCCTTTCTACCTCCTAGTAACCTATCTTACAGACTATCTCTGTGAATATCTTATATATCCTAGGTCATATCAGTGAGGTTATGTAATATTTGTCCTTTGGTGGTTAGCTTACTTCACTCAATATAAGGTCTTCAAGAGTCATCCATGTGATCAGGTTTGTCAATACTTCGTTCCTTCTTACAGCTGAGTAATATTCCAGTGTATGTATCTACTACATTTTGCTTATCCATCCATCCATTGATGGATATTTGGATTGCCTCCATCTTTTGGCAATAGTGAATAGTGCCACTAAGAACATTGGTGTGCATAAATCCATTTGTGTCCCTGCTTTCAATTCTTCTGGGTATATACCTAGTTGTGGAATTGCTGGATCATATGGCAATTCTATAGTTACCTTCCTGAGGAGCCGCCAAACCATCCTCCATGATGGCTGTACCAATCTACATTCCCACCAGCAGTGGATGAGTGTTCCCATTCCTCCACATGCACATACAATTGTGGGATTTTTTTTGTTTGGCAAATATGGCAGGGGAGGGTCATGGGTGCTTGGTGTCAGTGGTGGGGGGATGTGTGGGGAAAAGTGCACCTGGTGAATATTTCTATGGAATATAAAAGTGTTCATCTTGTCATAGAGGGTTATCTCAGTGGGAGGAGACCCACACAATAAACAACAAAATATTAAATGCCCATCCTGAGGAGTCCCGCTATGTTCTCAAGTAGAGGGATAAGAATCTTTTGAGTACATAGGCAGAACCTAATAGAATAAAATAGACCAATATGCCAAGCCCTCAATATTAATGTGTGTAACTATGAACATTATTCTTGTAAAATTGAAACTTAGCCTAATAATAAATATTGCCTAAGAGTTACCTCCTGAAAACCTCCTTGTTACTCAAATGTGGCCTCTCTCTAAGCCAAACTCAGCAAATAAACACACTACCTTCCCCCTACTGTGGGACATGACTCCCAGGGATGAAGCTTCCTGGCAAAAAGGGATTAATACCAAGCACCAACCAGCAATGTTCAAAGAAAAAAACCTTGACCAAAAGAGGGAAACATTAAATACAAAAGAATTTTTGTGGCTAAGAGATTTTAAAATGAGCTGGGAGGTTTATTCCAGCAGTTATACTTATGCATGTCTCAGGCCAGGGGTACTTAACCAGGGGTTAAGATTTCATGGAGCCTGTGAGCTTGAACTGAACATTCAAAAAAACATTATTCTTGTGAGGACGTGCTGGTATGGGTGTGATATATTTATTAAATAATACACAGTACAGTGTGGACTTAGTATGATTTTTATTTTGATGTAGTGTGTTCTAAGTGCAATGGATAACTACCTGCAAAAGGTTGGTAAGGGTGATGGGGATGGTTTTATGATGCTGTGGGAAAACTCAAATTTCTAATTGTTTGCTGAAAATGACCGTTTGAGCATATGTTGAACTGTGTTAGGTTATCAGGTATTGAAATTACGGGAAAACTGTAAAACATAATTTTTAATAATCCTAAAATTTAAAGACATGTCAATATCGAGTGTCATAAAACTATCTGCCACTACTTTCTGAGAAGGGGTCTGTGGTTTTCACCTGACTGGCAAAGAGATCTATGAAACCAAAAATAATTTAAGAACCCCTGTCTCAGACAGATTTCACTAACTCCCATTGTAAACAAATCCTTAAATAGTGGTGCTTCCGGGGGCTCTGGAGCCTTCTGGACACCATAGGCAAGGCACATAACCCTTTGAGATCAGCACTCTATCAGTGGGCCTTACCTTGGAATATATGACAACCTATTTCCCTAAAATAACATAGTTAGATTTATTTATAATTTCCATACACATGATTCTTCTACCTTTTATTTGAACCTATAATTAGCACTATACCCATTAAATATATGTCTCAGACTTAAATCTTCAGTCTGTTCATATGCTCTTTGAGCACTGAATCTCAGAAGAGTTGTGGCCAACACCTACTGTCCAGGTCATCTGACTCATCCAGGACAGCTAACAATAGGATGATGATGGGCAACCTCCATCCCCCAAAACAGAGAGTATCTACAACTGCAAGCAAAACAGTTCCTTCCATCTGCCCCATAAGATCTAAGCCCCCTCTCAATCTGAGGCAGAGTGAGCTTCACCATGCTAAGATCCTCAAGGTTGAGAAATGAACAAACATAAAGGGAGAATGCAATCATGGGTAAAATAAACTTATTAATATTGTAGTAATGGAAGAACATGTAGCATTGATATAAAGATAGTAGTTATCAGAGGTTCTGAGGGGAGGGAGAGGGAATAACAGTTGGAACATAGGGCATTTTTAGGGCATTGGAATTAAGTGTAGACCACAATGTAAACTAAAAACCTTGGTTAGTAGCAATGCTTTAATATTTACTCATCAACTGTAACAAATGTACCACACTATGTAAGATGTTATTAATAGGGGAAGATGTAGGAGGGAGAGGGGGAGGAGTATATGGGAATCTCTTATACTTTCGATGTAACTTTTCTGTAATCTATAGCCATTTTAAAAAGTTTATTATATAACATTTTTTAAAAAAACCAAAACAAAACAAAAACATGAACTAATAAATTCCCATTGTTTAAACCTACCCATTGCATGCTATTTTCTTGAGCAAACAAGTAAATTAAAACAGGCCCTTAATAGCCAAAACCATTCTGAAAAAGAATGAAGTTGGAGGACTCATACTTCCCAATCCTGAAACTTATTAAAAAGCAACAGTAATAAAAAAAATAGCATGGAATTGGCACAAGGACATAAATATAGTCCAGTGGAATTACATTGAGATTTCCGAAATAAGCCTTCACATCTATGGCCAACAAGACCACTCAATGGGGAAAGAACAGTCTCTTTAACAAATGATATCCATGTGCAAGGGATCAGGATGGACCCCTACCTCACACCATTTACAAAAATTAACTCAAAAATGCATTAAAAACCTAAATTTAAGAACCAAAATAAAAAAACTCCTAGGATAAAACCTAAAGAAGCATCTTCAGGACCTTGTATTAGGCAATGGTTTCTTAGACTTTATGTAAAAAACCCAAGCAACAAAATAAAAAACTAGATAAATGGAACTTCATCAATATTTTAAACCATGTGCATCAAAGGATTTCATCATGAAAGTAAATAGAGGGAAGTGGATGTGGCTTAAGCGATTGGGCTTCCATCTTACCTATGGGAGGACCCAGATTCAATCCCCGGGACCTCCCGGTAAAAGACGTGCCAGGTGTGCACTGCAAGATGATGACGCAACAAAAGAGAGACCCCGGGGAGAGTCAAGGTGAAACATGACAGAAACCAAGAACTGAGCTGGCGCAAGCAACAGGGTATCTCTCTCCCATATTGGAGGTCCCCAGGATGGAATCCCAGTGATGCCCAGAGGAGAAAAATGAGAAGAGATGACAAAAAGAAACAGACATAGAAGATCACAGAGCGAATGGACACAGACAGCAAACAGCAGGGTGGGGGGGAAAGGGGGAGAAAAGGAAAAATAAGAAAGTAAATAGACATCCTACAGAATGGGAGAAAATATTTGGAAAACTCACATTTGATAAGGGTTTAATATCCAGAACATATAAATAAATCCTACAAGTCAACAATAAAAAGACAAATGACCCAGTTAAAAAATGGACAGAAGACTTGTACAGACATTTCTATAAAGAAGATAAATGGCCAAAAAGCACATGAAAAGATGCTCAACATCATTAGCCATTAGTGAAATGAAAATCAAACCCTCAATGAGATACTGTTTCAAACCCACTAGAATGGCTACTACTAAACAAACACACAGAAAATAACAAGGATATGAAGAAATAGGTACACGTTTATTGGTGGTGGGAATGTAAAATGGTGCAGCCACTGTAGAAAACAGTTTGTCAGTTCTTCAGAAATGTGTGTGTAATTATCATATGACCTGGCAATCCCACTTCTAGGTATATACCCAAAAGAATTGAAATCAGGGACTAGAAGAGACATTCACACTCTGATGTTCATAGTGACATTGTTCACAATTGCCAAAAGATGTGTGATCCAAGTGTCCTTCAACAGATGACTTGATAAACAAAATGTGGTATATTCATACAGTGGAATATTATCCAATAGTAAAAAGGAATGGATACATGCAATATGGAGGAATCTTGAAGAAATCATGTTGAGTGAAATAAGCCAGACACAAAAGGACAAATATTGTATGATTTCACAATATTATGTAATTAGAATAAGCATATTTATAGGGTTCAAAATAAGAATACAAGTTACCACAGTCTGGGGTGGGTATAGATGGAGAGTTAATGCTTAATTGGTATAGACTCTATACTATAGAGTTTCTATTTGGGACAATGGAAAAGTTTTGGTGGTGGATGGTGATAATGGTAGCACAAAATTGTGCATGTAATTAATAGCACTGAATTATACATATGAATGTGGGTAAAGGCAGAAATTTTAGTGTGTACATATATTCCTAGAATAAAAAGTTATAAAAAGAATAAAAGTGTGCAACACTAATGATTAACCTTAATGTAAAACAGAGGGCACTCGTTTCCAGAGATTTTATCTTATTATGCCATATGCAAAAGAGTGATCTTTATTACAGTAGTTTTTCCACATCTTAACAATTGTGTCCTAAGTACATCATATGTTAGGCAAACATTACTGGAATTGAGAACTAAATGAAATAATGGTTTTGTTTTCATAGAGCTCCTGATCAAGTAGGATTCTAAGTACCAACTGAGCTAAGAATCCTTTTATCCTAGATTCTAAAACCATGCTCGTTTTCACTTGAAATATTGAGAGCACATTTGCTTTCCAATTTCCATTATAATGTGCCAGGTTGAATACTTCTATATTCTTATAAGCCATAAATGCTGTAGACAGGGCATGTAAGGATAATGCAAAATGGAAACTTGGATCGTTTTACTCTTGGAATAGTTTGTTTGGGTCCATATATTGCAGAGTAGTACCCATCATTTTTGAGGTGGAAAGTCCTTTCAAAATATATTGTCTCATAACCATTAGCAGAATTTAAAAATTGTCCTTTTTTGCATGTGATATAACAAAACTGTTTTTATGATGGAAATTATTCATTTATAATTTGTATAACTAAATATTCCACTTTACACTTTACTTTTAACACAGTTTTATATATATGGTAGACATCCGTCTTTGCTTTCCCAAGAGCCATTTAACCCTTCTTACTTAATAAATCTCCAATAAGGTTTGTACAGTAAAGCACCCAGCCCAAGATAGTGAATTATTTTTGTTTTAATTGTATACTGATATTCCCATTCTCCCTTTATCCAGTGATTGTATCAAGAATAGGAATGTGGTATAGTTCTGACCAAAGAGCCATGGCAGACATAGGCACAAGGCTTTGGGGCAATATTGTCTTCCATAATAATTTCGTGTTTTTCTGTGGATGGTGAGATTGCAATGCTTTAGCTGTTTCACTATATCAAGGTCATAAGTTAACACCAAGAGACACTCAGGTGCCTACCCCTAGTCTTCTTGATATGTGAAGCAATTAATTGTTACAGTTAGCTGTATATTCTGTTACCTGCAGCCAAAACAATTCTTATAAAATAGAGATAAATAAATTTTGATGTTTTCTATTTAACAAATGAGAAACATAGTTTACCTTAAATTGTATAAGAAAAATACATTTTATTGAGGAACATCAACTATTGGATATAATATCATTTGTTTGCTAACTAAATAGTAGTTTTAAAGTAGGTTGAAAGGTATCTTGGATTTACTATGTCAGTGGAATAGATACTGACAAACAATAGGTATACTATAATACAAGTTTCTGTGGCTAAATGCTGAAGTAAAAAGGGTTTTAGGCTATTTGCAAGCACTTTTAGTCACAAATTACACATCTATGATGCCATTTATTACAAATGAATAACAGTCATGTATATTATCTTTACCACTTGAGTTATGTATTTCTAATTTTCACTTTAACATTGGTTTTTACTTTTGTATTAGAAACATTGCCATGCTCACTATAATTCAAAATTATAATTCAAAGAATTAAGAAAGCAACAATAATCATGCAAACTAATATTTGCTGGTATATACAAACTCCCAAAGATATTGCACATCATGATAAAAATTCCATCAATATCACCACAAAAGCATGAACTTCCAAAAATCTTGATAAAAACTGGTCTTGTCCCATTGCAAACTCTTTGCAATGAAAAACATCTTAAAAATGATGTTTTATTGCAAGTGATATACCACAGATGAGACAGTATAAGTATGTGGATAAGCCCTTAGATTCAGAAGCCAAACTGTGTGAATTTCAATGCCAGATCTGCATGTCCTAGATTTATGTCTTTAGGCATGTTATTTAATATAAGCATATGTTACTTTTTTCTCTGTAAAATGGCAAAAATAAAAGTTGTTGCAAAGAGGCTATGTAAATATTAAATAACTTAATATATTTAAAACTCTTAGAAGAGTACCTGGTAAATATAGTTTTGTATATCGGTAATATTTATGGTTTGATTTCTGTATTTTCCTTACAACCATTTGGGAGTTCTCTGAACTATACTCTTATATCCCATGTCACCCCGAAATCAGTGTTATGAATATGGTACACAGCTTGTGAATAATCTAAGTCTCCTATTAACAGGTGATATTAGCTGAAATTCAAATGGGCTTTGAACAGTATATTTTCTCAATTCCTGCATTTTTTATACAACAATATCATTCTAGTTTTCTTAGGTATAATTTGCTTGCAGAGCATTGGCATACAGTCTGCACTCTGGGGTTGTTGTAATGATTCTGTGGATTATAGATTTCTTGCATTTTATTAACCTTGTTCCTAAGAACTCCAAGACTGATTGTTATCGAGGGCATTTCTGTTGGCAGTGTCTCTTTTAAGTGTGATAAAATGCAGTGATACTGCTTACTGTCCAAGTCTTTCTCCTTCCTCTTGCTCCAACAATAAATAGACAGCTCATTGTGGAGCAAGATGCTGTATGGTGCATTGTGGGAACACAGGCACAGGCACAACAGAAACTTTCAACAAATGACTACTTTATTACTTACATAGCACAAAGTGTCCAAAAGAGCAGGGGAAGAGATCCTGTTGTGTCCAGGCTCATGGAGAGGCCAACTGCTCTGGTCAGAGTCAGTGGACGGCAGCCCTGCATGCCACAATTCACATCAGAAAGGTGAGACAGGTCTGTGCTTCCTGAGGGTGGAGTATTTATATAACCCAATGGTAGGGGACCCTGCCACTGAGAGTTCCCACCCTGATCAAAGCAACTGGAAATGCTTATTCCTGCTTTTGGGTTTAAGGTATGATCAGGCAGTTCCTTTAGACCTAACTTCTTGCTGAGGAGGTGGGTAGACAAGGACTAGGCAATGGCTGCTAGAAGTGTCCTTGATTTCTCCAGCAGTTCACCTCTGGCCTCTTGACCAAGCTTTGTCCCTCGTCCACATTATCTTCTATAGCATAAGCCCACCTTATGGACATGGTGGTGGAGATGTGTTAGGTCTACTGGCCCATGATTCTCAACAATATTGACAATAAAAGTTTGGGAACATCAGCAACTGCAGCACATTAGGAGGGTTTTGCCTATGCATGCAACTAATCCAAGCAGGGCGTTCAGGCTGTCTGTAGTAATGAATACATTTAGGTCCCCCCACCCAGCATAAGCCGACTGAACTGGCCCCACATAGAATATGTTTGTACACTTTGTAGCCAGTGGGCTTGCCCTGGATTTCAGTCACCTCTTTTTGCACCTTACCTGAGGTATTAACCCACATAAGACAGGAGCTGTTAGCAATAGCACATACGCCTGTTTACTGGGCTAGTAGGAAGCCTAAGGCAATATTTTTTGAGTCATTCATGGGCAAGGTTAGGGTCCAATGACATGGAAGTGCAATGACTGTACAGATGGTAGATGCAGTAATGGGTCAGGTTCCCTGCTGCTTCTATGGCCCAAGTCAGCTGGATAAAGGTGCTATTTTTCCAGATTGCTCCTGGACCAAATCATAGAAAACAGGAGAGAGAGGTAGTAACTAGTCTTCAGGGTGTTTGTGTAACCACTTCCCATGGGAGACACTTTTCTTGGCCTATTTGCAGTAACTTATCTGCTTCATGTAAGCCCACCCATACTGTCTGTCACCCCTTTCCCAATATCGGAGTGTCTTTCCCATATCTTCCAGCCCAATTCCACCTCTTCCTAATAGATGGAAGTTGCCAGGACTCCTCAAAGGTATTTTATGACTCTTCTCAAAGGTATTAGTGGCCCAACCTTGGGTAGGTCACGCACTAACCTCCAGTATGTATGCGTCATGCCCTACAATTTCAGCCAACTGGATTGTCATCCTATGAGCATCAAGCACTTTTAGTCCCAGTTCCATCACTCCTCCTGGTGGCCCTAACCTCCCACAATCCTGGAAATCATATATAATGGGGTAATAGTTAAAAAGCAGAATGATCCCATGATAGTGGTTGAAGTCTGGTTCAGCCTTTAAAGTTTTCCACAATGTCAGCTTCCTGTGGGCGGGTGGTGGGCAACAAGGAACGTCCATCTAATTCTGTGAGTCTGGGTCCATTGTTAAGTGGATTTTTCAGTAAAGTAGGATCCTTGGTGTATTAGTCAGCCAAAGGGGTGCTGATGCAAAATACCAGAAATCTGTTGGCTTTCATAAAGGGTATTTATTTGGGATAGAAGCTTACAGATACCAGGCCATAAAGCAAATAAGTTACTTCCCTTACCAAAGTCTGTTGCCATGTGTTGGAGCAAGATGGCTGCTGACATCTGCAAAGGTTCAGGCTTCCTCTTCCTCTTAAGGCTCCATGCTATAAGCTTCTTCCAATATTAGCTGAAGGCTAGATTAAGTCTTGTCTCTCTTCCAGGGCTTGTTTCTCTCCAGGCTCAGCTGCTCTGCTCTCTCCACAAAGTCAGCTGTTGACTATTAGGCTCTGTGTCTTCCCATGGTCTCTGCCATATCTATGGACCATCTCTATTCCTCTGTGTTCTTTTCCTGTGTGTTTACTTTCCGGGGCTCCAGCATCTAAAGACTTCAACTGTCTCCTCTGTCATGACTTTTTCTCTGTGAATCCCCACCCACCAAAGAGGGTAGAGATTCAATGTCCTACTGACATGGCCCAATCAAAGCCATAATCATAATTTAATCAAGTAAGAGTGAAACCTCTGAATCCAATACAATGTAATTTACCCAGAGGAACAGACCAATTTACAAACATAATCCAATATCTATTTTTGGAATTCATAAATAATACCAAACTACTATACTTGGTCAGTGGAAATGTCGTCTGGGTACCAGAAAGGGTGGCAGAGTTGCTTTTCCAAGGTATCCCATGTGTGTACCATGTCTGTATGATGAAAAGGAAATGCAAGGCCATAGCCAAATAGGTTTCTATCATGACCAAGGTATATGACATACCTTAGGATGGTGGGAGAGGAATGATGTAGTCCACTTGCAATGAATGGCCCAGTGGGACCCCTCTGAAAATAGCCCCTGAATGCCCTTTTAAAACTCTGGCTTTAGTTAACATCTTTCACATTGGTAAATGGCAGATTTGACTTCTGTAATGAGAGAGGTGCTCCATGATCCTGGGCCCATAGTTTGATTGTGTCAGAATTTCCATATTCAGTTCAGTAGTAGATCCACCCAGCAGTGGAAGCAGCCGTGGGAAATTTAGATATTTCATGGATGTCACTGAGGGTAAGTTTATTGTCCTCATCTTCCAGACAGAATTTATCCTCTGCCTCTCTCCCAGGAGGATCTCAGCCTCTTTGGGTGTGAAAAGCAGCTCAGTGCATCCGTTATTGGCTAAGTAATTCCTATGATGTTCATGTGATATGGGCCCTTGCCATGTGTGCATTAACATGGGTAACATATATGGTGCCTTTCTATATCACCAATTGGTTTCAAAGGTCCCTTCCCCACACCAGGATACTTTTGATTCTCCAATTATGCTCCCTCCATGAACCTGACCAGACTGCTATGCTGTTGGCTTTGCTCAATGAGTCAGTAAACTAGTACACAGTGGTGTTTGGGTACAAGTGTTATAGGGCTAATAAGACTGCTCACGGCTTAGGCTATTGGGCACTTTTTCCAATGTTAGAGGTCGTATATAGTCTGGCCAAGCAAGGGAAGCTGTGACTGCTGCCCAGTGGAGACCAGATGGCTTCAGCTTTGCCATTCCCTCAGTAAACAAGTTCTGAGCATACAGTGTGTGGGGCATCCTTGAGTTGGGGACCTCAAGATACCAATGCAGAGAGGGAAAGGCCCACATCTGGTGTTGCAACAGGGTAATTGTCAATGGGGCCTCTGCCATATACTTGCACAAGCATTTCACTAAATGGGAGCCTTGGAGTTTGCAATAATGAATGCATTACTTCTATTTGGTGATGTTTTATTATTGGGCACTGCCTGGGTGAATATTCTGAACCCAGCAGCTAATGGGGATTTCTTGCCTCAGGGAGATGTGAGAGCTCTCAGTGATCCTTTCCATTTCCATCAGGGTCCTATAACACTCCAGATGTTGCCTCTCAAAGTAGAAGTAGTGCTGGGCTGCATCTGGGAACTACTTGGTCCAAAAACCCACAAGTCTGTGAATCCCTGTTGCTGCCTCCATCTGTCAGAGGGGCCAGTCAGCATGGGTCTGGTGGCAGAAGCCTATAGCATGAACAGAGATCCATGCCCTTAAGGTCTTAGAGGCATTTTTGTCTCTTCCAGAGCCTGTTCCTCCTCCATTCCTCAGTGGAAAATACCTGGTTTCAGTGTCATCTAGTATAGAGGTGCAGGAGTTTCCTGAAATGAGGAATATGCTGGTGCCAATATGAAAATAGCCTAATCAACTCCTGGGCCTCCTTTCAAAGGAAGGTGAACTTTATGGACAGTAATTTGTCCCATACTGGGTCAGGGATCTTGCATTGTGCTCCAACCCATATGTTGAGAGTCACAATGTCTGACATTGTGGACACCAAAGGAAGGGCTTCTGCATTCAAGCACTGATAGTCTATAATTAACCACCATGCTCTAGTCACCTGTTTAACTGGCCACAGAGAGCTCAGATAGAAGTTCCTTAATGAGTTCAGTAATGTCCTTTACCCCACTAGGGAAGTGGCATTGACATTGTTGGACACTGTGGCAAGGAGATGGGAGCACTGGGGGTGTGTGGTCTATCACTATCTAACTCACCCAACTGTGTTGGCCAGAATTTATTGGGTGGGGCAATATATCTTTGCAGCCATAACTGGGATTTGCAGTAGTGCAGGATATCAATTTCTGCAATGCATTCTGTGGCAGGATATAATCACAGGGACAGCCAAAGGGCCAATGGGACTAACACATAGAGTACTAGTAACTTCCATTCCTCATATCCATGTAGAATGCCTGAAACCTCCTATAGTTATAGCTGCCCTCTCCTCTCTGCATCTCCTAGAACGATAGTGACCTGGGTGCTTGCATCCAAAAGTGCCCTAAAGGTTTGGTCACTGCCTCCAAATTGTACATGCACTAGGACATATTGCCTTTGTTCCCCACAGAATGGCTGGATCCCTAGGCCATTTTTAATTTAGTCAAGTTTGCATGAAGAGGTATCTCCTGGGGGCCAGGTTCCTCAGTAGGGGCTAACAGGAGAAGTGGGAAAGCTTCAGGATTCTCCTCTTCTACTGCCCAGATCTGGGATTGTGGGAAGAGATCTGTGCAAGGATATATTGTCCCAGTTAAGTAAATGGCCCTGCTTTGAGTTTATATGTTTCACAAAGTACTCCATTGGAGATCCTGCCAATGGTGTCCTTTGGCATCTCTTGCTCTAGTAGCTGCAAGAAGGAGAGGAAGGAGTAACAGGAAACCCATCAAAGGGCTCTTGGGACCTGCTGGGTTAACAGAAAGGTGACTACTACTCATTGGTCTGCTCATTGATTAGTTACCATGGCAGCTATCCTCCAAATGTTGGAGAGTGATAAATCCTCTCAATTGGATCTCTCAGAGGAAGTCCTGGGGTGAAGAGGAGAACCAGCCTTTTACTCCACTCAGTAGGCCCCTTTCTAATAAAATCATCAATGTCCTGCCATGAAATAGGAACCTGGTGAAGGGCTAAATCCTTCCAGCAGAGGTGGAATAGTCACACGCCAATACTCGGTTCTTGTAGGGTGACCAAGGCTTAGTTGGAATTTGGAAGAGGTCACCCAGAGTGGTATATGCTCATTGGACTCCCTCGAGGATCCAGTCAAACAGAAGTCACTGAATACAGTTTGTAAAATGTTCTTACAATTCTTACTTCCCAAGAAGTAAGAGTAAAATCAAAGTAAATAAAACAAACAATATTAAATTCAGTGTCATCTTGTCTGAAAATCATTCTGCTTTATGTTGGCACAATTTATAGAATATGTAAATATTATCATTTCTGTGCATATAAACATAAAGTAGTCATAAACGATCTCTTTCATATACAAAAAATTAAGTTGGGCCTAATAAAACTGAATTATTATTAGAAAAAAATAGACACTTTAGTTCCTTGAGTTAATATGAAATTTTTGCCTTCATTATTCATTAATATTAATAGCATTATGGTTTACCAATAAAGCAAATGGTATGTCAGAGCATTGGATTGGTTAGTGTGGTGGTTTGACGTTGTTTGCACCCCAGAAAAACATGTTATTAAATCTAATTCATTCCTGTGAGTGTAAACCCATTGCAAGCAGGACCTATTGAGGAGGCTACGTCAGTTAAAATGTGATTCACTTCATTCAGGATGTCTTAATCCTATTGTTGAAGTCCTTTATACATGGAATTATTACACAGAAGAGAGAAAGCCACAGGAAGAAAGAAGCTGAAACAGAAGCCAGAAGAGAAGGAAGAGACCTGGTCATGCTGTCATGTGCTTTGCTGTGTGGCACAAGAGTCAAGGATCACCGGTAGCCAGTTTTGGGAAGAAAGCATCACCTTGATAATACCTTTATTTGGATATTTTCCTGGTCTCAAATCTGTATGCTAATAAACTTCCTTTGTTTAAGCCAATACATTTAAGGATATTTGCTGGAACAGCCTAAGAAATTAAAATGATTTGTATCATATTATCTGAAGAAACAGAAACATATTAATAAGTAATATGTTTGTCAACCATAAATATTATACAGCTATTTATTGATAAATACAGCAATGAAACATGCCATTATTCTATAAAATTAAACACAAACATTTTCTATTCTCATTCCTGTTCATATTTTTCCATCTATTCAATGTGGTTTGTAAACATAGAGCTTTTTCAGTTTTTTTATGACCAGATTGTAAAATTAGCTAGATTTTTCTGAATTTTAAGACTATTAGCCTGATTTTAATGATAATCTTTCGTGTACAGGCTTAACCTACAAAGAAGCACATACTTCAATTTCTTTAAGCTAGAATCATTGGATAGGTTGAGACTTCGTAGACAGCACTAAAATGTTTAGTGAAATCTACAGACTAAAAAGAGTCAAAAAAGTAGGTTCTTTATGATGTTTAGTAACATGAACTTCCACCCCACCTGCTAAGTGTCAGAACGCAGCAAGAGAATCTTTTGTGACTCCTAGTTAAGTGGCCAATATTATGTCAAGGTATACCAGATGTTTGGTGTCTTGTAGCCAGAATTTAAAAATCACATTTTTCTTTTACGAGGTTTGGGGGATTGAACCCAAAACCTCATACATGGACAGCAAGCTACACTTACTCCCTACTTACTTGTTTTTGAATCTTTAAGATTTTCTTATTAATTTTGCATTGTTTTAGCAATCTGTTTCTTCACAATGGGCTTAATGTTGTGCATATCACTGCAAACCATGATTTGGTGACTACAAATTTCTCTAATTTCAAGGTATAGCTTTATATCTATAACAATGTATTTTTTTTTTTTTTACTTTTATTCACTTCTGAAGATTGTAAATATTTGATAAATTTAGCACAAACAATTCATTTGGGTATTTTGGATCATACCACCTAAACTTATGAATTATTTTTAAAAGAAATTTAACAGAAACAGGGAAAGAAGGTAAATTATCAATGTTTATATCAATAAAGCAATCAGTAATAATGACTGTAAGTTAAAAGGATCAACAAAAGACCATAATTTCAAAGATGGTAGAATAAGATAATGTTGTTAATAATTTTGGAGTTTGTGGCAAAACGACAGCGTACAATGGAATGTGAACTGACAGCTTCCCCCGTTGATTTCAGACAGTGGTGGATATCCAAGTAGATTTTTGATTTATAACATAGTAAAAAAAACAATCACTTTTAATAATGTGCCCATGGGGCTACAAATACTTAACCAAATTTTTCTGGAAGTGACTAAACATTAGCTAGATACTATGTGGCTACTTAAACTTTGTTTTCCAAAATTGCTAAATTTAAAATTTAATTAAGTGAGAATAATCAAATTTGAAGGATATTATTCATCTTAATATTTTAATTTAGTTATTTCATTGTATTCTAAATTTATTAAACCAAAATTTCACTTTTTTATCATTTCTGTATTTTTTTTCTCACTAACATGAGCAAAAAAAAATAGATATTGGCAGAAACTTAAACTCATTAGTCAAAGCCAGCATTATTTAGAAACGCTGATTATGACTGCAGTCATCTACTCTCTCCTTTTTGATACAATGTTGCCTCCTTCCTTTCATATCCATATTTTATAAATTTATTTATACCTTTGATATATTCTCACCAAATGAAATGAAATAGCTTGTGCTCCCATGTTATTTGAAATGCCATTAGAAAGTTTAAATTATTTAAAAAGCATTTAAAATTATATTTTATATATTTTATAGTCTACCTAAATATTTTATATACACTTAGCTATTTTCTGAGGTTCTTAATAAATATTGTAACTTTTAAATATCTTAGAAAATATGTATATTGACTTTGTATAAATCACTGTAACAGACATTTAAATTCAGTATATTTTGTTGAATATGTAATGTGATGTATTGAAGAAGTGTATATATATTCATATTCCTGGAACTTGATAGGAAATTATAGTCTTACTGGGGAGGGCAGACAGAATGATAGATGGCCAGGAGATACTTCATGGGAGAGGTCAGCTAAAGTCTTAAGGATATTTAAATACTATGGGAGAGTGGCTTTTCGACAAGATGATTACTTTTGTAATGAATTTCTAGGCTTTGTGTGGGGACTTTAATGATCAGAGATAGTGTGTAAACACGTGTATAAGCTCTTAACTTTAAGAGTTGTTTTTACTCTATGAATTGGGAGTTTCTTTCTCTTGGACTACTATTACTACTATTGTCTTGAAACAGGCCTCCTGCCCCATCCCTGCACCAGTCTTAGAAGCCAGAGAGAAGAGACTGGAGGGTTCATCATCTTTACTCAAACCACTGAAAGTTAGAGGATAGTATGATTCTGTAAGAAAAATTTGGATTCTATTACCAGAGGTAGGTTTTATGACTATACATGCCAAAATACTGAATGTCCCCTAAAATAGGCCTTGGGAAATAAAAATGATTTGAGTAGATAGAGGAGAGAGGAGGATATCCAAGTGATTCACAGCTGTGCAAAGGTGAGAAGGTAGGAACAAGTATAGGTGAGCTGAGTATGCTAAGAGGCAAAGCCTGGACCCACCTCTAACAGATTTGGGACTGAGGGGGCAGATGTGTTCTTTGGGTGTCCTGGAGAGAAGACTTGGGACCAACATGGTTCTAAGGATGACGGATTCACAGAAGGCTCACTGCATGGAAGAACTTTCTGACACAGATTGTTGCCAGCGGGACATGCTGCCTTGGACAGGAGTGGACTTCTCATCACTGGAGATGTGCAAGCAAGGGCCAACATTCTTTGTCAGCGTGGCTATAAGGGAAGTATCTGAGACGCTATAAAATGGCTTCTGAGATGCCCTGCAGTCCCCCAGATTTGAAAATCTACAGTTCAGTTATCAGCTCTTCTCCCATCTCAACCAGGTGGGTTGCCTCTTCCCAGTCTCAAAAGCATCTTTGTACTTGCAGTCTCACGTGGTCCTTTCACTTGACCTGTGAGAAGAGCAGAGTGGGAGCAATAGGGTTGTGGTCAAATGCATGACCTTTGGAATAAGACCTGGGTTCAAACCCTAAATCTGCCTCTAATTAACTACATGAACTTATACTTTTTAGACTTACACTTTTTAATTACTGCAGTGCAGAGTCTGTCTCTCTATGTTGGGTAGAAAAAATATTTATTTTTGGATTTTTAATTAATTCTAGTTTCCAACATTTTCCCTCTATAGGTTTCATGTGGTGGAATATGAAAGCTCATCTGATAAGGTGAGAATAATGAAAACCTAGGACATCAGTGAAAGATACTGGCTACAAATTTAACTTATGGTAATAGTTCTGATTCTTTTTCTATTAATATCTGATATCTAATACTTCTTTTTCCAATTTGTGCTGTTGTTAAAATCCTCCCCTTATATTTGACCACAAAGTACATCCTAAAGTAAGTTAAACACTGCTTAATCTCTAACTGCATTGAAATTGCTCCCTTCTGCAAACTGCTTTGGGATTGGCATCTTCCCTTGTAGAAAAGAGGTATTTCCGTGTTTGGGATGAAAAGTTAATGATTCAGATTTTATGAAAAAAAGTTTTGGTAATGGATGGTGGTGATAGTGGCACAACATTGTGAATGTAATTAGCACCACTGAATTGTCTAATTGAAATTATATAAAATGGGAAATTTTACATTACATGTATGTTACCAGGATAAATGTTTTTAAAAACCATATAACTACAATGTAATGTAAACCATACCCTAATGTAAACTATGATCTATAGTTAATAGTATAATTATAAAATATTGTTTACTCAATTGTAACAAAAGTACCACATTGATGTAAAATGTTAAAAAAAAAACGAAAAGAGTTCACAAGGTACATTCATTATGTGGTTACATTGGGTTAGGACCCGGGCTATCTACATATCACATATTCTTTCCTTCACCTCTTTGAACATGTTCCTCCATCACACCATTCATATTCCTCTGGCCACAGTGATACTTCAAGAGTGAACATCAAATCCAGCAGCTCAATCATAAGGAATCTTATGATCTTTATTGCTGAAGCTTCAGGAGAAACACCTCTCTCTGCCTATGGGAACTTGGAGTTGGGAAAAGAGAGATTGTTAGTGCTGTAGCAACTGTGCCCCAGGAGGGATGATTTTGGCTATTACAGGAAGGTAAAATCAGAGGAGAAAGAAAGGACCAGGGTCTTGTGAAATAAATTGACTCCCAGCAGTAAAACTTAGTTGAAGTCAATCCTACTCTTAGTCTACACAGTTTGGTGAATTAATAAATCTCCTATATGCGCAAGCCGCTTTTCTCTCAAATGTAAAATGTTCAGACCTGATTGATACAAATAGTCAATGTGGAAGTGTTACTTAAACCTGTATTTTCTGACCGTTAACTCCAAGCTATCCCAGACTGCCAGTTTCAGTCTCGTTATTGCTGATGCTCTATATCTGAACCCAATTTGTTTTTCTCCATTTCTGGATCCTGCTTTTCTTGTGTGTGCCCTTTCCCCAATCCCAGTACTGAAAATGCCTTCCCTCTATTTTCTATAAACAATTTCTTTTGTTTTGTTTGTTTCCAGTCTGCTCAATTTATGAGCTAAAATTTATATCTTTTCTCTGAAATTTGAAATTTCAGTGCTTTTGTTTGAATATGAACATCTTCATTCCCAGCCCAGGTGCCTCCATTGAGTCCAGCAGCAGGGGGGACGCTGCTGAGGCACTTTTCTCCACCCTGACTCAATGCTTTCCTCCTCATCCTTCAGCCTCCTTTTCTCCCCTCCTCCCATCCCCCCTCTGTGCCAATTTGAAGTGTTTTTATGAATTCCAAAAAGGGAAAGATTATGTTCTGAAACTAATCTATTCCTGTGGGTGTGGTACCCTTTGATTGCATTAGATTCATTTTAGAATACTTGATTAGATTGCTTCTGATTGGGCTAAATCAGTGAGGCGTGAGCCAGCTTAGGTCTTTGCCCTCTTGCTGGGTTTGATAGAGACACAGAGAGAGACACACAGGGAAAGGGAGCTCTGCCATATTTTGACCCTGCAATGTAAAAGAGGACTCGAGGATCACTAGGAGCCAAATCTTAAGCAGGAAGCCCCCAAGAGGCTGGACCCATGGAGTAGCTCATGGCTAAAGAGAGGAACCATATGCCTGATAGCTCACAGCTGAACTCTGGAAGAAAGCGGAGCAGCCAAGATCCAGAGGAATTCCAGAAGGAGACGAGACTTATTCCTGGTTGCCCACAGCTGAACTCCGGGAGACTGGTAGATGTTATTTATTAATAAATATATAATATTTTATTATATATATCTTTGAATGCTACCTCAAATATTATGAGATAATAAAAATAAATATTTTAACTAATTCAAGTAAATTATAATTCAATGGATTTTAACAGTATAGTCTTTATAAATGAAAAGAAATTTGTTCTGTAGAACCCGAAGCCTGGAAGGCCATATAAGGATTTTTCTGAAAGATAACATTAAATCCTTTAAAGGTTTTACTCACAAGTAATGACTGCAACATAAAGTCCATTATATATTTTGTCTGTAGAATCAGGCCTTTTCAAATACTAACGCAAAGGGCATGCAATGGGTCTGTCAAATAAATTTTCTGTAATAATTACTGGAAATATAAATCCCATAATACCTGATCTTTATCCATTAGTCTGTATTAATATTAAAAGTATAATAATACAATTATTTTTAATAAATAAATATATCTAATACATGATAATCGAGTTCAATGTTTTAAAACCATGGCACAAATAAAAATTGAAAAATTCATTATTGTAATTAGTCACTGTATGTATGGAAATAATCATTTATTAATACTAAAAATAGAGAATTAGGTCCACAATTATCTGTCCAGAATCTGCCCAAAGATAAATTTTATGCTGCACATGCACATTAATTTTCCTGATGGGAATTTATAAATGGTAGACAGTCCTCCCTTTAAGGCAAAAAACAGAATGTGCATTTCATTTTATTACTCCAAAATGTCATTATACTTTTAAGAATGTAAGGAGTTACTTTGTAAGTACTAATAATTGTCAACTTCAGATTATTTGAAAGTGTGAAATTTATAAGATCCTGGCAAGTTTTCTTATAAAATCTCATTTTGTATTATGTCTGTATACTATTATTTAATGTCTGATATAGAACAATATCAATAATAGTAATTATCATGGAAATAAAAAGTATTATCTTTTATTTCTTCTCTACCTCATATAAATTGCCTAATCCTTATAAAACAAAAAGTTGATATTATTACAGATAAATAAAGTTATATGCAAATAAGTATTTCAGAAGGTTATAAAGCTAGCAGGTTTAGCAGTGGGTTGCCTTGTATGTGTTTGTTACTCTAAATCATTTCTTTTACACTATATCAAACAGGAATTTGTTCACTGTGAATAGTGGATATGTTAGATTTTATCAGAAATCATAAAATCTGCAGTTATTTGCTATAGTTTTCTGTCCAAATATTAAAAAAAAGACATTAAACATCAAAACAGTAAGGATTTTAAAATTTAAATAAATAATTGTGGAATAACAAAAACCAAGACAATCTTATCTACAATAAATATGGGTCCTCAAGAAACTTAATTTAGCTTTAATAGAAATGCTTAAATGAATATTGAAGGAAAAAAGCAAACTGTAAGGCAATAGAGAAGTCTTACAAGTAATATAAATTAAATTATTGAATTTGACGGAGTGAAACATAGTAATTGTTAAAGAGTAAAACTATATGCTTATTTCAATAGATATAAAGAATTAATTTGGTAAAATTTGACATAACTCATGCTAAAAGCCTCAGTAAATTAACCAAAGAAGGTAACTTCCTTAATCAGTTCAAATATGCTTATTAAACATGTATATATGAAATGTTAGGTTTTATATATGGTACTAGAATACATTTTTTAAAAAATCTGTGAAACTAGACATCTCAAACATTGAACCCTAGGTTAAGTCAGGGACTATAGTTAATAGTACAATTATAAAAATGTCCTTTCATCAATTGTAACAAATGTGCCAAACCGATTTAAGGTGTTAATAAATAGGGTGGTATATGGGAATCTGGTATATATGATTGTTCTGTAAACCCACAACCTCTCTAATATCTAATAATATCCCATCCTGAATGGGAAATGTTAGAACATGCTTTTTTTTTTCCTTTTTAAAAGCAAGAACTGATGGTCAATAAAAGGATTCTTCTATCACTATTTTTATTTGGCATCTACATGGTCCTAGCCAGCATAATATAAGAATAGAAATTAAAGACTCAAGAATTGAAAAAGGAAATAAAGTTATTATTGTTATGCAAATGATATAAATCTTTACATAGAAAACCAAAAGAATCTACAAATTATTATAAAAGATAGGACAATTTAGAAAGGTAACTGGATATGTTTATTGTACACAAATCTATTGCATTTCACTACATCAATGACAAGGAAAAAGATAATTGAAGAGAAGCAGGCACTTACAATAGTATTAAAAATCTTACAATCATTATAACAAAAGATGAGTAAGATGTTTACAGAAGAAATCATAAAACATTGCTAAATGAATTAAAGATAACTAAAATAAATGGAGAGATAGTCAGGTTGAATTTCATAAAGTTTTTTAATCTTTCTAAATTGAGCTATACACTCATCAAATTTCCAGTCTTAATCCCAACTTTCATTTTATGAAATTTTAGCTGATATAAAATTTTTATGAAAGTGTTAAGGATAAAGAAAAACAATAACAGTTCTGAAGAATGGAGACCATCCCCCAATTAAAATATTTGAGTATTGTTTAAAAATCCTTTCCTAATTCAAGGATTAAAATATGTAACTTTGGCAATACACAGTAAGATTTACTATTTATAATTAATAAGTGAGATAATATTAAAATTAGTAGTTATGTAGGGCTGGGGAAGGGTACGGAGTCCTTTTTTTTTTTTGAGTAATAAAATTGTTCTAAAATTTTCAAGGTGATGAATGTACAACATTGCGATTACACTAAAAGTCAGTGATTATAACTTTGGATAGATCATATGGTATGTGACTATATCTCAATAAAACTGCTTAATAAACAAAAATAAATAAATAAATAAGCTATTTTGTTCTGTGACAACTTCATTAGTAATCAGAAATATTTTATACCTATTGATTGTGACTGCATCATAAAGTTGAAAATTCACAAACCTGTGACTCAGTGGTTGCCACCTATGTATATAACCAGGAGGAATTTTTGCATCTGTACCCTGCAGATGTGTACCAGAACATTCATGGAGATACTATAGACAAAAGCATAGAAAAAAAATGAGGAAACCATTCAAATTCCCTATGATGAAAGAGTAGATGAATGAGCTGAGATCTTAAAATGACAGCATAAAGTAATGAACTACTGTACCAATGCATGGAAGCATAATGAATAAATGTAAGTCCTAGAAAATTACACACTTCATGATGTCCTTCTTACATAATGAAAACATCCAAAGTTAAATCTATAAGTCAATTTACCTGAGTTTACTTTTTAAGGGACTCATGTAATTGAAATAAAAAATATTTGAAAAGAAAAGTAAGATGATTAAAACATTGGGTGGTTAATTTGATTGGAGGGAGCAGTGGCATGGGATGAGGAAGGCCACACAGCTAAATTAAAGTTATTGTCAAGTTGTTAGTCTCTGGAGAGGATAGTGAGTTCATGGAAATTTTTGCTTTATAATGAAGGAAGGAAGGAAGGAAGGAAGGGGGGAATGAGGAAGGATGGGAGGAAGGGAGGAAAGCAGGATGGGAGGGAAGAAGGAAGGAAGGGAGAGAGAGAGGGAGGAAGGAAATGAGGGTGGGAGAGAGGAAGGGAGATAGATAGATAGATAGATAGATAGATAGATAGATAGATAGATAGATAGATAGATAG
>JAKSZT010054489.1:4526185-4578924 GCA_026826555.1 Tolypeutes matacus
TAGATAGATAGATAGATAGATAGATAGATAGATAGATAGATAGATAGGTAGGTGATAAATAGGTGCATGTCACATGTGTACCAATGACAAATATATATCATCTGAAAATTATGACTATTCTAATTTTGTTTACTTGATTGTTATAATTTTCAGTTAAAAATAGAAATCCACATATGTTCAAGTATGTAAGAAACTTTGGTGAGTAATTGACACAGCCTGGAAAGAAGTGTTGAAATATCAGAAATTCAAAAGAAATAGGGATTACATTTTACTCATTCACTGAGTGAATGTTTAATGAGGATGTATACTGGAAGCCAAGCACCATACCAAGTATTAAGTATGGAGCACTGCATAATTTTTTTTTTTTTTTATTCATTTATACCCCCCTTGCTGCTTGTGCTCGCTGGGTCAGCTAACCACGCCGTGTGGGCGGGCTTGCCTTCACCAGGAGGCCCCGGGAACCGAACCCGGGACCTCCCATATGGTAAAAGGGAGCCCTACTGATTGAGCCACAGCCGCTTCCCTACACTGCATAATTTAAACATGGTTTTTGCCTTCTTGAAAATGTCCCCAAGGTTTCCATGTCTTTAAAATATATATTATAGTGAATTTAGAGGCCATTTTCATGTTCTAGTGATATCCAAGATACTCATAAGTGATTTGGTAAGGAAATTTGCCTCTTTTGGATTTAGTTGGATTCTCCATCTAAGTTAGCACCATTTTTAATTCTACTTCACCAAAAATTTGAACCAATGTTTTCAGAAATGTTATCTCTTTTTTGTAATAGAAGTTAATTTTAAAAATGCAATTCAATTTAGAACCAAATTGGGTAGAGAACATCTATGTTATTGTGGCAGTTGAACTTTGGAACATTTTAGTTAAATTATCACTTGTGAATAGCTGATAAAATTCATATGTGCTCTTGTCTAATGGAATATTACTTCTTTTCACTTTCAGGTGGTCTATAATTTATAGTAAGCAAAAGTGGGTTTGCACAGTTGATTCTCATTTATATTTTATGCATATTGATTGCCATTTATTTTTTATATTTGTATTCTAGACAGTTGAAAGAGACTGTTCTATACTTACAAAAGGTAAGAAAGAAAGAAGGAAGGAAGGAGGGAGTGAAGGAGGGAGGGAGGGAAGGAGGGAGAGAGGGAGGGAGGGAGGAAGGAAGGAAAAGAGAAAGAAATAAAAATGCAGATAAGTGAATCAATAACCCAGATTTTTTTTTTCCGCAGGACTAGGTTACAAAAAATAATCAACACACTGTAGTTAAGGCTACTGCAGGAATTCTGACTTTCTGGTAGGGCTAGAAAGTCTGTTATGTTTTCTTTTAACCCAATTTCATAATTTTGCACTATTTTCAGGTACCAAAGAGACTTTAAGTTGTTAAGCACATAAAAAGCTTCAATAAAATGTCATGTAATTAAAAGGTAAGTGTAGTCATCACCTATGCTTGATGCTCATGACAAAAGAATATCTTTCATAGGCCTCCTAAAGTAAAACAATTAGTCAATTAGTCTCCAAAGCAGCTGTTTGATGACTCTTCAGTTGAGTTTAAAACATTTCACAATTTTTTTTCCCTCAGACAATTAACAGGAAACAGATGCTTCTTTTGACTCTTGTTTAGGGTAGTTCGTTCATGAGGAAATAATAATGTTAATCTCAAAAGTCTCAAATACTTTCAAAAGTCTGGGCCTTTGATCCCTAGGTGTTGTCATTTTGTTTACTTCACCCTAACTTCAAAATCACTTACATTGACTAGCACAGGTCTTTTGCTATGCTATCGGTAAGCTGTTATTCCTTTTTATTTCATTGATTCTTTCTATTGTGATGGTATATTAACATTATGGAAAGGACATTTATACATATAGAGGTATAGATATATACAGATATCAAATTTTGCATAAGTAGCCGACAATACATGTTTTTTAAAACTGAATATGTCCTGACAGCTATTTATATTGCCTGGAACTATCCAAATAATCAGCAAGAAATTATTTAAGTGGTTAATATTACCAGTAAACTATCTTCAAGTCCCTATTTTTAACATATGTTTGATCTTATGCCTAACATTTAAAATTTTGTTTATATACACCCTCTCTCTAAAAGTTGAAAAATTGTTATTGATTCCAGTTATGACTGTCTTACTTGTTGCAGTGATACTTGCCTCAATATACCATGGTTTTATATTTCTCAGTATATTTGATAAATAAATGAATAAGTGAATTTGCCCATTTGGTAGGATAATGTATCAACATATTATTCTGTATTGTTCTTATTAGTATAGATGTATTAGTATAGTATATTAGTACAAAGTCTGATCATCTCAGCCTTTGTGGAGACTGTATTTTTCTCTTTGTTAGAGAAATTGTGGGTTTACAGAACAGTTATGCATAAAATATAGGATTCCCATATACTACTCTATTATTAACATCTTGCGTTGGTGTGGAACATTGGTTACAACTGACAACAGCATAGTTTTGTAATTGTACTATTAACTGTAGTCCGTGTGTACTATTAATTGTAGTCCATGGTTTAATTTAGGGTTCACTGTGTAGTGCAGTCCCATGGATTTAAACATAATTATTCTGTTATCATATATACAATCTAAAATCTCCCCTTTAAATCACATTCAGATACATATTTCAGTGCTGTTAATTACATTCACAAAGTTGTGCTACCATCACCGGGAGACTGTATTGTTGACAAATCAAAATAACACTGCAACCCCGGCATTTGCTTTAAGAATACGGAGGACATTAAGCGAGGCTAGTAATAAGCCTGGAAGACATAGATTTGTCCTGCCTGAGAAGATTAAAAAACGGGTTCCTTGAAAGTTGGCAATGGCAGCAGTTTCTATGAGTGATGTGGGTTGGGTTATCTGAGAGATAGGAACTGTGATACGGATCTCAGGTGGCTGAACACCAATGATGGTTGCTTTTTGACGATGTTCAGCATGGAGGGACTGAAGCTACCCCCTTCAAATGGCTACCCGTGCTTTGAATAAAATCGCTGTGACTATTACTGATTGCCTGGAGACATAAAACCTTTCCTCTATTTACCAAGCATCACACAAGCAGCACACCCTCAGTGTTTTTTGTATAACCTTAGACAGCAAGAAGTACCAGTCCCACCCCCATCTTCCATGACCAAGAAGCACTTCCCAACCCTCTTTGATAAGGTGAAGCTGAGTCAACATTTATCGACTTTAAAATCAATAAAATAATGTGGAGCTTCTTTTTTTTTTTTTTTTTTTCAGGGGACCCTCCGTCTGATATGGAGAGAAGAGCCCTGCCACCTCATAAGGTGTGGCTTTTATTTTAGCTTTAGAACAAAGAAAACATGTATGTACATATATAAATTCAATAGATACTTGACAGTTTACATTTTACTAGAATGAGCAAGTCTTAAAAGTTAATGGCTCACTTCCACTTTTCCTTCCTGAAATTCACAGACATTGTAAATCTTACAAGCTCAGGATGTTTCCCCACCTAGATCCTATTAGCATGAGACCGGAGGGCTTGTTTCCTACAGGAGCTTCTTGAATCTAAGTGGGTTCATCATATTCTCACCATTATACAAAAATCTGTCTGACATCCTGGCATAAGAGCAAGATTAGGAAAACCATATTTGAGCTGTCATGGTAGAGCAGTGATGATCTATATTTTAACAGCTGAATCATAGGCTTGATTGATCATTTTCATGTGCATTTATCAAGATGGACTCTGAAGCCTGCCTGGGCCTCCATTAGTGTCTATTTTACTTCTAAAAACCATTATTTTTTTCTAAATGATGAAGAATCAGATTCTTATTCTAATTACGATTCAGTGTGAAGCGAAAATCTACTTATATAGATACATGCACTAAAATAAGGAAAACATTCTTTATGATATCTAGAAGGTGTTCTTTCTTAGAACAGAAATATTAAACATCTAAATATGAATATTTCCATTTCATATTTATTAAGCCAATCAAAGAAAATACAAAGTATTACAAAAGATTATTAAAATAGTTCAGAGTGAATGCAGATCACTTTGAAAAGTCTTTAGAAAACTTAAGACTACTGCATGCCCTATGTATTTAATTCCTTCATTCATTCATTTATTCATTCATTCAGCTGTTAGTCATTGAATGTCCTTTGATAGGCACTTTCCCCTCAACTGAGTGGAACTTCATCATAGTTTTCTTATAGCAGAGAAATTCAAAGCTGTTTGGGCAGAGAATTGGCATCTTAACAGAGCCTATGGGAGTCCCTGGTCAAGGAAAGGCCATTTGAAAACTAGCACAGAAAATGTCATGTTGACAAGGACAGTGATGGTGAAAGAGTTGGTGTTGGCAGATAAGGAGAAGGAAACAAGCCTAGCTTTCTTCTGGTCTATGGCCTAGTGAGCAACCTGAGGGAGTTTGGCCCAGTAAACGGGAGGAATAAACTTCTTCTATAAAGTGCTTACCAGGTATATAAAAAAAACATCCTTGAAGATTATACAGTAGACTAAGTGACAAGAAAGCAGCAGCACCAATAGCAGTGAAAAGCCAGATGAAGGCTCAGAGGTACTGTGTGGAGGACTAGAGAGGTTGATACTACTCATGGGTACACTGTGAATTATTTCTGAAAGCCCTCTGGGACCCTCCTGGAGAAAAAACAAGATTGAGTAAGCTGGATTCTAATGGGCAGACAGACATTACTAAATAACTTTATTGCCACGTACACAACACTTACAAACTCCTTTCTCAGGCTGGGGTTTAAAGAAGATCCTGTTACATAAGGGGATACCAGGGATCTTCCCTTTCAGGACTTAAACACTATTCAGTATTTCCAAGACCACAATTTCATTGGAGCTGATGCTACCACTATTAAAACCCCTGGTTGTGTGCCCTCTATGTACCTGGTGTTTGCCTGTGAGCCACATTTACCAAGGGGCTACTCCATTTTCTTGAACTTGAGTCCTTACTTTCTCTTATCAGAGCCAGCAAATATGGGGAGTTGTAGCCAAACCATCCTCATGGTGTTACAATGAGGTCATTCTTTGTCCCCACTCTTTGTACCAAGCCCTCTGGTCAAACTGGTCCTCAAAGTATTCTTTCAGAAAGGACTATGTCAGAGTCTACACTGTAATGTTTAATAAAATGGGGGACAGTTCCTCTTTCCAAAGAATGTCAGGAAGCTTATGAGTTTCTGGAATTTGCTACAAGAACAAGACAAGATGTTTCTTCTTAAAACCACTGACCTTTAGATACAGTATCATCTATCCTTAACTCAAAAACAGACATATCTAGTCCTTTTGCAAGACTATCAGTGAGTAGCTTTTCCAAATTCTCTTATTTATTTGGGTAGACTACTGATTACCTTCCTTCTTCCCTAGTCTTTTGAATGTTTAAGGATCCTATGAATGCCAGGCCAGCATTAACCAACCAACAATCCTACCAAGTGTCTAAGCAATGTGATCAGGTCCATCCACTAGCTATACTGATTGCCAGTCTCTAACACAGTCTCTGTTCTTGTTCTTTGTTTTTAGTGACAAATCTTGAAAAGATATCACTTTATTTCTAATACTTTTTTCTTTTACTCCCCCCATTTCTGGACCCACAACTATATCTACTTCATAAGAGCAGATTTTCATTTCCACTTGCTTTGGAAATAACTGAATGCTTTGTGGCCTAGTTCAGAATTCTCTTTGGACTCACAGTTCTTATTCACCAGAAAAAGAGGAAGAGAGGGCACAGCTTTGTCCCAATTCCCTATTATTCTCTTTGATTCCTGATATCCCCACCCCAACCCCAGTCACTGCCTTGGCTTTCATTCTCATGCAGCATGTGTAGGAGATAGGTATAATCAACTGACAGCTGGAAGGAGACCTTGACTTTTGTTAAGGCTTGTGCTCTAGTATACAGCTACATTAAGGGAATCAAATAGCTTATTTTGCCCCAAATATCTATGTTCTATTTTCCACATATCTGTTTGTTCTGTCCTCTAAACAAATCTTTGGAATACAATCCTTGGGGTTGGGCACAGCCTAATATGTAAACCAATGCAGAACTTCTGAAGATGTGTGGCTTTTGGTGTGTATTTTTTTAATCTGTTTTTCCAGCTTCGTGTTGCCTATTTCTGTTCACCAGACAGCAGGTGTTTGGAATCCCTGCTGCCATTCAGTCTCAGCACATGTTCTGCCCAGCTGAGTCATTTTTTAGCAGGCATTTCTTCTAAGCATCAGTCTGAGAATTTCCTGGGTCAGCTACCAAATAACAAAGTCAACCACGAGCTCCCAGAGTCCCTCTGTCTCTTAGGTCTCAACGTGGTGTCTCCAAGGAGCCCTTTGTGACATGTCAGATAAAAGCAAGAGGAGCATATTGAGACCTCAACTCCATATTATTCCACCCTCCAGACATTTGATGTTACCCTTTGGCAGTTATTGAAAAAAGGTAATTTTAAGAGCAAAGTTGTGAAACTGAAGTTTTACAAGAAAAAGTGCTAATCAAACAGCAATCAGTCATCAAGACTAGTCAGAACAAATGAATGTAGCTTTATGTTGGAGAGGACAAGAAATGAAGAAAGAGCAACACATCCTTAAGAAGATCTTAAATTATATCTATTTTAAATTATATTCAAATGTGATCTATAATAGATACAATAACTTTGTTAGGAGTTATTCTCATGAGAATTTACCATTAGTAAAGGCATCCTTAGGCAAGACTTGCCTGTAGCAGATGTGTGTTTGAATTAGAAAAAGTGAGTCACAGGAATTAAGGAAAAAGGGAGGTGAAGTGGATGGCATAAAAGAAGTAATAGTTTTATAATTCAGTCTTAGGAGAAGTAAAGCTGAGTCAAAACAAGAAATGTGAATCAAATCTTCAGGGTTTCCAAACTTTTTCTTGTCTGTCACAAAAGAGCTTACATGACTTGCAACATATTTTTCAGGCTTAGGATTTCTGCCAAGAAACCCTGGCATATCAGTTGATTATACCTAGATTTATTTTTACAAGTTGTAGTCAAAACTCAAAGGACATTATGGGTGTTATTTTCAGTTTTCTCAAATCAAATTAAATACACATTTTCATAAAAAAAGAAACGATTATGAATTTCCTCATTTCCCACTCTTAGCATTTCTTTTCCTTTCCCTGTACCACAATATACCATGACATGTTTTGATGGATTTGAAATAATGATTAACTATTGCAATTAATTTGTAATTTTAATTACTGAACCCTAATATAAGTCCATATAAAAATTCATAAATTGGCTTTTAGCTTTTGGTGTTTTTTATAATTTGATTTCTCTCTTTTAACGTGTATAACAACTAGCAGTTTCTAGTGTAGTGAGAATAATATTAGACTTAGATACTGATTTATATTTCTGTGTTGTGCATTGTTGTGAGCCCTGTGTTGAAGTATCAATTTCCTCTTTTTAAAAATGAAGTTACTAAATTTTATTTTCCTCCCCAAGCTTTCCTTTCTTTGTGTGTTTCGGAAGCAATGCCAGTTACATTCTTCTTATCCCCAAATACCATTCTCTACTATAGGTAGGCATCTAAGTATGTTATTCTTTTTATTGAAGGTGTTTGGAAGAAATGATGGTATTGAGGGGGAGCATATAAATGTATTTAGCTGTTAATTTGGTGATGCAAAGATTTAAAGTTTCTAGCAAAGACACCAGGCATTTTATTATATTCATAGTTATCCTCCTAAACCCACTTACTTGTTTAACAGATGCAAAGAAACTTTTAGCATCACACAGGTGCAGTTGCCTCAAGGACATCTCCTGTCCAAACTGTCAGATGGTTAAACATCAGAGACATCTCTGTACCTGTAAAATGACTATATATTTATATAAACTCTATTTATTATGCAGGTAATTTTTAAACTTTTGATTTATTTATAGTGGTGTTTACTTGGTACTTGAATATTTTATATTGTTGACTTGACTTAACTGGTGCTGTCATTCCTTATATTTTGTGAAATACTATAATCACTTGAAAATGTATGGTTTTCATCCTTTACGTCAAGTTTGCAAAGTGAATATTTCATTTCACGGACTTCTGTGGTTGAAATGAGTAAAAACCAAAGAATTTAAATGATATTTATCAGGATATTGGAAGTCAGAAGTTTCATAATAAAATAAGGATCAGAAGTTATATCCTCAGATAAAGTCATCACTCTTCTTGATTTTTGAAGTAGGCTGTCTTAGACAATGGGACACTAAAAGAACTTGTGTGTTTCCCAGAGAAACAACATAAGTCTGAACTGCTTCCCCTTCAAAGGTCCCAAAAAAGGTAACAGCAAACCTGGCATTAATTTTAGGAGATTTTGTTCCTTTTAATGATAGGTTGAGTATTTGCATCAAAACTAAAGGATAGACACAAAATAGACTGAGAAGAAATATTTACAACATTTATACCTAAGGATTAGTATTCCTAATAGCTTAGTGGACAAAGGAATGCAAATTACAAATGTAAGTGAATACTATATTTAAATCATTATGTTGAAAAATAAAACAAAAGATTGATAAGATCCAGTATTGCTGATGATGTGAGGCAAGTACTTCTCCATATGTGATCAGATGTTGATGAGAGTGAAATTTGTTTCTGTTTCATTGGAGGGCAATTTTTCCAATGTAAAATAACCCTACATTTGACCTAGCAATTTACATTCAAGGATGCTTTTTTTTCCAGAAACAATGTCTATAAGTATATGTATAAATATATGCAAATATGTGCATATATTGCCTAAATGCACAAATATTATATATGCTCACATAATTACAAGTGCTATTTAACGTCCTTAAATCTCTATTTCTCTATCTAGAAAATGGATTTGTGTTTATTAAATGATATAATGCACGTGAACTATTTAAACTATGCAGAACATATAGTAAGCATTCAATTTATTTCATCTATTGTCTTTAAAAAATGAATGGAAAAATACTCTCTCATTCACTATGATCCCTACCCCTCCCAAATGGCCTGCAAAAATATACCTTAAAATTTTAGCAATGATTGCCCCTAGAAAGTGTGAGTCAGGAAAGAGTAAGTTAAGAAGAGAATTTTTGGGAGTGGATGCGGCTCAAGCAGTTGAGCACCCACCTTCCACATGGGAGGTCACGGGTTTGGTTCCTGGAGCCTCCTGAAAAAACAAAAAAACAAACAAGCAAAAGAAATGAAAAAAAAACAAGTTGGGGAAACCGATGTGGCTCAGTGGTTAAATGCCAGCTTCCCACATACAAGGTCCCGGGTTCAGCCCCCGATGCTTGTCATGTGTCATGTCGTATAATACAGACCCATGTTTGACTAATTTTCAAAGAACATTTGTGACTTTTGTAAGTTAAGATTCAATTATGATGCTGATGGTGGTTGTGGGGTGCTGATCATAATCTAGAAATTCAGAAATTCTTCACTCAGAAATCACTAATTTGACCTTAGATGGAAAAGCTTATCTAACTCTTTTCCACAAAACAAATTTGCCTTTTCTGCTTGCCCTCTACTGCTCTTTACAACACCACATCAACTTGTTGCAGTCGAAATCTTACCATTGGGTTGTAAAAATTAGTCAGTGGTACACAAGCTATTTAGCAAGTAGAGTTTGTTGAAAAATGTATCAATAAATAAAAGTATTTGTTACATATAAGGAGAACATACTTTTGAAGAAATATTAAGGTTAATCAATCTAATAAGCTTGATTTATCCCTGAAAGTTTTCAATTGACCAGTTCTTCCTTACAAGTCTAGAAGGATTTTCAAAGAAAAAACTCTTTCTGAAAAATCACTACTATCTGTGAACTATTACCAGGAAACCATAATTGATCTCACCTCTGATGGGAGAAAATACTGATTTCTCATGATTCATACTTTTTATGTTTGAAGTTGGTGCTTGTTAATAATGTGTTGTTACTAAATGCAAATGGGAAAGACTAAAAAAGCTTAGGGAATTAGAATCTTTATATGAAAGACTTCACATATGGATCTTTCCTTTTTTGAGTATTTGTAATCACTATTTACTATGTTGCCCCTTAAATGCAAAATAGTGGTTCTTAAAATGACTCAATTCATTGTGAATTTTGCTGGGAAAAGTGTTTCCTATTAGTATCTCTTCAGGGCATTAACTGAGGCTGTCTTTTTGCATTGGGTGTATGAAATGTTTTATCCCTCTGGCTCTTCTCATTGCCCTAGTTGACCTAATCCTTTAGTCTCTAAGGTCTCCAGGTTCCGTACAAGTGTCATGACTGGTACAGCCCTGAAGGTTTGTGCTGAGCCATCGTCACTACAATGTATGTTAGCCTGACCAATAAGCCTGAATCTTTCTAGTGAAGAAAACTATGCAAATTATCAATTTCATGGAAATACCTTCATTTAATTATTTAATAACTATAACCTAATGACTTCTACATGCCAGGCACAATTCTAGATGCTCATAGACAGATGTAAACATGACAGGCAAAATACATTTCTTATAGAATGTATAAGAGTGTTACGTATCTAGTGTGGTAGTATGAAAACAAATAAAAGAATTAAAAACATAAAACAGAAACATAGTTAAATACTATATTGAAAATAAAATAATTTGATGTACATCCTTATGTCAAGTTTGTAAGGGATGTATAATTATTCCTATTTTATGAAGATCAAACTGAAGTCCAAATTTAGTTAGCATATTATCCAAGAGCAAATAATTAGCAGTAGTAGAGCCTCACCTTGAATCCTGGACTCTTAACTCAAGTTTATATTTATTTATAATATTCCATATTGCATATAGCCTGCTATCTTTATTTTTAGAAATTCATTTTGGTCTAAAACTTAATTCCAAAGTCATTTCCCAAATCATCTTCCTAATTCTCAAAATGCTTGATATTGCTACTTGTTGTTAGGCATGATAAATAATATATTACTTTTTTTAGCATGTGATAAATTATAGATGATTAAGATCTATCATAATCATAACAGTAATTAGTTAATATATTTTGTCTTCTAGCATATGCCAGGCTGTATCTACTCAATATTTTATTTTATTCTCGCCTTCAATATTCACAACAGTTCTAAATAGTAGGTAATATTTTCATGGGACAGAAGATGAAGTTATGCCTGTGAGAAAGTATATAAATTGTCTTCTTTCTGTTCCTTGAACAATGCAAACTCTTTCTCACCTCTGGGCTTTGCAACTTCCTATTCCTGTTGCCTAGAAAATCCCATCTTCTTCCCTCCCATATCCTCATATGACTCTCTCCTTCCTGTCAGTTCAAGGTCAACCCAAATATCATCACATAACATAAGTCTTCCTTCACCACTAATCTACATACGGTTATACTGTATTGCTTTCTATTCTGTTCTTCTGTTTTATTTTTATAACAGTTTTAATCAACTGAAATTTTCTGATTTATATATACTTTTTCTTTTTTCCCCAAAGAGCAGTTGCTATCTGTCCTGTTTACAAAACTCTGCTTAAGCTATGCCTATCATTTAATAGTGGCTGTCATACATTAGAACATAACATATATGTTAACTAATCACAATCATAAATTCTTAATTACTTACAGTTTAACTAACACATTTAATAGGCACTCAATAAATAAAAGAATAAATGATATTGATATTATAAAACTAGAGATAAGATAGACATTATTAGTTTCCCTTCCATAATAATTTCAACAATATCTTTTTAAGAAAGATAAAAACTTAACAATGAATTTTCCACATATTTTAACACTGTGTTAGTGGCGAATTAATGTATTTATAAAAACACATGCATTCTAGCAACATAGTCTTTACATTCTTGGACAATTTTTCCTCTTGAGGTATTTGTCAATTTTCATAGTAAGGCTCAATGAAAAATAGAAGGCAGTACACTAGATCTAAGGTTGTCTCCATGATGTGTATAATTCCTTTGTTTCTCTAAGGTCAGTCACAGTAAGTGCCCCACTTCTCTTTTTTGTCGTGGAGTTGCATCAAACGTCTGATGATCCTCAGTGGTTCACGTTTGCTTTTACATGAAGTGTACATTGATTTTCATCAATACCTGGCATGATCTCCCTCATAACCATGGGAGCTCATTTCTATTGGAGGGCTTTCTCAGGGAAGTAAATGCAAGGCAGCTGGGAAAGAGAAACAGGCAGGTAGGTGACAATTCAGAGTGTTCTAACAAGAGGGTTTTCGGTAGTTAGTGAACCCCATAATTGATAAAGTAAGGAAGGAAAATATGGTGTGAATTGACAGTAGGGCAGGCCAACCCCACCTAACAGCATTCTCTTCAACAGGTTTTCCTTTGCAAATTTCTTCTGTGTAATCTTCTCTATCACTCTGGTCCTATCCATTTATTTTCTTCCAGACATCTGCTCAAATTTCCAATCCACAGTAAACATTTTCTCCCATTGTTAGCATTGCTATAATTTTATTCTCTTTTGCACATATTATGTCATTTAGTGGTATTATATTTTGGAATGAATAGGAAAAATATGTTTCCTCACTTATCTATTTGGATGAGAAATACTGTTGATCAAGTGAATCTATCTCATTTAATTTGGCATCAATTAGGGGCTTGCAAAATATGGTAACTAGTTCAGAGAACGGTGTAGAACTGTGTAAGTATTTTTTCTTCATACACTATATCAAAATTACAATCCTAGGCATAATGATGATTGGAGGAATCATTTCATCAAGCAAGCAAATACAAAAATATACTGAAAGAGTGCAATACATCCTGAATCTCAAAATATCATTTTTTCCTCTTTCATGAGTGAGAATCAGATAGCATTTCATTTAAAAACTGCCTGTATTTGTACATAATGGTCAAGAGTATTTAATGATAGGATAAGTAAAAGAATGTCTCTAGGTGGGCATAACAGAAAGAGTAGTCAGGATTAGGAACCCCTCACATTTTTCCAGTATGTTCGTGGAAAGCAGTCCCTCACATCAATTTAGCCAGCTCCTGTTTTCTTTTAATGTAGTCCATCTCTTATGTATGCTAAAGAACTGCTAAGCTTAAAGGTACAGCATTGGAAAGCTATTTGTGCATGTTTTAATATCTGTAAATATATATTTTATGTATATATAAATATATATGTAACTATATGTAATATACTTATATATATAAGTTACATATATATTAAAATAATATAATATAGTTACATATATATTAAAATATCTGATGTCAAAACAAATATGAGCAAACCAATAAACAATTTACCTTATTTTTGGTGTAATTTGGCTGTTTCCTTTTCCTTCTTTTTTTTTTTTTTTTAACTGTTCCTCTAATATATATACTTCCTTACTACATTAATAAAACTGCTATAACTGTGAGACATATCTGAGACTCTACCCTCACAAGAAGCTTTAGTTTTTATTAAGATTTCAACTTTATTATTATAATTTTATTTGTAGATATTTGTCACATTTTATTTTTTCTTGAACTGCAAAATTCTTTATCTGAATTTTATTTCTGAAGTTACCTAACAAGTAATAATATGACAATTTAATTTTTTAAAATGTTGACTTGAAACAATTAACTATACATTAATCTTTCCCCAAATGTAAAAAAATAAAATAAAATAGAATATTGAGGTTTATTGAATTATGTAGTTAACCTGAAAGTTTTGGTGAAAATTTTAATTCTCTGTGCAAATATTTCTACATTATACTTGTTTATTTAACTTAGTTAACAGAAAATTCTGCATTAAATTTACTATATCACAAGATTATCATTTCTCATGTGAGTTCAAAATAGCAGAAGCTGCAGCAACATTTTATGTTTTTTTCCCTTAGATATCAGGCACCATTATAAATATTTTATACTCATTTTAGAAGATGACCCTTCTGTGAATGTTTATTGAACAGTTGAGTTTATTTTGTAATCTAAAGTGAGTTAAGAACCACCTACTCCAAAAAAGTATATTGCTCACCCTGCTAAAAGACCTGAATATTTCATATTGCTTACCCTTGGTGCTAAAGAACAAAAAAGGTAAGAGTAATTATATACTTTTCAATTAATTTTTAAAAAAAGAAGCTTTAGATTACATAAATATTACAGAAAATATAGGGGATTCCCATATGTCCCACTCCCTTCCCCTCCCTCACTTTCCCACCATTAACAACATCATTCATTAGTATGGAACACTTTTACAATTGATGAACACATATTGAAGCATTGTTACTAACCATGGACTATAGTTTACAGTATAATTTACATTCTGTCCCACACAATTTTATATGTTATGACAAAATATATAATGGCCTGTAACTGTCATTACAATGTCATGCAGGACAATTCCAATGTCCTAAAAATGCCCATATGTTACACCTATTTTTCCCTCTCCCTCCCCTCAGAACCTCTGGTGGCCACTGCCTTTATATCAATGATAAAAGTTCTTCCATTACTAGAATAATAATAAGCTTATATAGAATAATAATAAGTCTACTTTAGTCCATTATTCATTCCCCCATTCTTGAGGAATTTAGGATGGAGATGGCCACTCTGCTTCTAACTGAGAGGGGGCTTAGATCCCATGGGGCAGATGGATGGAACTATCTTGCTTGCAGCTGCAGACACTCTTTGTTACTTAGGATGGGTGTTGTCCATTATCATCTTCTTGTTAGTTGTCCTGGATGAGTCCAATGAACTGGAGAGTAGGTGTTGCAACTCTGCTGAGATTCAGGGCTCAACTAGCACATGGACAGACCAAAGATTTAAGTCTCTGGAACATATATTTTCAAGTGTAGTGCTAATTACAGGTTCAAAGAAAAGGGGCAGAAGAGCCATGTGTAGAGAACCTATAAATGGGTTTAACTCTGTTACACTGGGGAGCATAAATTCCATAGTATGGCCCACTGACGGGGTGATGAATTCCTGAATTTGTCTGCTCTACTTAGAGGTTTCAGGAGCCCCACTATTTCAGGCACTATTTACTGTGGCAGTCAATGGTCTCTTGCTAAGATGTGCATAAGCTTAACCTTTGGAATGACCTCCAGACTCACTGAAAGCTCTTAGCCATAAAAACTCATTTGTATCTACCATTTCCCCCTTTTGGTCAAGGTCTTTTTCCAGATGCATTGCTAGCTGATGCTTGGTAATAATCCCTAGGTGTCAGGAAGGCTCATCCCTAGGATTCATGTCCCATGCTGGGCGGAATTGGGGTGTGTGTGGGGGGAAGGTAGTGCATTTATATGCTGAGTTTGACTTACAGAAAGGCCACATTTGAGAAACAAGGAGGTTTTCAGGAGGTAACTCTTAGGCAGTATATAATATTAAGCTAAGTTTCAATTTCACAAGAAAAGGTTCATAAGTACAATCATCAATATCAAGGACCTGGCTTAATGGTCTGTCTTCCTTCACTAGGTCCTTGTACTCGGGTGATTCTTGCCATTCTATTAGAGAATGTAGCAGAACTCCCCAGGATGGGAATTCAATAATCTTTCGGGTATTGTGTGGGCCCTCAAAGACTGAGATAATGCCTCGTGAACACTTGAACGTATTCATACGCCTTACTTTTAGTAACATCAATTTACATACTTTCAAGTTTATATACAAAAAGTTTGCATCATTTCCATTTGAAAATCACTTGTAAAAATAAGTGGATTTTTTTCTTGCCATTTTTGAAGTAGCAGTAAAAGTTGAAAAGCTATAAAATATTAGAATATATATATATTATGTGGGACATATTTGAAAATTAATTTATTACTTTAATAATATTATTTTTCAATAAAATTTTACTGAAGTATATCATTCATACATGAACATGTATAAATAAGTGTAATTTACAAAAAAACATGCATATCATCATATAGGGCTCCTATACATGACCGCACCAACAACAACTTGCATTGTTGTGGAACATTTGTTACAAATTTATAAAATAGCATCATCAAAATATTACTACTAAATATAGCCCATATGTTACATTTGGTGTATTTTTCCCTAACTCACCCGATTACTAACACCTTGTATTAGAATTATGCATTTGTTATAGTTCATGAGAGAATGTTTTCATATTTGATGTATTAACCACAGTCTGTCTTCCACCACTGGATTCCCTATGTTATATAGTCCAATGCTTTATACAGTTCATTCAAAGAGTTCATTCAGTGGCTCTCATTTTCATCACAGAGTTGTGCTTTCATTACCTCAGTCAATTTTAGAACATTTTCATTACTCCAAAAGGAAAAATCCCTTATGCCCTTTTACAGCCCTACAGATGTCTCTTAGAATTGATATAATGTCTTCTTTGCCATTGCTGCAAAATATTACATTACTGTTAGCTATCATCCATAAGTTACAAGAGTTGTAATTTTTCTGTGTATCACCATATTCTTAACACTTTGTAAAAGAATATTATTATATTTATATTATTAAACCAAAATCTTCATTCACCACTGAAATCACAGTTATACATACCCTAGATTATTCTCTAGTTTCCTTTCAATTGTCATTTATGTCCATAGCTATAAAAATTTCATTTTTGAAGTAGTTTATTCAGATCAGCTATATAATAACTTAGTAATGAGATAAACCATATTACATTTAATTGGTTTTAGTATTTATGGCTTAACATTTATGCATTAACTTCTTAATGTTTTATATGACAACATTTATTTAAAATATTTATTGAGCACCTACTATGTGTTAGGTACTATGTAGGTTAACATGAAAAAAAAACCAAACAAGCCAGTTCTCATGGACCATGCTTCTACTATATCAGTGAAAGTGAGACTAGTGCAATGAAATATATAAAACAAAGTAATGTGAAAGAGAATGACATAAGCAGGAGGAGGGGAAATCATTTTTTAGATTAGAGAAGTTTCACTGAAGAAGGGACATTTGAAGAGAAACAAACCTGACATGTTAAAAACCTGGGCGAGCCTGTGCAGTGAGCCAGGCACACGCAAGGAACGATGCAGCAAGATGATGACGCTGCAAAAGAGACACAGGGGAGAGTCAAGGCAAGACGTGCCAGAAACCAGGAAATGAGGTGCCACAAGTGACAGAGTGGCTATCTTCCACATTGGAGGTCCCTAGGATTGAATCCCGGTGAAGCCTGGAGGAGAAAAATGAGAAGAGAAGGCAAGAAGCAGACACAGAAGATCACCCAGTGAATGGACACAGACAGCAAACTGGGGGGTGGGGAGGAGGAAACCTGGGAGAACCCGGTACCTGGAAGTGGAAAGAAGACTGTGTTTAGCGGAGAGACTGGACAAAGTTGTAGAGAAAAGCTAGGTCATATAATTTAGGCCAAGTTAAGGAATTTTTATTGTATTCAAAGGTAATTTGGAAAGTTAAAGCAAGGATGAGATATTGCAATTTAAATTTTAGAGAGCTCTGGCTGCTGTGGAGCAGGGATTTCAGGGGAAAGTAATGGAAACCATGAGGCCAGTTAAAAACTCATTACAGAGCCCAGGTGACACGTGATGTTGGTTTGAACTTGGGGAGTAGCAGTTTGGAAGGGGAAAGTAAATGTTTTTGAAATTTACTTTGGAATTAGAACTTAAAGGATTGCTTATGAGTTAGATGTGGGTGATCCTTTAAAGAAAAAATTCAAGAATGATCCCTAGAGATTAGTATGAACAAATTTGTTGTATTTATTCAGTTGGGTAAGACTTTGAAGAAATAATCTATAGGAGTAGGTGAAAATGCCATTGTGTGGTGTAAGTTTGGGATGGGCATTAGACATTGAAGTGGAAATGTTAAGTTGGTAGTTGAACATATAAGAAGTTTAGTGGAAATATTTAGAGCTTAGTGGAAAGATCAAGGCTAGGATTATAAATATATAAATTTATAAATATAGTTATCAACATACAGGTGGTATCTAAATCTGGGGACTTAATGGGACAAAGTAAGAAATGATAAAACAAAAAAAAGGATAAAGACCAAACTTAGGAAACATAATGTTTAGAAGTTCAGGAATGAAGTGGAGCTGGAAAATAATTTTGTTTATTACCAAGAAGATCTTTCATGAAATCTGTTTCTCTATCATTGTTGAAGGCAATCTCCTCAGTTGATTGAAGATGAAATCAGCCATAGATACAATTAACTTGCTGAGGATTTAAGCCCACAAAACATCTTCATAGTTACAATCAGGCCTGTGCTTGCATGACCAAACAACTGGACACCATAAGCCGGCCAATTTGACATGGGAACTTAACCATGACAGACATCATTTGACTTCACCCTCCTAAGTCTGGATTTGGTGGTGTAGACTTCATGATCTTGAAGCAGACAATGTGGAGTCAAACTCTGACTCTCCTCATTATTAATCTTACTTTTAGTAAAATATTTGAATTGTAACATTTTTTCCTACTTCAAAATATGGTGGAAAATATTTTTACCTCAATATGGTTATTTTAAGAATTTGATAAACATGCCTGGCATATAAGTGGACAATAAATGTTATCAATTGTAGTTTCATTATTATCTTATGTTATGTTATATTATATTTTGACATTGCTGCTCTAACAAATTACCACAAACTTCAAATAAATATTAAATATATTATTTAAATATTAAATAATATAAATTAAATAATATAAATTTATTATTACACTTCTGGAGGTCAGAATTTCAAAATCAGTCTTATTATGCTAAAGTCAATGTATTGGTGAGTCAGTAGCTCTGTACCTTCCAGACGAGAGGGGAGAATCTGTTTCCTTGCCTTTTTCAGCTCCCAAAAGCCACCTGCATTCCTTGGCTCATGGGCCACTTTCCTCTGTCTTCAAAACAAGAAGCATATCATCTTCAAATCTATCTTTGTGACTGTGATGTCTTCTTCCACTTATAAGGACCTTTGTGATTCCATTCCTCCCACATGGATAATCCAGGATAACATTTCCATCTCAATATCCTTAATCGCACCTGCAAAGTCCCTTTTGCCACGAAGGGTAACATACTCATAAAATTCAGAGTTTACAATATTTTTACAGAGGGATTATTCTGTCTACTCTAGGTAGAATCCCTAGGTTTTGTCTTATTTGTTTTATTTTTAGTTTGTATAGCCCTTAGTTCATTGCTTCTTCATCTGTAGGGAAAAACGAATATCTGTTGAATAAATGAATCAATAAATGGAAGAATAAATAAGTGAAATTTAGAAAATATCACAGATACCTGGGTTTTCTATTCTACTATTGATGATACTTCATGATTTAAAACAGAACTACCCCTACTCCACTAGAATAACAACTAAATACTAGAAGGTGTAGGCTTACCTATTATAAATAGGCTTACCTACCTACTCTAGCTTCAATAAGAGGTAATGCTCTCAGCAAAACTATCCATCATCTTGTTAACTTGTCTCTTAACCATTTTTGCACTCTGATTACAATGATAAGAATATATTGGATGAGTGACACGTCAGGTATGTCTCTTTGAGGAGGATGGACATTAGAGTTTGGATCATGAGATGTGGAGCTGCTTAATAATTTCCAAGGCTATTTTTGCTTCAACATATTTTATTTCTCAGAATGTTAATAGTTTCTCTATATTAAATTTGAAAAAAGACCTTTAGCTTTAAATTAATGGAGACTTAACTGAACATATTTTGAAAAAGTTATCAAAATAGATGCTGGTTACATAAATAGGTTGTGCTGTTCATTATATTTCAAAGGGTTGCTTTAAGCTACAGTGGAAGAGCTTTGCTTTTGAATGGATTTATTTACACTTTGCTCACAGCTGTTTTTCAAAATTCTGTTTTTAAGGTTTTACAAAGCTAATTGGAATTTAGCTCATCCATTTAAACTTTAATCATGGGAAAGAAGTACATGGATAATGATTTATTGATTCAAAAATATGGCCATGAAATGAGATGAAAATGTTCATATCTTGATTGAAACATGAACATTTACAAAGCTGTTCTCTTTAATTCACTTTATGTCAGCATCACCAATAGTTTTCAATGCTATGATTCAGTGTTTATTTATATTACAGATGCTTATACTGAAAGTTGTTTCAATCAGTTTACACTGCTGCAGGCAGAAAATTCTGCATATAACATCCTTGATATCCATGTTTCTTTTTCAATATGTTCCAAATTTTAACATTTTATAATCAGCTACACTTATTTCTTTAAAATAACACTCTTTTTATATAGTATTGATTGTGATATTTTCTAACAGATTTGAACTATTTTAAGAAATATCTTTCATGAAAGTTTTACCAACACTCAAAGCTGTCAGTAGGATGCATTCATTTAGGATGGAGATATTTTGGAAAAAAATCAAATTTATGAATACAAAGAAAAAAACACTGAAATATATAGGTGCCCCAACAGATTTGTTATTTTGTTTTGGGTTAATGCCTACTGAGAAGGGTAATAGAAGTGCCAAGAATATTGTTAAAGGGACCCAGGGGCTTATTCTCACATAAATCCCAAAATAAAAGAAAAAAAAAATCTCCTGGAAAATTATTAAAGGTATCCTAAGGGGAAACATTCTGGGCACTGGCATGACATCAGAGCAGGAAGCAGCTGCCTGAAAATCTTAGAAAAGTCTACTATAACCTTTTTTATTCAATTCCACTTTTGGGTTGACCAAACATTCCACTTTTCTGTGAAGAGTTCCATTTTATACCTGTTGTCCTCTGTAATTATTAATAGTCCTTCCTGATACTCTCAAAAGTGTCCTTGCTATGGGACTTCCTTATACTGTCAGTGTAATTTTTCCATAAATGTAAACCTAAAACTTCTTTAAAAATAAAGTAAAAAAAAGTGTCCTTGTTAGGATGATAAATTATAGGACCACATAAAATGTAGGAAGACATTTCATTATTAAGAAGAAATTACTCTTCAAATTAAAACAGCTAGAAATTGAGCCAAATTTTAGTATCCTCTTGAAATAATAAATCCTAAAATTTGAAGACCAGTTTTTGAGAACTGGTCTCTTTGATGTGTATATTGCTTGATTTAGTCTGTGACAGCTTCATTAAACTGGTGCAATTTGCTTTGGTAGAAAAGTGATTGTATCTAATTTCAGAGTAAAATCTCTTGAGAACCCTAAGCTAACAATTGCAATATGAGAAGCTTATCAACTATTTAAATTTTATGTTAAGGATTTGTTGCGCTTAATGGAATTTTTTCAGGATCTCAAAGTTCTAGAAGAGAGTGAATTAGGAGACATTTGTTTATAAATTACTGCTCTGAGGAAGCTTTACAAACCCAGATATTAAAAGGATTACACACACAATGTTTGCTTACTATTAGTTTTTCTGGCTTGATTTGCTTTTTATCATTTATTAATGTGCAGAGCTTTTTTGTGAGATGACCTTGCTGAATCAATATTAATAGCATTCAAATTAAAATACAAGAATCTATTGTTTTTATCTTGTATCTGCATTGTATTTTTAATAGTGCTATGAACTTTGAGGAAAATAGCAATATAAACCCTGATTTTTGCCCCTTCAAGAAACATTGTGCCACCAAAAATAGCAATAAATGTCATCAACACAGCAATTAATAATGGGACCAGTCAAAGTCCTAATAAGAAATAGAGGAGACACTCAAACAGGGTAATTAAAAAAACAAAACAAAACTACCTTTATTAAGCTACTACTTCAGTCCTTACATTGATTTGTTTAAAAAAATAGCTTGAAATACCAAAATGAGTACACACAATAATAGAAAATAAGAATGCATAGTGATGGAGATGTATTAAACTATCTTCATCTGCTGAAGACAAAATTTGACACATACTTAGCATTGTTAAAAAAGTAGCCAAAGTACCTGCGAGAGGGTTGCAACTACTAGAAAAGTAGTTTAAAGCTCTGGACCACTCACTAAATTATATTCAGTGTGTCTGGAAGCTAACCTCACTAGCACTGAATCCTCTACCACCAAATTGAAAAAATAGAAGAAGTGTCAGGAAACTTTTTTTAAAAACAATTTATTGAAGTATATAATTCATACATGAACATACATAAACTATAAGTGTTCAGTAAACATGATCTTACAAAACGAACATGCATAACATCATCGCATACATCACCCCCCCCACAAACATCCTGTATTGTTGTGAAACATTTGTTAACAAATCATGAAAGAGCATTGTCAAAGTATTACTACTAACTATAGTCCGAATCTTTCTGAGCACAAAATAGGTAAAGGAGTATTGGATTATAACCCAAAGTACAAAATAAATACCCATGGCTCCATACTGATATAAATAAGTGATTGAATAAATAAATAAATAAACGAGGGAGAAGAGACCAATTTCCCATGAAGAAGAATTCCATGTAATTTATGTAGATATTTTACGTTTGGGAAGGCATAATAGAGCATAACTCCCCACTTCTTAAATGTGGAGACCTTTACTACATGGAGACCTTCCAAAGAGTACAGTGTGGAAAGGAGGGGAAAGAGTAACTTTATGTCCCGGCCCGCGGGACAGCAACGAGGACCCGAAACCTGCCGAGAAAGAATGGTGGGACAAGAGACGCGAAGAATGACAGCAAGACAGTATTCTGATCAAGCTGCAAACTTTATTTGAGGGAGCAGGGCTTATATGCTGTTTGGAAAGAGGAAGTGAGTCGGGGCCGGGTGGCGCTCCGGGATTGGAGGGTGTTATCGCTGGAGTAGGGGGCAGATCTTACTTTCGCGCCCTGCGCCTGCGTACTGTTGTATTCACCTGGGCAGTGGCGGGAACCGGAGAACAAAGGAGTAAGGAGGAAGAAGAACAAGGAAGTGACAAAGCAGATTTTGTGTCTGCGCCATGTTGTGGCGTCCGCCATGTTGCGCCATGTAACTACTGGTTGCTATCGTTTAGGTTGTTGGCACCTCTCTTGGCAGACTCCAGTGACGGCTCCCAACAACTTTATAGTGGAGACACCTGAGAAACACTACCTCAGTTGGTAATCAAGGGCAACCTCAACAGTGGTAAGTCATGTTGATAGTTCATACTCTTCATATGATGTAATGAAAACGCACTTTACCTATGTGGCCAGGAGACTTTTGTAAACAGTATTTTTAGTTTTAAAATATCTGACGATTGCTCAAATATACTAAGCCACAAAGCAAGCCCTATAACAATAAGTTACACAGAATCTGAATTCAATAACTTAAATGTGATAAGGTTAATATAATACATACTGCATAAGTATCTAAACTAAGCTCTTTAAAGTAAAGGGATTATTAAAAGGTTTAAACTTAGTTTCAAATTTCTGCTCAGAAGAGTGATGTCAGTTAATATTCTAGCAACAGTGATGACATCCCATTATTGTAAATGCAAAATGTTTATCTACACATTACTTTGAATCATACTTGATTAAAGAAAATTCTATGTACGTGTGAGTCTGTATTCCATGTGCAAATTTTTAATGGTGCAGGTTTTAAATTACAGCTGTGTTTAACAAATACTTTTTGACTTATGAAAATTAATGATGAAAGCACTTCCTAAACATGAACAAACTTAGTTGTAAGTAGGTAACAATAGTTCTTTGCCCTCTTATGTGTGATGAACTTCACGTAGCATTAATTTCCAAGGTATATTTGTTTCTGGACCATACAGCTTACAAGCTCTTCTTTCAGAGGCAGCTACTCTCTGCTTTACAACTTCATCGAAAAACAGTGTGACAAGCTGAGAGTGTAGAAGTGAGCAAAATTCAAAAGAAGTTGAAAAATGCGAAATACAAGCTCTTGGGTAGCCAGGGAAATCCGGGCTAAACAAACTATTTCCAAATAATTGAAACGTCCACCATCTGTACAAGATGCCTTTACCAAATGTGGTTTCACCAAGGTTACTACTGATGTATATCGCTCCCACACAGGTGGGAACCCAATTTCTAATTACGTTTTGCAGTATGCAGATCTCTTTGATATTACATCTGGTTTTTCGCACCAGGGAACAAAGCGCTTATAATCTTCCACTCCTGATACCACATCATACATTTCCTGCGTAGAATATCCTATAATTCTCTTCTCTGAATATTCTTTTCTTTTATTTATTAGTGGTGCAGCAATGTTGAAGAACGTTCTTGCATATAGCTCCTTAGGCACAAATGAGGTATGTAGTGGAAGAGTTTTGCTCATCAATATGCCACAGCAAGCGAAATACCTGATTCCTACTCTGGAGTCCCCGCCTTCCGACAGCTTCCGGAGACTACCTTTGCTAAGGCCCTCAGGACTGCCGTGATCGGCTCACTAAAGTCTGTCCTCTCAGATCGGGTAATATAAGGCAATTTAAACAATGGAGCTCTTTTCAGAAGGTACAGAGGAAAGTGTGGTCAGGTGTAGAGAAATCACAGGGATATTGCAAGGGATATTATAACACAAGGGTTTTTATGACCCCTAGATGTTCTAGGGTGGGAAATAAGGAAATAAATAGCCAGATCTCACTTGTCCTTCTCCTTTCAATTTACTGCCAGTGTTCGCCAATGGTTGAAGCCAAAAGGGCACAGAGGCCAACAGAGTCCATTGACATCCCTACAGTCTTTATCCTCCCAAGGCAGAGAGCATAATTAAAAGGAGAGAGTGGCTTTCTAGGAGTAATTGTAAGACATCCAGTTGTAATTGTAAGTCATGATCATCATGACTAATTCTTTGAACATTTACCAGCTATATGCCAAGAACTGATTATATGTTATCTAATGTAGTCTGTAGAAGAATTATATGAAATGGTAGGGTTTCTCCTCATTTAATAAGTGACATGGAGAATTTAAGCAAATCACTCAGAAACATAAATCTACTAATTAAAAGAATTTTCATGAAATCCAAATCTATTTAAATCCCTACTCATACCTTTCACCACATTATTCTGCCTCCTTAATATATGGTCTAGAAATTTCTGTAAAATATGGGACAGAAGATAAAATACATGGGGACCATGGGAAACCATATAAGGAAGTATATAATCCAACATGTGGTAAATAGTGATATATTGAACTTAAGAGCTAGTTTAGCTAATGAAAAATGACATAATGAATTTGTATTGATCATAAGTCTGTAGTTAGCTCTCCTATTGAAATTAGCTTAGACAAAGACAATAAAACCAGTTAAAAGAAATCATATGAGAAAATCTAGAGTTAGTTACTCCAAAATCACAATGAACTAAACTAGAAAATAAAAGACAGTAGGCACACTTGCATGACTGTGTATTCTGTGATAGGGAACAGTAAGAAATGATATAATTGTTTCTTTTTGGTGGAAAAACCAGGAAGAAAGAAACAATACACACTAAATACTATTCCCCTAAAGCTCAAATCCTAGGAACTCAAAATCCATAAAAAATGTTCCTTCTGCTTAAGAATGTCATGGGAGATTTAAACCCTGTCAACCCCATCCCCCACCCCCCACTTAGGAATGTGGTAGAAAATTGGCTTCTCTGAAACTCCATCATCCCAAATTCCTAACTACTTTTATTTTCCAATGATGTGTTTAGAATGTTTGATTATGTGTTTGTTTTCAGTGAAAGTCACAACATGTGAGAAGTAAACTCACTTCACCATTTCCTGATCAATCACTGGTAACAGGTAAGGCTTGGATCTCCTTCCTTTATACCCTCAGTCACATGTAGTTCTTGGATGACTAGTATCCCTTGCTATTCTTTTCACAGAGCTGTGTCCTCTCATCTTGTGAATTTCAATTTTTTAAAAACTCTTGTTCATCTCTAAAGAGATTTTAATATATAGCTGCATATATATATATATATATATATATATATATATATATATATATAGTAATAATAGCCAACCTTTATTTAGCTCTTACTATTTTCCAGGCACTGTTCAAAGGCTTTACATATACTAACTTTTTCACCCTTACAACAATCCCATATATCATCAATTTATAAATGAGAAACAACTCAGATATAGATATGGTAAACAAATTGTTGAAAGCCACCAAGTCAGTAATTACAAGACATGGGATTAAAACACATTCACTTTTGCTTCAGAAATATTTTTTATCATATTGTCTTTATAGTATTTATGTATTGCTGTCCTTTTATATATTATACATATATATGTAAATTATAGTACAAAATATAAATATTCCCAAATTCACAATATTAAGAAAAATAAATCTCTCTTCTTCCCCACTTTTACAAGTCCTTTCTTTGAAGGGAGAAAAATTGGTACATCTCTACCTCTTCAATATATGGGCTAGACAATTTTAACTTGGTGGATTGTAGAGATGTATTTTAGGTCAGACAGGAGTTTGCATTTGGCCTTTATCTGTTGATGCAGCAAAAGAGCTTTTAACCCTCAGAAAACATGCTATATTGTAATTCATGGTTGGCTATCAGTTTAGGGCCTTTTTCTCTAGAAAGGTTTCTTTTCTATAGTATTACTGAAATTTGGGACTGGAAAATTCTTTGTTGGTGGAGATGGAGTCTGTCCTGTGCATATTAAGATATTTGGTATCCTCCATGCTCTCTATCCATTAGACACCAGTATTACCTTCCTCTTGTAGTGACAACCAAAATTTTCTCTAGATATTGACAAATTCCCCCTGGAGACCAAAATCGCCCCAAATTGAGGTAAAGACTGTATCATATAAACTCTGAGATATATGTGCTTGGAGGCCTCAGAGAAAAATCAGTGTAGAGTTTGTGATCTGAGCTTAGGTGAGTCTGGGCTTTGAAATGGGTCTGGGCTAAATGGCAAGGACACTCAAAGAGTCTTAGGCAAGGGTGAGGGCTTTAGCTCCATCATGAAATTGAAGTACACTTGGGGAATATGTGTGTGCATGTGTGTATGTGTTTGTGTGTGTGGTTGCAGCCTCAGCTGATTCAGACCTGGCAAAGGGGCCTTAGCAGATAAAATTAAGGCATGGGTTCAAGCAGAATTTCACATTACTACATAGTATTACTAGGCATTAACTTTTAATCCTTAATGCCAGGCATACTTTGGCAGCTTTAGATAGGGTGGCTCAAATTCAATTCTATATTGAGGCTCAAGGAGAGAACTATGGAGGACTAACTAATTTTGGATTCATGTGGCTTATCCATAGGCTGTTAAGCATCAGTCCTCTTCTCTTGAGCACAAATTGACTCTGAATTTTTTAATTATATAAGCTCTGATCAGAGCTTTAATTTTTTATGACTTATGGTTTCACCCATAAAAATGGAAAAATTTAAAAGTAATTAGAGTGATAGCCTATATATTAAAATAACATGCTAAAATAACGACATTTTTGTGACTTAAAGTAGAGAAACAACTTAGAGAAATTATTGCAAACTAAGAAAGCAGCATTAATATTCTTGGTCTGGAGTACTTTGAATCTTAGAGTCAGATTTCCTTAGAAATTGTGAAGAAACTGGATTGATTTGAGAATTGTGCTTCACTCTGATTATCAGAATAGAAGTAGTGCAGGAATAAAAAACAAAATAAAGCAAGTCAGGTTGATTGAATTGGAAGAAGAGAGATATTCTTAAGGAAAAGGTTGAGATCTTAGGGACAGATTAGAAATATCTAAGTGGAAAATGAGATCTTGAAGGTCAAGCTAAACTGATTAAGTGCTGGCATCTAATGGCTCTTAAAAAGGCCACTTTAAAAAGTAGTATTTTAAATGTAATTGAGATACAGTGACTGAGGCCAAAAGAGATTTAACAGGAAAAAGAAAAAAAGATCCTAGGTAGACTGAAATGACTTCCCCAAAAGAAAATATTTGAGAGGCAACTCTGAAAGTTGTGTTTGAAGATCCATAGTAAAAAGAATTTGAGAAATAACCATTAAATATTATTATAACCATACCAAGAGGTTATATTTAAGAGAGGCACATTTATAAGAGGAATGCTTGGAAGATCAGAATATAACCACTGAAGGTGGAGATGCTATTATCTGTATCCTGGGTAGATGTGGGCAGGCTAAGAGAAGGTACAACCAGGATGTCAAAGACAGAAAAATCCTAAGTCTTGATTAGATATTGGACTAATGCAAAAAATATCTTCTGGTTAGAATATATGACTTAGGAAAGTGCAGGTAAACTACATTTATTGGATGTTTTTGACATTGAACGATTATAACTTTTGAGGCTCTTAAGGTACCACACACTATACTGTGTATTATTTAATAAATATATCACATCCGCACCAGCATGTCCCCACAAGAAAAATGTTTTTTTGAATTTTCAATTCAAGCTTTTATGGACCCCTTGGATAAGAACCCCTGTTGTAAGACATGTAACTTAGAGGACTTAATGTTCTGACTATCGTCTACTTTCGATGCTCTTCTGTTCACAACTTGAAGTCATGCTTGAATGACATCTTCTCAATGAAGCATATCTTGACAACTCTATTTAAAAGTTGTCATGTCAGCCTCTACCCCCAAACTCCCTATTCCCTTTACCATATTTTTTCCAATAGCACTTTCTTTTCTGTCTAATGATTTATTGTAGAATTTATTTTAGGCCATCTTTTCTAGAATATAAAATCTATTAGAGAATGGATTTTTGATGTGTTTTATGCATAAATGTATCCAGAGATTTTTATTTTTTTTATTTTTATTTTTTTTATTTTTATTTTTATTCATTTATCCCCCCCTTGCTGCTTGTGCTCGCTGGGTCAGCTAACCACGCCGTGCGGGCAGGCTTGCCTTCACCAGGAGGCCCCGAGAACCGAACCCAGGGCCTCCCATATGGTAAACGGGAGCCCTACTGATTGAGCCACAGCCGCTTCCCCAGAGATTTTTAAAGTGCTGACACCCAGGAGGCCCTTATTAAGACTTACTTAATGAATGAATGTGACACCCATGAAACCAGGAAATAAACTAATATAACTTCTAGGACTGCAGGAACCACACAGTTCCAGAGAGAGGAATTTCTAGCCCCTACCAGGCATCAAGAACCCCTTTGACAAAAAAATTAAGAAAGAGAATTGAGAGAATAGTTTTTAGGCTTTAAATGAATACTTTAGAACATTAATCATTATTTCCAAGGGCAAGAGGATTTGATTTTGTATTTTAATTCCTTTGAATTTTTAGCATTATTAGAAGGAAGTTTATCCTTTGAACTTGAATTACTCCCTAAAAAATAATGAGAGAAAGATTCTATTAAATTTGAAGAATTTATGTATTTGACATAGTTTTTTATTGGATTATATGTATACATCATATTCATGAAGTGTCTTGATATTAATTAAACTCATTGCAGAAATCCGGATTGATATATTATGCAGAATAAAATGGCTGGATTTAAACTTAATCTGGTATGAAAAAAATAGAACAAGAAGTGAATTTTCAACTGAAAGTAGAGATCTTCAAGTAAGTTTAATAAATATACTATTTTGATTCATTTCAGAAACTTTTTGTTGGGGGGTAAAATCTAAACTGAACACTAGTGGTCTCCAGAAGATACCTGAAGGAGCATTTTCAGGTGTTTGGAAAGTGGATGCATGAAAATTAGATGCAGTACTACTCAGATGAACTGCTAATCACATGGGACAGAAGAAAGCCACAGTCCTTGACCATGGACTTCTTTGTTAAGCTCAATATGTCAAAGAAAAAAGAATAAAACTAGGAAATATTAGTGGGAACCCTTTCTCCTAATGCCTGATATTTCCCTTACTCACTCTTCTTGACAGATGTGTAGTAAATTACATTATCCATAAATTGAAGACTAACTGAGCATAGCTCACTCCTACCTTCTCTCTTAGAAGGTAGCCTGCTCACAGGGAAAATAGTCCTCTGCAACCCTCATGGGAGGATTGTCTGGGTCCAACATGGCTCTAACTGGCTGGGTAATTTTACCTTATTTCAGGGTTCAGTAATGAGGCCCATTTTCTGCTAACGTAATCTATAACCTCCACGTTATTTTCATTAATAACAAAGATATTATTGCCTCTACTTTCAGTCCTTCTTGTTCAGACCAAGGTGGAAATGAAGTTTGCTATTTATTGCTTTCCTCTTAAAGAATTCAACAAACTTTTTTCTTTTTCTTTTGCTCATTACATACTTGGTAAAAGGTCCTCGCTTTAAGACCTATAGTGGTGAAAAGGTGATTTTCTCTTTTGGCCTATCCTATACCACACTCCCGTCTAGTATCTTGGATCTTATTTTTTTAGTCATCTGGTACTGCCATTTAATCCCAGCCATGAAACACCTCATAATTTCTCAAAGAATGGTTCTACTCTTCTTACTCCTCAAAAAGAATCTCAATCCCTGAATCTGCACTCTTGCCCTCATGCAATGCTCCATACCTGGGTCTGCCATCTGCAGTGTTCTCCATCCCTAGGCCTTCAGTTAATGCAGCTCATACGGAGATTACATTGCCCTACAAGAGATCATTAGCAAATATGTTGGAACACTTAATTATCAAAATGACTGGGAAACAGTACTGGCAATTTTTTTTTTTTTTTTTTTTTGGTTGGCTGGAGGATGTTAATTACCCTACAATGAGAAGGATAATCCTATTCAAATGCCAAAGCACCCAATAATGTAAAATTGAAAAAGTTGTTTCAAGTTTTGGCTATTATGAACAATTTTTAGGTGATCATTGTTGTTATATCTTTTGCTGCCCAAGTGTATAGTATTGGAACAGATGGGCTATAGGATATACCTTTGTAGAGTTTTAGGAGATACTGTGAAACAGTTATCCAAAGCGGTTGTACAAAATTTATGCTCCCACAAGCAGTGTATAAATGTTTCAGTAACTCTACTTTCTTTCTTTCACTTGGCATTTTATTCTTTTCTAGGTTTAGTTGTTGTGGTGGGTGTAGGGTCAAAACACTCTTATGACTGATGTGGGTAAACAGATTTTCACATGTTTTTAGGGATCTGGGTAAACACTTGTGAAATTCCTGTTCAAAATATTGTGGCCATTGCTTTATTGAGTTTCCTGTTATTTTCTCATTGATTTGCAGAAGTCAATTAAATGTACTGGATCTCAGTTTATCAGTTATCTATATTGATAGCATCTCCTACTCTCACTCTATAGTTTGTCTTTTTACTTTTTAAATGCTATTATACGATGGACAATATTTAACAACTTACCAATCTTATACTTACATACAACTTGCCATCTTATATTATGTTTTATGGCTAGCTTTTACTGTATACTCCTTGAGAAATGTATGCCAAACATAAGGTCATTAGGTTATTTTCCTATATTATTTAATGAACTACCTTGATTTAAATACACATCAAGACATAAATATACATGTAGATATAAAGGCACCTTGAATTTTTCATGCATAGTATAAGAAGGGATCAATTTTTTTTTTTTTTACCTGTAGGAATATCAAGTTTTCAAAGTACCATTTGCATAGCACCATAGAACAGTTTTTTCTTCAGTTTTGTACAAAATTGGCTTTGTAATAAATCAGATCTCCATATATGTGAGGGAGAATTTCTGGCTCGTCTTACCTATTATGTTCTAAAAATGTATTAATCTGTATTTGCACTAAGACCACGCTGTCTTAATTATGGTAAACTTCATAGTAAGTTTTTTCTTTTCTTTTCTTTTTAGGAAGTACTGGAGATTGAATCCAGGACCTCGTACATGGGAACATGGGAAGCAGGCGTTCAACCACTGAGCTATATCTGCTCTCCAATGAACACTGTTTTCTTTTTTCTTTCATTTGTTTGTTTTTGTTTTTAAACAAACAAAGGTACCAGGGAACGAACCAGGGACCTCGTACATGGGAAGCAGGCACTCAACCACTTGAGCTACATCCAATGTCCTCCCCACCCTCCACCCCAAGAAGTTTTGATGTCTGACAGGTAAGTGCTACATAATTTTAAAGTCACTTTAATATTATCTCAGTAATACATTATCTTTGGAATTTCTACATAATTTTTAGAATTGACATGTCCATTTAGTACGAAAAAGAACTCCTGAAAGTTTGAACTTTTGGAGAAATTGACAAATTTCCATTTTACAAAATTCATGATAATCCATGAACATTTATGTCTTCTTTAACTGTCCCCCATAATGCTTAGTGTAAAGATCGTCATTTATTTCTTTTTAACTGTTTGCCACTGTGGTGGGAAATATACTGACCCACCAAGGATGTCCACATCCTAACTCCCTGAATCTTTACTTATGTTAATTTACATGGCAACAAGGGACATTGAAGATGTCATTAAGTTAAGGATTTTGAATGGGGAGATTATCCTGAATTATCCTGGTGGGACAAATGTAATCACATAGGTGGGAGGCAGGAGCATTAGAATCAAAGAAGGAGATGTGACAAAGGAAGCTGAGGTTGAACTTATGCTGAGCCAAGAGCCTAGTAATGTGGCAGCCTCTCAAAGCTGGAAAAGGCAAGGAACACATTCTGCTTAATCCTTCATAAAGAACATAACTCTGTCAACCTATTTTGTATTTCTGACCTCCAGAACTCTTAAGATTATTAAGGTGTGTGGTTTTAAGCACCTAAGTTTAAGGTGATTTGTTATAGCAGCAATAGGAAACAAACACAAAATATTTAATTAAAGCTCTTTAACATTCTTCATTTCTGAGTATTGATATTTTTATGTAATTGTAATTAACACTTGTAGTTTCATTTTCAAAATACTTGTTGCTGCAAAATAGAAATGCAATTGTTTTTGGTATATTTATTGTGTGTCCAGTGACCTTTTAAAATTCATTTATATCTTTTAATATATTATTTTCAGATCCTTTTGGAATTTCTGTTGATTTCTGCTAACACATTTATATTATTTGCAAATATTAGCATTTTATTACTTCCTTTTTTAATCCTTACTAAAATTTTTTGACATATGGCATAATTTGTGATCTAAATTGGGATGGTATACTAGTAGAAGTGATTGCATCAATGAGGACAAATATTACACATTTGAAAGGTTTTGGGAGAAATAGTATAGGCATTATGCAATTGGAACCTTCTACTTGGTCAAATTGCAGCATTCCAGAAATGTAATAAAGGCTTGAGGTGATTAACCACTAATTAATTAATGGCTGTGTGTAAGTCAATGTGTCTCCTTGAAACCTTTTTAAGAGACTCACATCTTCTGAAGTCAGAGGACAGTAAAAATTGAGAGACAGGCCTAATACATAATTATAAGAGTAGCACAATTTTCAATAGTAACTTTTGGAAAGATTGGATATTTATAAGCAAGAAATGAACTTGGGTTATTATGTTACTTTACATGGCAAAAATTTCTTAATAGGGTACAAAAAACATAAATAGAAAAGAAAAAAAAATTTTACCAAAATTAAAAACCTCTGCTTTTCAAAAGACACTCAAAAGAAAAGGGAAAGACAAGCATAGACAGCAAGAAAAAAATTTAAGGCATATTTGATGTAGGATGTCTAGACTATATAAAAAGCACTCAAAATTTAATAATAAGTCAACAAATTATCTAATTATAAACCATAGGCCAATTTAACACTGGTCACAAAATTACATATACAAGTGGCAAATTCATACATGGAAATGTGCTCAACATTATTAGTCATTGGATAAATGCAAATTAAATTAAAAAATGCTACCAAACCAATTAGAATAGTGGAAAAAAAAAAAAAAAAACTAAACTAAACTAAAAGCCTGATAATATAAAGTGCTGACAAGAAATTGAACAATTAGATCTATCATATATTGCTGTTAGGGATGCAAAACTGACAGTTTTTTATAAAGTTAAACATATACTTTCCATCTAACTCAGAGTTCTTGCTCTAAGTATATACCCAATTGCAATGAAAATCTATGTCATAGCAAAAGCTTGTACACAAAGTTTACAGAGGCTTTATTTGTAATTTCTAAAACTGGAAGCAATTCAAATGTCCATTGACTGGTAAATGAAAAAACAGTGCTGTATATCCACGCAATGGAATACTTATCAGTAGTTAAAAGGCCCAAATTACCATGACATGCAATGATATGGAGGAATCTCAAATAAATTTTATTCAAAGCAAAATAATTCAGACTTATTAAACACTGTATGATTCCACTTGTATGATATGCTGGCAATTATAGATCTATAGGGACAGATCTTATCAGTGGTTGCCAGGGGCTGGAATGGCAGATGAAAGATGGAATTGATACAAAGAGGCAAAAGGAGGCATTTTTCTAAGATACAATGAAAATGATCTGTCATGATTTTGGTGGTGGTGACCCTAAAACGGATTAAGTATATAGTATGCAAATTTTACCTAAAAAAATTTTATTTCAAAAATTAGGAGACTCTTAAAATACATATGGAAATGCAAGAGATATGAATAGGCAAAGCAATCTTGAAAAAGAAAAAAAAATAAGTTGGAAGGCTTATATAATAATTTCAAAATTTACTACAAATCTACAGTAATCAAGATGGTATGGTACTGGCAGAAGGATAGATATATAGATGAATGGAATAGAATCACTAATACAGAAATAAACTCTCACATTTATAATCAATTGACTTTCAGCAAGTGTACCAATGCAATTTAATGGGAAATTAATAGTATGCTTTGACAATAAATGGTGCTGGGACAACTTTTTTCTGATACCCATATAAAAAAGAATGAATTTGGACCCCTCACTCATACAATATACAAAAATTAACTCAGAAAGTCATCAAATATCTGAATGTAAGAGCTATTACTTAATAATAATGAAAATATTCTGAAATTGTGGTGGTGATATAACTGCGTGATTATACTGAAAGCCATTGAATTCTAAATTTTAAATGCGTGAATTGTATGGTATGTGAATTATATCTCAATAATGCTGTTAAAAACTTAAGAAGAAAGGTCAGAATGGCAGCCAGAGAGCCTTTACTCACAGTGAGCTACACAGATGGTAAAGAGCAAATGGAATCCCTACAATAAAGATATTTGGTAGCCAATGAGGGTGTTGTTCAATCTACTGAGACAAAAGAAATGAATAATAGACTGGAGGCTGTGGGATGCTTCCCCAACAAAGAGTCACATCATTTTGCCCCTTTTCCATATGGATCGTGTTTTCAGAACCTGCGTCCATTGAAAGAATGAGAGGTGCCTGGGATCCTCTGTGATAGTTAATTAATCTCCACTCAGCCCTGGTCTACAGAATTGGACTAAAGACTTCAACATCACTGTCCTAGAATTCTCAGTATCCAACCTTCCCTGCCCTATGGAATTCAGATATGACAGCCCCCACCATTATATGAACCAATTCCTTAAAATAAATCTCTTAACATACATATATATATATATATATATATATATATATATATATATATATATATATACACACACACACACACACACACATATGTCCTTTTGGTTCTATTTCTCTAGAGAATCCTAATACACCTTGTAACAATGGATAAATGTAAGTGAGAATGATTCCCCAGTTCTTCTTGAAAGTACTCTATACTCTTGTTAACCATACCCTAGGGAAAGCAAATATTGTAAGGACTGTTAGACTCAGGGTCTGACTTTATGTTGCTGTCCAGAATCCTAATGCAGGAACCAGGACTCCCCAATAGATTTGGAAAATATGGAATCAAAGTAATAAAAGGAGACCTACCTGTGCCTGTCTTAGAGTGTGTCCAATGGGCCCAAAGATCCAGTGGTCATTTCCCTTATCCCTGATTATATAATTGGCATGGAATGGCCATATTTGGTTATTGGAAAAATTTTGTCATTGGCGTGAGCTATAAGAGTTATAATAGTAGGGAAAGATAAGTGGAAGTCTAAAATTACAGATCTGCTGTATTTGTATACAATAGTAAGTAGAAGGAGAAATAGAACACACACACACTCACACATACACTGTGCTTCTAGGGCTGATGGTAGAGATTAATACCACCACTTCTGACATAAAAATTACAGGAGTGAAGGTCCCTATATATCTCCATTTAATTTACTGATCTGGCCTCTAAAGAACCAAATGGATTATCTTGGATAACAGGGGAGGAGTGCTAGCAGCAATGGGAGCTGTCGTCCTACATAAATTATCTTTGCTAGAATAGATTAACATGGTCTCAGGTACAAGGAAGGTGATTCAACTGCTGGGCCAATGTATATGGTCTTTTCTATCCTCATCAATGAAAGAGAATCAGAAACTGTCACAATCACTAAGGACAAGCAATCATATATATTCACAATTCCCCCCACGGTTATTCTAACTCTCCTGCTCTCTGTCATAATAGAGTCACAAGGCCTAGAATGGCTATTGATATTCCACAGCTTCACAACGTCAATGATATTATGCTAATCTGACTGAATGAGCAAAAAGTAGTAAGCATATTGTAGGCTTTGGTAAGATATGTGCATCCAGAGGGTGAGAGAGAAACTCTATGAAGATTTAACCCCTTTCCTCTCCTCATCCCAACAGTCAAGAATTTAGAGGTTCAGGGGTCTAGAAGATGCCAGATCATTTACTTTTGCCTCCTGTGTGAGCTGGTCACAAAGGAAATGCCATGTGGCCAGAAGAGAGGTGCTAATGCAACACTGGTGAATGACAAATTGTAGTGGCCCCCTTCTCATCAAGCCTACTTGTGCCCTCCGGCCCTGATTGTGTCTAATCTTTGATATACAACTTCTATCTTTCGACGGATTGCTGCTGGGTCTGTCTCATCTTATGACTTGGTGAGTCAGGCAAAATTAGGCTTATTGCAGGCAATTCTAGCCCATGGTCATTTGATGTCTCATGTTTGGTGTTCTGATACTACTAGGACCCAGTAATATGCTGGTGGATATTTTCCAAAGTTGTATATTTCTTCTCTGCAGATGGCACAGTTTTTCTCCAGAATCCTGGGTTCTGCCTTATGAGTCTGTTATTGGGATCAGGTGTTTTTCATATGATAGTGGTATGACTGTATCATAAACAGCAGTGGGCAGGTCTTGTTGACTGCATCCTCAAGTCTCTGCATTTTTAACAATGCAAATGTCTTTAGAAATGAGAAATAGAATACTACTTTTTCTCTTCTTTACCTAGTAATACTACATGCTTCTGAAAAATAATATTTTCTTTCTAAGGTACATTGGTTTGCTCAGCTGCTCCTAATTTAACTTGGGCCTCATTGCCACAGCTACCACCTGAAGAAAATTCCATGTGGTCTGGTCCTTCCAGCTTGGCTCAATGCCTTGAATTAAGGTTCAATTCTATCAAGGGTGAATGCTTTGTCATACCGACCATATTTAATACTTTTAGTGACTTTTTAGAATCTATCAGAAAAATAACCCAAAACAAATTATTACTTAGTTTTTACGTGTGTCCTATGAATAATGTAAGTAATGAGAAAAACTTACCTTAATACCTAGTATATCTTTTATTGAAATAATAGTGTGATTTTTCTAGGTGTTTTGAAATCACTCAATCATTATATTACAAGCAAGAAAATCTTGACCAAGCAGTATATTTTAATTGATAAAGACACAAAAAAGCAAACAAAAAGTACATTAACCAATAGTCTATGTTATGAAATGTATTTAAATAAACATAAGGAAGGAAATCAAACTTCTCTATTCTCTTGTAAAAAGAATGACCATCTGAGTAGAAAAGTATAGAAAAAAATTGGCATTATAAAGTAAAACACAATATAGGAGAGATTGTGAGAGTATGTCTAGTTAAGATCTATACTTGAACCCTGGCTCTCTCCTAGTGCCATCACACTACTAGTTATATTACTATATGTTTGTCGATTGTCTACTACGTGTAAGATACTTAACATTTATCATATCATTTACAACCCTCCACACACCTCCTAGGATACTAATTAAGAAACTGATATAGAAAGTTGAAATAACATATCCAGGGCCACTGAATAAACAGCCTAGCCAGGCCACTAACCTGGGATTTTGCTTCTAAGTTTCTAGCTCTTGATTTTCTACCAATTATCAGTGGCAGCTGCTGCATCAAAGTCAGCATTGCTTAATGTTTTTTGGTATAAGAGGGCCCATTTTCAACACATTTTCTGTCACTTACCTATTTTTTAATTGTCTCTTTGTAATTTCAGAAAATTAAAAAATCTTAAAGGCTAGAAACACTCAAACAAAGCCATGATTTTCTTAAAAGTAATTAAGGTAAATGCCAGAATCATGAAGAAATGAGTTTGAGCCTACTGTCAGAATATTTTGATAAAAGATTATCAAACAGATGCTTTATAAGTATTTAGAAAGGGAATAAATGACCCATAAGAGCCAGCAAGGAGTTTAAAAATCATGCCATTTAAATTATATTTCCCTTTTGATAGACATGTAGAATTCTTTCATTCTATCATTTATTCTTTTGTTAAAAATAATTATTGAATGCCAGGCTCTCTTCTAATTACTAGGTATATATTTGTGAATAAAACAATAAAGACCCTGCTTTCTTGGAGAAACAGGAAAAAGGAAAAATAAATGTATATATGACATGCAATGTCAAGTGGTATCAAGTGCTATGAAAGAAAACAAACAAACAAACACCTCTAACAGTATAAGGAGACAAAAAGTGATGGAAAGGGCATGGAGCATGTTCTTTGAGGAAAGGGTAATCAGAGAAAGCCTCTATGGGGAGATCACAGTTGAGAAGATCCTGTAGGATGAGAAGGATTATGCCACATGGCTATGTAAAACAAAAGCATTCCATGTAAGAGGTTCAGCAATTGCAACATTTCTGAAGAAAGACCATGTATTGCATGAATGTTAGTGGGTAGCTAGGAGTCAGATCATGTAGGTATTTTGGGGGAAGTCATTTATAGCTTAGGAGCAGAAAGTTTCTTAATCAGATTTACATTTGAAAGATTATTTTGACTGTTGTGCATTGAACAGGATCAGGACAGTAGAGTCAGGAAACCAGATATGAAATTCTAAAGACACAGAGGAAAATAATTTTAGCATGGCTGTATTTCTTTATACTTTTCAGAAACTGATGGAGAAACCTGGACTAACTGATAATATAGTTATCTATGCATAATAACTGCTCAATAGAATCCCAAAAGAGTGTTGATTAATGACACAATGTCAGCTTGGTCTTATCTTATTGAGCATTCTTATCAGTGATTCAGCGGGGGTACATAGGAAGCATGCTAATGAATTCACAGATTACCTGATGCTGTCAGTAACACATTGAAACACAGTCGGGCTATAAAATTACTACAGCCATATTTTCCAGAGACACTGAACTTTGCTTCAGAAAAGCAAATCGAGGACACCAGATAAAAATTCCAGAGAAGCCAAGAATCATCTACCCCACAAACCTTTGAGGGTACATACTATAGCCACAATAGGAGAGAAAAACAAGAAATAGTGACAGAAATTTTCAGAAATGTCTCTCAGATTGGAAGGAGACAGTTTCAGATTCTACAGAGAAACAAAACCGGAAAAACCATAGTTAAAATCAATAGTAAGAATATATTGCTGATGCAGTAGGAATATTTCAAGGGATATATAAAACCAGACTTAATAGAAATAGGATTGGACCCTCTGGCATTCACTACAGTTATTAAGTAGAAAGCTGTAGTAAGAGTGGGTTGGCCAGCTTCAGGGAGTTAATAACTTCCTTATAATCTTACCCTTTCCATACATTCAACAGAATTTAATAAAGAGAATCGTGGTGAACACAAATTTTCTATTAAAAAAAGATACAGACAATCAAAAAGAAAACTAATTCCATGAAGGAATGCCACCAAACTCAAAATAACAAATATTTAATACCCAATGAAACTGACTTTTCACAAGAAAATGTCAGCTTTGATCCTGAAGCCCCAGGAAGAGAGATGAGCCATTCGCCTGATAGTTTACAGTTGACCTTGTAAAGAGAACAGAGCAGCTGAGCCCAGAAAGAAAAGAGCCCTTCAGCCTACAGCTGAGATTGGAAGAAGCTGGGCCCACGGTGCCTTAAGAGGAAAGAGGAAGGCTGTACTCTGGCAGATGACAGCAGCCATCTTGCTTCAACACATGACATCAGACATTTGGTGAGAAAGTACCTCTTATGGTACCTTGAGTTGGACTCTTTAAGGTCTTGATATAATTAAGCTTCTACCCCAAATACATACCCTTTATAAAAACCAACAGATTTCTGGTACTTTGCATCAGCACCCCTTTGGCTGACCAATATACAGTGAGAAAGGTTGATTTTTATTAAAATATATAAGAGAAAGCAAGTGTTATATATTATGACAATTTAAAATTATAATTCAGCTGACAAAATCCAAGTTGTAGTAGTGGGGGATAAAGGTGGGAAGAAGCATAAATATGCTAATTCTCTCATTTTTCATAACTTATAATCAACAGCTATAGTAAAAAATTTGTATGTTAAAATCATTCCAATTCTTTTCATGTAATTTAATATTAGTTATCCAATATCATGTCATAAATTAATATTTTGTGTAAGTATAGTGATTTTCCAGGTGGCAAGAGGTCTTCACATAAAAGCATTGGGAATATGAGAGCTGACATATGGATATATCAATTTAGAATGTATCTCAATTAAGAATACATCTTAACAATTTATAAAACACCTGTATAATAATTTTTAAACATGCAACATTTTATTCATCACTCAAATGGCTAGAGATTTATTAAGTTTGGTCTGGTAGTTCATTCAAGTTATCAGGAACCAGGCACTTCCAGATTTTTGGTGAAATCTTCCTAGGGTATGGCCCTCATCCTCGTAGTCCCGATGTCTACTTAAGGTGTGTACGGTACAACCAAATTCTAAGCAGCAAAAAGAAGACATGAGTGGAAGGAGGGAGCTGGAGGAGGCAGGGGAAGGACACATCTCCCACTTTAAGGACACTTCCTGCACTTAGCACATACCACCTCTTTTTAGATGTAACTGGCTAGCATTGAGTCAGGTATCTACACTCAGCTGGGTTGAAGGGGGCTATGTAGTTTTTCCTCTGGGCCATACTAAAAATGGTTGACAAAAATGAAGTTTTTGGCCTGGAAAAAAGCTTCATGGTGTACATGAAACGTGTGCTGGTATATTCATAAAACGGTGATGGTCACTATGGTATATTTTTTTTGTGGCTCCAAGAGCTAAACATGCTTATAAGATTTTTTGGAAGAGGGCACAGAATAGACCCTAGAGAATGCAAGCACACATTTTTTTTTTTTTTCTGAAAATGGAAGGTATATTCCCTGTATTGTGTGAAAACACAGAATACTAATAATTTTCAAGCAGGAAACAGGAATATTGTAAGGAAACTTCTATATAGCACAGCACATTGAGCTAACTGATCTCTATGATCTCTTACAGATTTGAGATTCTTATAATAATGAAGTAAGGAAATATTTTGCTAGTGATATTTTAATAATAAAATTAAAATGAAGCATGTAGCAGCTATGACACATTTCCCTTTATTCTTTGTTATTCTTTGTTACCTTGCTCTTAGGATATATAATCAAATATTTTATTTCTTATGCTGCTGACACTTTTTTCTGTTTTAATAAATAAATGTTTCTGAGAATATATGTGTTTTTATAAAGTGAACTTGAAGATATTATAGGAAGAAAAATAAAGGAATAACTAAAATGAAAGAGGGAAAAACATGAAGTGATTTGCCTTAACTGTGTTAAAATTCTACATGAGAACATCTTTTAAATTCCAGAATTCCACAGAGCACAGTTTATAATACGTTCTTTGATTTTGCTTTTTAAAAGACTTTTACTTCTTTTCTTCAAATAGATTGCTCAAGTTGGTGCTGGAGTTGGTAGGTGTAAGTCCAGGAGACTTGAATCTCTGGGCTATCCATATGCCGGCTGGGCCCTGAGCCTCAGCCGAGTTGCAGCACCTACTCTCCAGTTTATTGGACTCCCCCAGGACTGCTGATGGGGAGGTGAGGATGGACAACCACCACACCAAGGAACCAAGAGAGTCTACAACTGCAAGCAAGAGAGTCCCATCCATCAGCCATGTGGGATCGAAGTGCCCTCTCAATTAGAGATGGAGTGTGCACCACCATCCCAGGATTGGTGAATAAAATATGGACTAGAGTACACTTACTGGTGTTCTACTATAGACTTACTGTGATTCTAGCAATGGAAGAAATTATATCATTGATGTAGAGACAGTGGCCACTGGAGGTGCTGAAGTCAGGGAGAGGGAAAAAGAAGTATAATATGGAGGCATTTTCAGGACTTGGAATTGACCTGGATGACATTGCAGTAACAGATACAAGCCATTATATATCTTGCCATAACCTACAGAAATGAATGGGAGAAAGCGTAAACTACAATGTAAACTATAGTCCATCCTTAAGGGGCAATGCTTCAAAATGTGTTCATCAATTGCAATGAATGTACCACACTAATGAAAGAAGTTGTTAATGTGGGGAAAAGTGGAAGGTATGGGTAGAAGGGCATATGGGAATCCCTTATATTTCTTTAATGTAACAATTTATGTAATCTAAGTCATCTAAGTCTTTTTTTTTTTTTTAAAGATTATATTTATTTATTCACTTATCCCCCCCTTGCTGCTTGTGCTCACTGGGTCAGCTAACCACGCCGTGCGGGCGGGCTTGCCTTCACCAGGAGGCCCCGGGAACCGAACCCGGGGCCTCCCATATGGCAAACAGGAGCCCTACTGATTGAGCCACAGCCGCTTCCCTAAGTGTCTTTTAAAAATAAATAAAAATATATATTTTTAAAAGTCCATAAAAAACTAGAAAAAAAAAAGACTTCTTTTTTTTTTTCCAGGTTCTTTTACAGATATTCTCTGAGCTATGCAAGAATTCAATTATTAATTCACTAATTTTATCCATTCAGACACTGCTTTTATTTTATTTCTGTTTAGTCAGATCACATAATTTGTGTCATTAACCACTAAACTTACAGTTATCATGGTTGGAAGTATGTCACTCTCATATCTCAGAAGTAAGCTCTTCAGCCTAACTTTGTTTCCTTCAAGTGAAAGTAGGGGTTTTCCCCCAGTTCTGGCCAAGGAAAATTTCAGTGTTGGAAAGGTCCAAATGGCAACTCTTGATACTCAATGCTTCAACTAAAATTGAATGATTCTCAAAAAGAGAATGGACCTATTATTTATGAATGAACTAAAATATTTAGAGGAAAAAAAAACTTGACACCAAATTTTAAACAGAAAATATTCTTTATTTTTAACACTTGAAATTTCTCCCAAAAACTCTTCTTTCAACTTTTTCCTCAGATAATTGGGCATTGTGGGCAGTTGAATCATGTCCCCCACAAAAGGCATGTTCAAGTCCTAACCCCTGGTCCTGTGAGTGTGAACCTGTTTTGAAAATAGGGCTTTTGAATATGTCATTAGTTAATAAGGATGAATATTACTGAATATTCATCACTGAATAAGGATGGGCTTAATCCTCTATACCTGGAGTCCTTATAAGGAAAAGAAATTGGTTACACACACACACACACACACACACACAACCACCTTTAGAAAAAGAAAAGAACATGGCCATGAGCCCTAAGGTGCACGAGGATCACCTGCCAGCCAGAATGCTACTGACCCTGGGAGGAAGCAAGTCTTCTAGCATTTGAAACCGTGAGCCAATAAATTTTTTGTGGTTTAAGCCAAAACCAATTTGTGGTATTTGTCGTAGAAGCTCAGGATAACTAAGACAGACCTACTCATTGTCTTTATTTTTTACATGAGAAAAGATTTGCATGTCCTTAGTATGGCAGAGAGTTTAACTGGCATTGTTGAGTATAAAATATGTCCCAGATAGTTTTGGGAAAGAAAACACATCACCAGACAATGTAAAACAGTTCATGGATGACTTTATTCGGAGACTGTTATAGCAGAGGAGAGAGAATAGAGCTCAATTCAGGGGAGAGTGAGAAGTGACAAAGGACAGCACACTTTTTAACTGCTGATAGTGGGTTGGAGGAAAACACTGGAAAATAGTAAGGGGAGTTGATCTCTGGGGTGAGTAAGTAATGTACCAAGGTTGTAATTAGGAAGGTTTAATTTCATCAAGATTGGTGAGGGATTTACTGACGTTGCAGCTAGAACTACTATGTTTAGAAAGTTTTGCTTTGGAGGAATTTGGCTACCAGGACTTTGTAAGGACTGGGAGAGAAGAGCAGGAAGAGAAAGAATTACTCATTTAGGAGTCTCTCACATGCCTGGCTAGCTGGATGAGAGGAGGCAAGAAGATGGAGGTCGGGGGTAAGACTGATCTTTAGATTACTTAGGGTCCGAAGTTGTCTTTCTTCTTTTATCTTTTTTTCCCCATGTAGTCTGAGTTGTTTATCTCTTTGGGTATCTGCAAGATTAGTTTCAAGGTAGTCAGTATGGGGTGAGGGATGGGGGGTGTGGGAAAAGAAACAAGTAGTGTTACCTTAGGAGTAAGAGAAAGAAAAATTGTCCTTTGTTGCTTTGTATGTGCAGTATATGTTATCTCTGGATCAGCATTTGTATTTAAACATACACGTCAATTTTACTTAAATCTTGCACTTTTTTGGAACTGTTCATAGATTTTCCCTTTAATTTCCTATTATTTTAATTATGACAATTTATAGAAGTTTGCCCTTTAATTTCATATTACCTTTGGGCTATAAAATGGGTGCAGGATAATGGGTGTCTGTTCACTAATTAAAGTAAATTGATATTGATGTAGAGAATTCCTGATATCAGTTAAAATAAACATATGTAGTCCTGAGGCTTTGTTGAAGTGGGGTTTATCCAAGGGTTTAGGTAATGATTGTTTAGTTATTTCCTTTTAATATTATATCTTTTAAAAATTATTTACATGTTTACATGAAACTAGCATAGACCACTAATTCTCTTCAGTACCCATTCACCCCTTCTTCCAAAGAAATAGAATTCTTAGCTGAACATATGGTCACCTCAAATAAAGACTAACTCTCTCCTCCTTTGCCATGTGGGTGGACTTTGCCACTGCTCTCTGCCAATGGAATGTAAATGGAATTGGCATTTGGCTGCTCCAGGAATCTTCCCTAAGAAGTATTTAGTATCACCTTGTTACCTTTCTACTTGAACATTTTCCATCGTCTCCTTAAGCACAGATGAGAATGAGGTTAAAACCCTGGGAAAGATGGAGAAGTAAAGTGGACTCTCAGAGACTTTGTTTACCAAGACCACCATAAAAGCCCTATACTACATTTCTCTAAACTTTGATATAACAGAGAAATAAAACTTTTTTTTTTCATTAAACCAATGTAATTTGGGGTTTTTCTATTATTCACAGGTAAATCTACATATAGATTACATATGCACTATTTCTCCTAAGGAAAATAAATTTTATAATTTGAGCTATTCTTCTTTAATGTAGATGTGCAGGCTTACTCTAAAAAAGAATGAGTGCTTATTTCATATAGAGTTAATTTGTGATTAGCGAAGCTCAGGGAAAATTGGTAGTGATTTCAGAAAACTGGAGTTCCCTTTACTAGGAACCTAAGTGTTACACTCCAAATATGAGGTATGACACTTTGCCTCAGAGCTTGGTACTACAATCTGTTGTCTTCTCTCTATATATACTCTTTTCCAAAATGGTCATATCCAACCTCACATATTTTAATAGTATTAATAGCAGATGAGTTTCAATTATATATTCAGCCCCTAACTTCCTCCTGACATCCAACATGTATGTTTACTTTCTTACTTCACACATCCACCTGGATTTCTAATAATTATCCCAAACATAACATCAAAAATACTGCTTGATTTCTACTCCCACATTCAGCCAACTGCTCTAGTTATCCTGTTGTCTCTTTTCCCCAATCCCCTATATCCAAACTATCAGTATATTTTAATGAAATTTATTTATAGAACATGTGAGAAATATCTTTTCACTCTACTACAATCACCCTAGGCAAATCTATCCACCAGGCCTATTCCAGGATCAATGCAGTAGCTTCTTACCATACTTCACTTCTTCAGAACTTGTCCCATTCCAAGATATTCCCCATATATCAATTCACTAAGTTCCCATACTTCAACAGAATGATCCTTCATAAGTAAATTAGATCTTGTAAATCCCTCATTTATACTCTCCATGTATTCCCCATTAACTTTAGAAAAAATGCCAAACCTCATGTGATAGTCTACATGGGCTGACTAACCAAGGCCTTACTGGCTGATTTCATTTTCCAAAAATTCTCCAATGTACTCACCAAAGTCCTACCACATAGGACTTTTTTACAGTTCTGCAAATTGCAATTTCATCCTTTCAGACCTTTAAATGAACTGTTTCCTCTTTTTCATTTACTTACGTCCATGATTTTGACATGTTTGACTATTTATCATTACTCAAGTATCATGCTGAATATCACCAGACTGAGGCTTTTCCTGAAAACTTAATTAAATATGATGACCTGTTTTTCATCTGAGTTAAAATATATTATATTTTTATAATTTACCTCTACTGATACATCTTGTTACATTTTTGTTTGTTTTCCATCTTCCCTTACTAGAAGTTAATTTCCATGAGAGTGTGTTTTGCCTTTTGTTCATCTCAGTTTCCTCAGAAACCAGGACAGTGCTTGGTATGCTGTGAGTCTGTGAATATTTAGAATAATTAAATTAATACATAACTTGGATATATGTTGCCTTATTTTCCTGAAATCCAAAACAATTGACCAAGGAAATTGCCTATAATACTTATTATTTACTTTGACCTCTCTAGTTATAAGACAGGCAAAGAAAAGGTATTCTATTTATTTTGTGTTGCTCTTGGTTGATGCTATTAATTTTATTTTTAGTACAGAGAATATTCTCAATTATCTGTGGAGAGTTTCATTGGATTATTATATTAGCCTATGGCAGTCTTACTCCCACTTGGTGAAAAGGAAAACTTCACTTTGCACTGAAATGCTTATGGGTGAGAGAAGAAAAATCCCAGCCTCTGCCAGGTACAGTTTTATCTATTGCCCCTCTCTTTTGCCCACTCATTTCTGATGCAACCCAGACCAAAGGGTTTGCTTTATTCTTCAATTCCTAATGTTACTAGTAAATATCAATAAACAACTCCTTTTGTAAAAGTGAGCATGTTCTAGGACTCAAATCCTACATCATGATTCTCTACTTTGCTTTTATGAAGGTTATCCATTCCAGGATAATCTAGCATTAATCATTATTTTAACCTATTTTTGATGACATTGTCCTGTTCAACAGAAATTGACATCAGTATAATAAAAATATGTCAGTGGCAACATGTGAAAATTATGCTTTCTAGTTTACATTTAAAAAAGAGAGAACCATCTAATGATTGAAAACTAAGTTCATATTTTTCATGGTTTTTTTCCCTCTAAAATCTAGTCTTCTATTCTGCCTTTTCAACCAATATCCAGGACAACATTTCTATTGTCTTATATACTTGCACTTGTATATGCTACCACTACTTTAATTTCATCAAATTCAATCTGTGACATTCAAATATAAATTAGATTTTAGTTTCTTCATAATTCCTTTCTTATTTTAATTTTGGCCAATATTTGGAATATTTCCTGAGAAGCTCACTTTGAAACCTTTGAATTAACTTTACTTTTCTTCAACTTTATTCTCTTTATCGCAATATTTAATTGATTTGGGGTTCTGTATTCTCTGGGGTTCTGTCTTTTTGTTTTTTTTATTGCTTGTTTGTTTCATTTTATTGTATCTTTCTTCTTTCCTTAAACTTTGTTCCATGTATAATAATAACATACTTGATAATATTTATTGAATACTGACTAAATATCCAACAATGTACTCATAAATTATATACATTATTTCATTTTATCATTACTACTCTTCTTATATGTGAGTACTATTATATCACCATTTTGCAAAGGAGGAAACAGAAAAATGAGCATTTAGAAAACCAAAACCCAGATATCTAAATGCATTATAACTATGACCCATACACTATATTTTGGAGTTACAATATTTTTCTCAGAAAACAACAACAACAACAACAAATCCAAAAAACTAGCTCCTTGGATTCCATGTGATAGAAAAATGACAGCTTCTTCCTCTTTTCCCCAATTTAGACCATCAATATCAGATGGTTTATCATAACCTACACTTGAGTAGAAAAGCACCAATATAGGTGAGAAAATACAAAGTTTCTGTAAAGAGGATGACTGTAATTATAGCACTGAAAACTTTAATTAAAAATATGTTTGTTTCATTTAAGGATAAAGATACATTTCAGTCAAAATTTATATAGCTGCTATTTGATCTGAAATGATTTAGAGCTGACCCATTGTATTTTAAATGCTGAACAACAGAATATAATTGGTAAAGCTTATCTGGTACTTAAAATATAGTGAAATACTGGAATCCAGAGTAAGCAGGAATAGACTCCTCCTTTTACAATGCATTCACTTTGAAAAGTAGGAGAAAATCCAATTTAGCATACTGAGGTATAATTTTAACTCTTTAGATGGCCTGACTGCATTTTTGCAGTGGTACAGTTTCAAGAACTAGACAAATTATTTCCTAAAATATCCCAGTTAAATGGACAATTATTAGCAAAATCATTTAAATCGGTTGTAACCAATTTAAAAGCCAAGGAAAGTAACTCTACTGAGGTCAAGGCTCATATTTTTTACTTGTTTTATCCCCTAAAATCTTCAGATAATTCCAATACATACATGCACACACACACACGTGCACAGTTAAAGGATAGCTCTAAAATCTTAGTTAAAGAATACTTTCCTATAAATGTAATTGCTTAAATGTTTCAAAGAGATGAAGAAATAGAACCTACGAAATTATGGAAATAAAATGTGGGTATGAAAGTGTATTTGTATATTAACTTGTCTTTTTAATCACTGCTTTAATTATTGATGTCCTTATTATCAAGGCTGGCCTTTAAAAAATACTCAAATTTCTATCAATTAACTTTCATTTAATTATGAATATTCAAAATATTACCTTAATTTTACAAGCAAAAGACATCATGAAACATCTAGATTTTTAGTTACTTGCATAGTTAACCCTCCCATGCTTTATTAAATTATTGTAATTGTTGTCTTCATTCAATTTATAGTTAATTAGAATAAGAAACTTAAACTTAATTAACACTTAGAAATGAAATATTTGGATTTGACAGTAAAAGTAGAATCATAACCTTGTATAGTATCATGTGATAGACTGTAAAATGTTGCCTTAGATTGTGACTACCACCCACTATAGTGTGTACTTACTGTGTGGTTTGCAGAATTGGTTTAAGTCCATTTAAAGGGGCACAGAAAGAAAGGACATCCAGAACACTGAGAAATGACTTCTAATTCTCTGTTGCCTCATATACATCACAGTGCAGTTGCATTCAGAGGCGATTGGACCATAATTTAGCCTTGGAATTAAGTGTATGATTCATCTCTAGGGCATAAGCTTGGAGAAGTTGGTTATGACTATGAAAAGCAGAGGAAAATCTGGCTCAGCCTCAAGTATTACTATATCACTTCCTTGTGATATAATTGGCAGAAAAAGTATCAAGCCTCAAGAATTATTTATGCTTTTAGTTTTCATAGAAAATTAAATGTTTCTTTGTTAAATTAATTATAACTATAATTTTTATCTATGCAATCCCAAATCAAATCCAATGAATTTTCCATCTATTATTTATTCAAGTTACCCAAGTACAACCTTTTATTAACATGTTACTCAGTCTTTCCAATTGAGATAAAACAACTTAGCACTCCTTTAAAATGTTCCACTTAATGACAGTCTGCCTGCATAGAACTAAAAACCTATTTCATTGAAGAATTCTTTGTTTAATTTAAGGATCATCGTGTAATATTGACCTGTGAATGCATATAGACCACAAGCTATGACTGTGAGCTCTGGAGCCAGACATACTGAATTTGAATCCTTTCCTAAAGCACTTTTAGCTCTCTGACCTTGATGAAGATCTTTTATACATTTGCAAAATGGGACAAAATTGATTCTCTACACCATAGGCTAATTGTGAAAATTAAATTCATAATGAATACTAATTGCTTACCTCAGGAAATTGGGAAACAGACCTTTTACTGTTTCTCTTCACTGATTCCCACCGGCGCGCCGGCCCCGTTCTTAGTTTCATGTAGTATCATGTCATGAGGTGTGGAATGTTACTTCCTGAACAACTACAGGAACGTTTGAATGTTGCATCCTGGAAGTAAAGGACAGTTTGCTTGCCACAGATTGAAACTTAACCAAAAAGATATGGCAGGCAAGAGTGAGCTACACATAAAAATTTCTCTCTTTTCTCTTTTCCATTGGGGATATTCTTGGATAATAGTCTTTTCTGCAATCCTTCATGGAAAGTCCTCAATTCTCAGTAAACACACCTTCTGAGAAACCTGCCAAGTTTGTTACCGGCAACTTCAGGAGCAGGCACCAAGAGGGTAATAAGCCACATCATACTGCTTGAAGTCTTTCCCTGCCTCATTTCTCTTTCACTTCTACCATCATCAACTTAAGATTGTACCTTCTAATTAATGGATCCTTTCTGGAGAGAGGACCCAAATTAAGACACATGATATTTTTTATATGTATTAGGAATTATTTCTATGTATTAGGAATTATTATTAGTTATCAGTTTATTTTGATTTTTTGAAGTGGGAGAATGTTTGTATGGAGCTAGAAATTATAGAACATTTATCTTTATTATCAAATTAATCAATTATTTTTAAAAATTAATGTGGTATTAGACTGATAGTTGCCCCCAAACTATGATTTATTTAGGATAGCTACATATTAATTGAAACTTCTGTTTCTGTTTTACTGTGGCCCAGCTGACCAATAGTATTCAGTATTAGTTCCTATTTAAAGGAAACATGGAGGATTGGTTTCTCCTTTTGGCTTCAATATGTCTTATTTGCACACGTGTGTTGAGGATAATAGTTTGCTTTAAGCCACTGGCAGCAGTTGGTTTATGGATTCAAATCAAAGAATATAGAATATGACGAGGGGAAGATAGAAAGCTCTTCCATGGATTGTAGTTTCTAAAAAATATATTTAGAGTTGGAAGTTTATATTCCTATGTTCTGATTTCCACATTTTCTTCAGTTAAATCTGTATGTGGAATTTTCCCATCGGAAGAGAAATGATGACAAGAGGAAACAAGGAACTATATTAAGGAATAAAAACCAGTAAGTATAAAGTATAAATAGTCAGATAATTAGAGATGAATCTTGACAAAATGAAACAATAAGTGCAATGTCTTCTGTAGTTTAAAATATGGGTAGAACTAAGATCTTGCATAACAATAACACACAGTATGAAATTGAGTAAATATATTTTAAATGTCTTCTGATTCTAACAATATTGGGTGAAGTGGCAAAGATAATTTGTATTTGATATAAAAATTAAAATATAAAAGCATGATATATATACCATAACCCTTAACAACATAGTGTAAGAATGTAACTAATAATCTAAATGAAGGGAAAAATAACAATAAAACATTTCATTAATTCTAAGAAAGTGGAAAGGAGGAAATAAAAAAGAAATAAGAAACAGATGAGACTAATAGAAAATATAATTAGATGTAGATAAAAGCACCAGCTATTTCATTAATTATCTTAAATGTAAATGCATTAAATACTTCCATAGCAGCTAAGATGGTCAGATACATATGTCTCTTATAAGCAGTACACTTTGGAAAAAATAGCACAGAATAACTGAAGATTTAAAAAATATATAATGTGAAATATCAATAATAAACAAAAGAGAGGATGTAGCTATGCTAATTTAAAAAATAAATTTTAAGGAATGAAGACTTATTAGAGATAAAGAGGGATAATTCATAAAATTAAAGCAGATAATCCAATAGGAAATTTTCTCAATCTGAATCTATATGCACTCAATTGCTTAGCTTTACATATTTATAAGGTGAGTAGAAATTAGTGGAGTAAAGATCTTTGAGTAAGCCCCTCCTTAAAAGAAAAACTGAGCCATAAAGAAGGCCACACAAATTTGAAAATGTTGAAATACTTTAGAATTTATCCTGGACCACCATGCATTATATCAGAAATTATTTACTAAAAGATTACTAGAAAAAATACTAGTGCATAGAAATTTAAAATATGCACTTCAAAAAAACTGAAGTATAAAAGAAAATATAAAATTATGGTTAAGATTAGCAATCTAAGCCAGATATTTTATATGGCTTCATAATGAATAATGATATGAAAATTCACACTTCTTTAAGGGAAATTTATAAACTTAAGTAATATATTAGAAAACAACAAAATGTGAAACTGGTTAACCTTAGCACTTCCAAAAAGCAACTAGAAAACAAACAGCTAATAAACCATCCCTCCTTCCAAAAACAGATGGCAAAAATATTAGTAGATAAGAAGAAAATTTTACTTAAATAGAATGTAAACAAACAATAGAAGAAAACGAAGTCAAAAGTTTGTTCTTTGAAAAGATTAAATAAAATGGAAATAAAAAAAGAGAAAAATGCAATTTAATCAAATCAGGAAAGTTAAAGGAGACATTGCTAGGAGTTCTACTTTAAATAAATGATAATAAAAGAACACTGTGGAAAGGTTTGTGCCAAGAAACTTGGTAACAGAGACAATGAACAAATTCTTTGAGAAAACAAGTTATATTATCTGCATCAAGAAGAAATTAAAAGTTTGAGTACTCTGATGTTTATTAAAGATAAATCTTTATCTAATAAAGTTTAAAGACCTGTTATTAAAACCTATGCACAAGGCAAACTTCTGGCTCAGATAGATTCACCAGTGAATACCCCACATGTACTAAAAAGAAATAAGTCTTGTCCAAGATTTTCCATGAAATACAAAAATTTGGAACATTTTTTAACAATTGTTAAAACCGGCAAAAACTTGATGTCAAAGATGACATGCAAATTATAATACAGGGAATTCATTTCAATCTCTTTTTTTTTTTTAATTTTTTATTTGTTTTTATTGTGGTTAAAAATCAAAATTCTCACAATACATACAAACATTTGCAAAATGATATATAAATATATATGCATATATGTGTATTTGCTTACAAAAATGTTATATATATATATATATATATATATATATATATATATATATATATA